>CANTUT010000570.1:5000-592500 GCA_947687605.1 Reutealis trisperma
CTTTACTATCGGAGACAATTAAGAACAAATTAATTTTTGAACAAAGAAGGTCCAAAACTTACTATTCAAAGACATCAAAGTCGAGTGACTTAGCTGAATACTTGCGTAAAACTCACATATAACTAAAATCATGTGGGAATTATTTTTTATGAAATTTTTTCTTGTTGTAAATCATTAAAAATTTATTTTTATTTTTACATTTTCTAATAATAAAAGTTTCAAAACAACTGCTTAATATTTTAAAATTATTTTTTAATAATATTAAAATTATATTAGTTGTGGACCCGTACGTTGTGCAGATATTAATTTAATTATTTTTTAAAATGATTTGTGTTGAAAATAAATTTAAGCATTTTTTAAAGATTTTTATATGTATTAATTTATATAATAAATATAAAATTATTGATAAATAAATTTTCTTATTAAAAATAAATCTACTTTTACTTAAAAAGTAGGTGAAAATTGACGAAAAATGAAACTATAGTAACAAAAAGAAATCTTGATTATGATTCATGAACATTGCATAATGCTAAACTAAAGGAAGATATCAGATATTTTTTTTCAATAATTAAGGGAAGGGATTGTTTTTTTATTTTCAGAGGGTCAATATATATATATATATATATATATATATATATATATATATATATATATAAGTAATTTTTCTATTGGCAATAGCATTATGCAAGAAAATGATCCATAAAAAATAATTTCCATGCGATGTTAGTTGTACATGAGTTTCACTCGAGCATTTAGATAAGTTACAAGACTTTAGTATATTTGAATGATAAGTTTTAGGGTTTCTTTATTAAAAAAAAAAGTTAATTTGTTCTTAATTTTCTTCGACGGTAAAATTGAAGAACCAATTTGTCATTTTTACTTAAAGAGTTTATGAAAACTTGTACTGCATTAATTAAAATTAGAATATAGAGTGATTTTTGGCTCTCTAAATATAGAGTGTCAAACTAATTCTCTTTTTTTATTTTTAAAATATAAAAAGGCCATTAGAGTTTTATGTTTTGAGATATTTTTTATAATAAAAAGTTTAATATATATAATAGATGATTTTATATAATAAAAAGTTTGATATATATAACGACTTCCTTGGAGATGCTGTAAGGTCAACGACGCAAATATGCTTGTTATCTTATTTATCATATTTGATTTTGAAATCAAATTCTATCAATGAAATTTTTTTTATTGTGAATTTCTTATGTTAATGTGAATAAATTATTTTTAATCGGATTAGAAAGATAAAGATATTACTTTATTTTTAAATACAAATATCAGCAACAATAAAAGTCTTAAAATTTAAAATAAACTAATTAGTTAGATAAGTTAAATTGAGAAATAATTAAAAAAAGAGATTTTTGTTAATTTAATTGTGTTTTTATTTATTTTATATTATTTTCGATTTTATAAAAAAAACCACATTCAAAATAACCTTTTATAGTTAGATTTATTGAGTTTTTTAAGTCGAGGCAAATTCAAAGTTAAATTCAATTTAGATCTAGAAAATTTTAGTACTTTATCTAATTCAAATGAAAATAATGTATGGTCCAATTGAGTTAGAATTAAATTGGATCTTAGGTAGAAACACATTTTAAGTTTACTTATTTTAAAGTGTCTTGATTAGTAAGCTAGACTCGTCAAAAGGCCATTAATGAATCAACCTTAAAAGAGTAATAGTTGCCAATGTATGCCAATGGATCAAAGTCAACCATCATAAGACGGTTAGTATTCCATAGAGTTGTGTATAACCCTAGATGAAATTTCTTAGCTGTTGCCAAAAGTTATCAACAATTGAACAACACTAGGGAAGTGGAGCAATGGTTACTAACTACAACAGTAGTGGAGTAATTATTCTCCTAGGGAGTATTTAAACTAAGGTGTAACCTATTGTAAAAGCCCTAAATAATTAATCACTCAACAGGCTATGTGCCTTTTTATCAGCCTCATTGGGCAAAGTTTTTATTTTTTGCTTCATGTTTCAAGTTTTCTGTAATTATTATCTATAATCAATAAAAATCTACATTTTTCATAGTTGTTTTATTTCCTTAATTACTATTTCCATAACGCTACTGAGAGTCCTAGTGAACTGTAATAAAAGATATTGAGAATTTACAGTTACTTAATCTTAAGAAGTCAGATCAGTTCAAATTCATATACTCATGCACTTTCATCCGCAAGTGACATGTCTGCACAATTACTAAATTACCCTATGCCAAATTTTACAACTAACAGTTTTTAATAATTTTTTCATAAATAATAGATATTTCAACTATTATAAATAATATATTAATAATTATTTATTATTTTTAAAATTTTAAATAAAGAAATTATATAAAAATTAATTTAAAAAATATAATTTTATTAATATTAAAAATATAATCCATTATCATCTACCAATTGTTAGGAAAAAAAAATTAAAAAACAGAATTTTAAATTCAACCTTTGTTGTTGTACCAAACAATTAACATCTAATGTTCGTTCATACTTTCTCAGATTATCAAATATGATTGAGTTAATTATTATAAATCAAAATACTATGGTATGTTTGGATAGCATGGATTTGACTATAGATTTGGATTTGGCCCAAATTCTTTGTTTGAGTCGTTAAAATTTGGTGGATTTTAATTTGACCCAAATATCCTTACAGAAATTCGTCAGCCTAAAAATTAATATTTCAAAATTCTTGTATAACCTGATTATTTCAAATCTAATTTCCTAAGGAGTATATATAAAATTAAGACTTTTAAAAATATTTATAAACTTTTTTTAAATGAATGACTTTTGTAAAATTCATAGATTTTTAATGACTTTTGTAAAATTTGTAAATTTACGAATAACTTTTAATGATTATTACTGCGAGTCAGATCAATTAAATTTTTAAAAAATTTAAAATTTTTCAAATTTATATCTAACCCATAAACAAATCTAATTTTAACTAATTCGTTATTTTAAGTTAAAGATAAAAATTAATTTTTTAACTGAATATTGTTGTCTTGATTAATTCATGTACCACTATTTTTATTATCATCAAAATAATTATAATCATATTGTTAACCCATTAATTTTCACCTACAATCAATTATTAAACTTGAAGATAGATTGTATAATATAATCATCAAATCATGCTAATAAATGTATGGATTGTATAGAGCAAAATAAAAAAGATCATTTTTTGTTTGATTGTATGTAGGCACTGGGAGTAGAGTAAATTCATAATATAAAGTTTCATTACTCTAATGGGTTTCACGAATAAGCATATGTTCTTATATAGTTTAATTTAGGATGCAAGTTATATTGGTGAGAGAATGCGAGTTGGTTCTTATGTTTGTGTGCTACTTGTGAACAAAAAAAGGTCTACGAAAGCCTTGAGAGAAAGTGAAAGAGAATTTTTAAAATTGTATATCTTTTTGGCTACTTGTGAACAAAAAAAGGTCTACGAAAGCCTTGAGAGAAAGTGAAAGAGAATTTTTAAAACTGTATATCTTTTTGGCTTCTCTAGATTTGTAAATAGATCTCAATTTTCTTCATTTATACAGGTCGAGGATTTGTTGTGTTTTGTTTTGTTTAGCTCTCTTGGCATTTGAATCTCTTATTTCTTCGGCCCTATGAGGTCTATTTTTGTTCTTTTGTTGTTGCTTGCTTTTTGAATATGTAAGAAGAAGATTGCTTCAATAGTCTAATTATTGATTGGTGTCATTAATCTCATTCAATGGCTTGAAGTTCATGATTTCTATTTGCCTGTAAGGTATTTGATTTTTGACTCAAATGATGATTTGTGCTTTGGGTAACTTGTATTTATGAATGACTTTTGCAAAATTTATAAATTTATGAATGACTTTCAATGACTTTTGCAAAATTTAATGACTTCTGCAAAATTTATAAATTTATGAATGACTTTCAATGATTATTACTGCGGGTCAGATGAATTAAATTTTTAAAAAATTTAACTTTTTTAAATTTATATCTTACCCATAAACAAATCTAATTTTAACTAATTTCTTATTTTAAGTTAAAGATAAAAATTGATTTTTTTAACTGAATATTGTTGTCTTGATTAATCCATGCACCACCATTCTTACTATCATCAAAATAATTATAATTATATTGTTAACCCATTAATTTTCACTTACAATCAATTATTAAACTTGAAAATAGATTGTATAATATAATCATCAAATCGTGCCAATAAATGTATGGATTATATAGAGTAAAATAAAAAAGATTATTTTTTACTTGATTGTATGCAGGCACTGGGAGTAGAGTAAATTTATAACATGAGGCTTCATTGCTCTAATAGGTTTCACGAGGAAACATATATTCATATATAGTTCAATTTGGGATGCAAGTTACATTGATGAGAGAATGTGAGTTGATTTTTATGTTTGTGTGCTACTTGTAGCAAAAAAAAGGTTTACGATAGCTTTGAGAGAAAGTTAAAGAGAATTTTTGAGATTTTTTATTATAAAACTATATAAAAAGTTACTAAAAGTATATAAAAGTCTATTATTTATAAAAGTCAATAACCTTTTAAATACTTGTTTACTTTTATAGACTTTGTAATTGAATACCCTTTGATTTTCATAGATTTTTTTAAAGTCTTTAAAAGTAATTATTGAATATCCTTTGATTTTTATAGATTTTTTAAAAATCATTATTGAATACCTACTTTTTAAGTGTATAAAAGTCTTTAATTCTCTAATCCAATACACCTATAATCTCCATCTTTTTTCTCGACAATCGGGGTCGTCTGTGTTTAAGGTAAAATGGATCTCTCCTTCAGGTTTTTCAAATTGTTTGTTTCATTTCAATTATATATCTTTATGGCTTCTCTGGATTTGTAAATAGATCTCAATTTTCCTCATTAATGCAGGTCGAGGAATTGTTGTGTTTTGTTTTGTTTACCTCTCTTGGCATTTGAATCCCTTATTTCTCTGGCTGTATCAGGTCTATTTTTGTTCTTTTGTTGTTGCTTGCTTTTGAATATGTAAGAAGAAGATTGCTTCAATAGGCTAATTATTGATTGGTGTCACTAATCTCATTCAATGGCTTGAAGTTCATGATTTCTCTTTGCCTGTAAGCTATTTGATTTTTGACTCAAATGATGATTTGTTCTTTGGGTAACTTGTATTTGCCTGCAAGATGTTTAAATTTTTGCTCCAATGATATATATATGAAGTGGGTAATGATGAGCGTAGCTTTGAGAGATGGTGTTAAGTGGAGTACAATAATTAATGGAGTTAAAGTCTAAAAGAAATGAAAAAGAGGGATTAAGTTCTATTTCTTGTTTCTGTTCTAATTCCTTGAATTATTATTGATCTATGAATGGTTTCTCTTTAGAACATTGACATGTTTATACCTCCTTTTTGTTTTGTTCTTTTCCACTGTAGAAAACTAAACTCAGTGGAACGTATGAAAGTTAATTTATTAGACCATTAAAAAAAAAATTAATCAATTGCTTTATATGTATATTATATGATTTTTGTTTGTATTTTTGGATTTTGATGGTTCAAAGGCCCTGTTTTGTTAGGTAGAATAATAAAGTTGAAATGGGAATAAAATATTTATTCTAAAATTTGTATTATTTGATAAATCGGAATAAAAGAAATGAAATAAAAGACCTAAAATAAAATTAAAATATTTCTGAGTTTTTATTCTTGAGTGACATGAGAATAAGTGAGAATAAAAAATATAAGAAAAAAAATTTAGAGGAGAGAGTAAAATATGCTACGATAATTTTATTCTAATTTCCATATTTTACTTATCAAACATACTTTATAAGATTTACATTCCAATTCTTATCTCATAATCTCATTCTGATTGGGTTATTATATTTTTTTTTTATTTAGATTGCTCCAAAATTTAGGCAAGATTAAAATATACTTTAAGAAGTCCATTGTGTATGATCATATTTATTAACAAAAGTCAGAGACAGAGACAAACACACCATCCATGGAAGTCAAGACACCAGCTGTTCTCATCTTTATTCAACACCTAACATGATCTACAGGCTCAATAGTCAAGATATCTTTCTATAAACACATGTATAAACTCCATAATTAACGGCATTAATAGTGTTAGAATAGGCTATAAATACCTTACATATTCTCTGTAAATAAACACAGAAAATATAACTTACTCTCTCTAATTTTCATTAGCAATTATGTCTGATATTTTACATGATATCAGAGCCTAGCTATTCTCGATTTTCTGCATTTTATTTTTACTCTGTAAAATTAATTACTGTTCATTCAATTACAGGCAACGCATTGATAATTTAAGAAAAGAATACCATTAGGAAGCTCTCATCATAAGCTTCAAAATAAGACCAACCGGAGCTCCAACAACCTTCTCACGCACCCCCACGCGCCGCCTGAAGAATCTGCCCAGAAATCCACGCGCCACCACGCGCACCAGAAGTAGAAGACGAGACACGTCAGCACTCTGACACGTGTCAACATCCCATTGATCCATGTCAGCGGCGGTTGTCCAGTCAACATCGACACGTCATCATACACGTGTCAACCACGTCATCAGACACGTCAGCCCCCCAGTCCATGTGTCTGCCTAGTCATCTGACACGTCATCAAACTGCCCAGTCATCAGGTGACACGTCATCATCCACGTGTCCGTCCACGTCATCAGACACGTCATCCAACTGTGTACTTTTCTGCCACGTCATCTTCTCACGTGTCTGTCGCGTCATCATTCCACGTCAGCACTCCGCATCAGTGCCTGTCATCACATACCAGCCAATCAGTGTCCGCCACGTGTCATATCGCTTCGGTTCAATCAAACCAGTTGACTTTAGCTTTGACTCGCCGGTTCAACCACTTCTATATCGGTTTTCAGATATCAAAAATCGGTTCCTAAGGTTTTTCGACCTCCTGATTTCATTTTTGCTGTCAGATTTGTGAAATTCTTTCTCTATAATATAGATATGGAGAAAATTAATGCTACTCAACCTATTGTGACAATTTTAAATAGCACTAATTATAATCTTTGGGCAAGTAGTATGAAAAGCTATCTTGTTGGAATCAAATACTGGAGAATTGTCACTGGTGGAACTCCCAAACCTGTCCATCTTCAAGATGAAACTGAAACAAAATACAATGATCGTGTTGATGATTGGGAAAGCAAAAATCATCAGATCATTACTTGATTTTGCAACACCTCTGTTCCAAGTATTCACATTCAATTTGATCAATTTGATACTACCAAAGAAATTTGGGATTTTCTTAGCAATAAGTATATAATTTCTGGTCTTACTCATCATTATCAGTTGTGGAATACTCTGAATAATATGAAACAAGAAGTTGGACAATCTGTCAATGATTTCCTAAGTCAAATACAACCTGTCTGGAATCAGCTCTCCCAAGCCAAAATTACTGAAGATCAACTCCATCTGATCCAATTTCTCATGGCTCTTCGGCCTGAATATGAACCTGTTCGTGTATCTCTGTTGCACAGAGATCCTCTTCCAATACTAGAAACGGCTGTCAAGGAGTTAATTTTTGAAGAAACTCGTTTGCAAATTAGCAAACCGGCTTCCTTTGATCAGGCTCTGGTTACTCATAGGCCATCATCGACTCACTCACTGCAACACTATAAGAATTGCAATCGACCTGATCACTCATTCTCTAACTGTCCAACTATTGAGTGCAGATACTGCCACAAACTAGGACATGTCAAAAGCAACTGTCTTACTCGTCCAGCAAAACCAAGAGACAATCATCCCAAGTACAAAATTAGCTCAGACACCAGATCCTCCAGTGCCAATGCTGCTGTCTCTGACAACTCCTCTGCCTCCATCACTCTCTCTGACCTTGAATCCATATTCAAAAATGTTATATCTTCCAGTGCCTCCTCTTCTAGTGCCATGTTTGTCTACTCAGGTAACGATCGATGGTTAATTGACTCTGTCTGTAGCAATCATATGACCTCTGATCCAAACATTTTTCAGTCTAAAACCCAAAATAACTTTCTGGCCCCTGTTCATACTGCTGATGGAAATAAAATGGGCATCAGTCATGTTGGAACTATTTCTACATCTACTCTTATTGTACCTGATACATATTTCGTGCCTTCCTTAGCTGTTAATCTTCTCTCTATTGATCAGATATGTGAATTAGGATTAACTGTGCATTTTGATTCTAATAGTTGTCAGGTACAGGACCCGAAGACGAGATAAATTGTAGGAAGTGGAATCAAAATCGGGAGGCTATTTGAACTTCAATCTCTTTAAATACCTCACAATGCTCTGTCAGCCACAAGTAGTTTGTCTCCTTTGTTTCAATGGCATTTACGACTCAATCATGCCTCTCTTAGTAAACTTCGTCCCTTAATTTCAAATGGTACTTTAGGAAATATAAAAGTTGTAGAACTTCAATGTACTCATTGTCAACTTGCAAAACAACCTGCGTTATCATTTAATAATAATGATTCTATTTGTGATACTCCTTTTGGACTTGTTCATTCTGACATTTGGGGACCCTCTCCAGTTCCAACAGTTAGTGACAATCGCTATTTTGTTATTTTCATTGATGATTACTCACGTTTTACTTGGCTCTTTTGTATGAAGTATAGATCTGAACTTCCACAAATCTACATTCATTTTGCGAAAATAGTTCACACACAGTTCTCTCGTCCTACTAAAATTTTTCAAACTGACAATGCTATGGAATACAAAGAGTCAAGTCTTTTGCAGTTCTTTCATGACCAAGGAACTTTAGTTCAAAGATCCTGCCCTCATACCTTTCAACAAAATGGCAGAGCCGAACGCAAACATCGTCACATCTTAGATTCTGTAAGAGCTCTCCTTCTGTCATCAAAATGTCCCGAAAAATTCTGGGGAGAAGCAGCTTTAACTGCTGTTTACACAATTAATCGTCTCCCCACTCCTGTTCTCAAAAATATTTCTTCTTTTGAGCGACTCTATGGTAAGATTCCTGACTATCATTCATTAAAAATCTTTGGATGTGTTTGCTTTGTTTTACTCCAGCCTCATGAATACACTAAACTAGAACCTCGTGCTCGTCTTTGTTGTTTTATGGGATATGGAGAACATAAAGGATATCGATGTTGGGATCCCATCTCCAACAAATTGCGCATATCCCGACATGTGGTCTTCTGGGAAAATACTATATTTTCCACTATTTCTAAATTCCATGACTCTGCCATAAATCATGTATTTACTAATCCATTCAATGAGTTCTATCCTGTTCATGATACAGAGCTGCCTTCTGATATTGATTATGCTCCTCCACAATTAGTCTCATTTGAAGAGAATGTACTTGCTCCAACTATTGATCCTGCACCTACTCCTGAACCTGACCCTGAAGTCAATCTCCGTCGATCAACCAGGGTAAGAGAAACACCTTCTCACCTTCGAGATTTTCACTGTTATTCTGCTATTGCTACACTTCACGAACCTCACTCTTATCGTGAAGCCAGCACTAACCCTTTATGGCAGCAAGCTATGACTGAAGAAATTCAAGCATTGGAGAAAACTCACACTTGGGAACTTGTTGATCTCCCTCCTAACAAGATCCCTATTGGCTGTAAATGGATTTACAAAATCAAAACACGCTCAGATGGATCTATTGAACGTTACAAGGCTCGTTTAATAGCCAAAGGATATACTAAGGAATATGGCATAGACTATGAAGAAACATTTGCTCCAGTTGCTCGCTTGACTTCCGTCCGTAGTCTTTTAGCCATAGCAACAGTTCGTCAGTGGAAACTATTTCAGATGGATGTCAAAAATGCTTTTCTTAATGGTGATCTATCTGAAGAAGTTTATATGAAACCTCCTCCTGGTTACCATTCTCCTCATAAGGTTTGCAAACTGAAAAAGGTTCTGTACGGCTTGAAACAAGCTCCTAGGGCATGGTTTGCCAAGTTTAGTTTCACTCTTACTAAATTTGGCTTTGTCCCTAGCAAATATGACTCAACACTCTTTGTTCGACATACCAGTCGTGGAATTGTGCTTCTGTTACTTTATGTTGATGATATGATCATTACAGGCAGTGATACAACAGGTATTTTCGAAGTTCAAACATATCTCAGCCAACATTTTGAAATGAAAGATCTTAGAACTCTCAGCTATTTTTTTTGGGCCTTGAAGTTTCTCACACTTCTCAAGGTTACTACTTGTCTCAAGCAAAATATGCCTCTGATTTGCTTTCTAGGGCTGGTATTACTGATATAAAAACAATATCTACCCTTTTAGAGCTCAACTGTAAGCTTACCCCTCTGGATAGTACTCTTCTTAATGATCCTACCTTATATTGCCAACTAGTTGGAAGTCTTGTTTATCTTACAGTTACTCGACCAGATATCTCATATGCTGTTCATCTAGTTAGTCAATTCATGTATGCTCCACGCTCCTCTCATCATGCAGCAGTTCTTCGAATTCTTCGTTATATTAAAGGAACACTTTTCCATGGTTTATATTTTTCTGCTGATACATCTTTGGAATTATCTGGTTATTCTGATGCAGATTGGGCTGGTGACCCAACTGATCGTCGTTCTACCACTGGTTATTGTTTCTTTTTAGGAGATTCCCTTATTTCTTGGCGAAGCAAGAAACAGACTATTGTTGCACGCTCTAGCATAGAATCAGAATATCGTGCACTTGCTGATACAACATTAGAATTACTATGGTTGCGTTGGTTGTTAGCAGATATGGGCATCACCCATTCATTCGCCACTATATTTCATTGTGACAATAGAAGTGCAATCCAGATTTCACATAATGACGTGTTTCATGAACGGACTAAACATATAAAGATTAATTGTCACTTTGTCCGCCATCATGTCCTTCAAGGCACCATTCAGCTCCAATCTGTACCATCCGTTAATCAAACTGCTGATATTTTTACTAAAACTCATCTGCCTACTCGATTTTAAGATCTTCTGAGCAAACTCAACCTGGCATCTACTATATCACCATGAGTTTGAGAGGGGGTGTTAACAAAAGTCAGAGACAGAGACAAACACACCATCCATGGAAGTCAAGACACCAGCTGTTCTCATTTTTATTCAACACCTAACATGATATACAGACTCAATAGTCAAGATATCTTTCTGTAAACACATGTATAAACTCCATAATTAACGGCATTAATAGTGTTAGAATAGGTTATAAATACCTTATATATTCTTTATAAATAAACACAGAAAATATAACTTACTTTTTCTAATTTTCATTAGCAATTCTGTTTGATATTTTACAATATTAATTCGTAATTTTATCATTCCTATCTTGAGGATTTTTTTTGTAATTGTACATTTTAGATTAATTTCACAAATTTCAATTGGTAAACCAATATACAATCAAATTGGCTCTGTCTCTAGTTTACATTGAAATCATTTTAGATGTATTGAGAATTAGAGATTCCCTTTAATTATTATACCATTGGAGATGATGTTGAAATTTTTCAAGATGCTGCTAAGTCAATGGATAATGAAGGAAATAAAGTGAAACCTAACATTAATTTGGAAGAGCGTGACTTCAAGAACACTACTTCAAAATTCTGAAAAAACTAAAAGAGCTAGAAAAAATCCTTTAGCTGATGCAGTAATAGACACAGTCCACTCATTTAAAGAATATTTAGAAAATAAAAAGAGTTCTGAAAGACCAAAACTTATAGGAGGCTTCGCACAGTGAAAGTTTTTATAGCAATGAGAAAAAATAATTGTGTAGTTGCATGTGTGCGTGCTAATTTTGTATTTAATTCTAAACTTCTAGTGGATAATTCTATTTTGCTAGATTATTATTAAGATAACCAGTTATTTTAATTATAATTTGAGAAATCAGTTATTATTTTTCTTTATTTATGATGTTTTATTTCGTAGAGTATAATTAATCAAAAATTTTATATAATATCAAACTCAAAAAAAATAATTAACCAAAAATTATATGTAATATTAATCTAAAAAATAAATTTACGTAAATAATAATTATATTGTTATATAATTTTGAGTTATTACATTTTTTAAATTTAATTTCAAATTCAAATTTATATTTAAATAGTTATTTAAATAATAAATTTCAAATCTAAAATTTCAAATTCATTATGCTTCCTTAATAAGAGATTTATAATTTTATAAATTTTAAATCATAAATTTAAAATATAAAATTTGAAATTTAAATTTAAAATTTAAATTAATGCATCCAAATGCAATCTCATTAAATATGCAATAAATCTAATTTTACAAATAGAAGAAGAGAATTACTTCTAAATTCATTAAACAAAAATTCCTAATGAAATTTTCTATCGGAATAAAATCAATTAGGAAGTAAACTACTAATCCTTATTCGCTACAGTTGCTATTATTGGCTACTAATTCTTTTTTGGTAAAATATATTATTCTTTCCGTTTTAAAATATTTTTTTTTTAAAAAATCTTTTTTATTCAATTTTTTTTATCATTTTATAGGTTTAAGAATGTATTTTTTTTTTTTTCAACTTTACACTCTATTTATACTTGCATTAAATATTTATATTAATTATTTTTATTTTTTATATTAAAATTAATAAAAAATATTTTTTTTATTTTAAAATTATAATAATTTAATAATTTTTTTAATTTACGAATCTAAACATTAATGGGTAAATATTTTAAAGTGGAGTGAGCATTAAGTAACAAACAAAACTCACCAAATTATTCTATCTACCGACGTAAAGAACCTTGTCAGTTGTCACGTTGATGTTATTTACCAAGTCTACCATTGAAAGTTTGTGATCTATGGGCCACCACACAATTAAATTATTGACAGCATGTATATGATCAGCTACAATTAATGGTGCCAAATATGTACAAATATGTAACCATGAGTCACGTCCAAACTCAAATAGTATCGCAAAAATAAATTTTGATTAGACATGAATATATAATATAATATTATGTAAAGAAATATATTACCTTTAACGTAGAAAATAAAAGCTGATTATTGCTTCACAAAAGTAAAATAAAATAATAAATAATAAAATAAAATCACATTGTAACTTATTATAAAAATAAAAAAACATAAAGTAATTATAATATAAAAATAAAAAAGAAGAAGAATAATTTTATATTATTTTTTTTATATAACTAATAATATTATAAATATCTTTATTTATAAAATATGATTAACATATATTATAATATAATTAATTTAAAAAATCAATTACAATAAATTTAAAAATATGTAACTTAATATAATAAATGAATAGGTTATAGAATTTTAAAAGTTATAAGTTATAAACATTCATTTTAATTTATTCATAATAATAATCAGTTATCTTAATTATAATTTGAGAAGTTAGTTATTATTTTTCTTTATTTATGATGTTCTATTTCATAGAGTATAATTAATCAAAGATTGTATATAATATCAAACTTAAAAATAAAAAATAAAAATTATATGTAATATTAAGCTAAAAAAATAAATTTATATCTATAATAATTATATTGTTATATAATTTTGAATTATTACATTTTTAAAATTTAATTTCAAATTTAAATTTATATTTAAATAGTTATTTAAAAAATAAATTTCAAATCTAAAATTTCAGATTCATTATGCTCACTTAATAAGAGATTTATAATTTTATAAATTTCAAATCATAAATTTGAAATATGATATTTGAAATATAAATTTTAAATTTAAATTCAAACATCCAAATGCACTCTCATTAAACATACAATAAATCTATTTTTACAAATAGGAGGAGAGAATTATTTCTAAATTCATTGAACAAAAATCTATAGTTTGATTCCTAATAAAATTTTCCCTCAGAATAAACTCAATTAGGGACTAAACTACTAATCTTTATTTGCTAAAGTTGCTATTATGGGTGACTAATCTTTCTTTGGTAAAATATGTTATTCTCTCCGTTTCAAAATATTCAGTATTTTTTAAAGAAATTTTTTTGTTCAATTTTTTATCATGTATTTATTATTTTTTTTCAATTTTACCTTTAATTTATTATTTATTAAATATTTATATTAGTTATTTTTATTTTTTTATATCAAAATTAATAAAAAATATTTTATTTTTTTAAATTATAATAATTTAATAATTTTTTAATATATAAATAATAATATTAAATGATAAATATTTTAAAATAGCAGACTATTTAAGTGACAGTGAAAACTCATTAGTTTCCAAATTATTTTATCAATGAATGTAAAGAATCTTGTCAGTGCTCATGTTATTTATCAAGTCTACCAACCTTGAAAGTTGAAATAATTGGCCATTACAGCTCAGCTCTACTCTGCAGATAGACATCAGCAACAACTTGTAACTTAATAAATTTAATTCCTTAAATTAATATTTCAAAACTGACTGAAAACTCAAAGAGAAATGCTATACATGGACTAGCATCAACCACAAACACTTTCCTTTTCTTTTCTTTTCTTTCTTTTTTTTTTTTAATCAATTTTTTCAACTTTATGAAGCCGAAAGACGAAAGTTCGTGGAAAGTGCAAACACTCCACACTCCTACTCCTCTTTTGCAACTACATCCTTATGATTTCATGGTCTATTTTGGTATCCTTTGCTACAACAATCCTACTCCTCTTTTGCTACTATATCCTTGCGTTCTCCATCAAATAGGCCCTGTGAATCCTACTGGAAGAGCAGATGATGGGTCAAGTCATTGTCAGGTTTTCCACACAAATTGCTATACTCTAATTCTTGAATTTTCTTTATAAATTTTTTAAATTCAAATACAACAAAATTATATCTTTCTTGTATTTTATCTATTTTATAATAAAAAAAATATTAAATATCTTTTTTTTTTAACTTTTTTAAATATTTTTTTTTAACCTTTTCTTTTACTACTCTATTCACATAAATTAAATTTATAAATAATATATATTTATAAAATTCAATGCAGCTTATATAACATTATGAGAATAGAGAAGACAATAAAAAAGAGATAAAAAAAAATATTTAACATTTCTCTTATGATAATAGTAATTTTAAAAAATTATACATATATTAATAAAAACTGTTAAATAGTTTTAATTTTTATTATAATAGATAAATATATTTTTATTTTATTATTAAAGATAATAATATTATATAGAGAAAGTGAAAGAAAAAATTAAGTTAGAAATGAGGATAAAATTGAAAAAAAATATAATAAATATTATATAAAATTTTTAAAATGATAATTAATTTAAAATAATTTTTTCGCTATTACTATGAAACGGAGGATAAGAATTTGAGAGTAATTTGTTTTATAAAATAACATAATATACGATGGAAATAATATAAAATAGTCTATTTATTTTTTTAGCTAAATATTGAGAATATATTTATACCTTATTCCTCTTGTAACTAATTAAATATTTATTTCGTAATATAAAAATTTTTTCAAATTTGTAATTTTATAATAAAGTAACATCAAGAATTATTGAGCCAAAACTTACTATCAGCTGCCAACTTGACTACAAACAGAGATTCCAATATGATAGGCTCCTCCCATAGCTGACGCAAGATTTAAATTGAGGAGAGGTACACACACTGTCTTAAAAAAAAAAAAAAATCAAAATTTTAATGAGATTAAAGTAATTTCGATATTTAAAATTAAAAATATTTTTGAGTAACATAAATAAAAATTTAAAAATTTAGAAGTTAAAATAGAAATTATTTGTTTATTAGAAATTAAGCCTAACTATCGTTATAAAACAGTTTTTTATATTTCAAATCACCATCAACAATGTACAGTCATGCCTTCATTAACGTACAGTCATGCCTTTTGATTTCAAGGTTGCTCCATCTTTATATATATATATATATATATATATATATATATATATATATATAAAATAAAATTATAGAAAGTTTGGGGACGGCAGCTCCCTGCTGCCCGTAGGTCCACCAATGGGACGTCCCCTCTAAGAATTTTATTAGGCACTACAGGAAAAAAATTAATTTATCTTGGCTTTTTATTAGTCATCTTTTGCAGTATTATTATTACATATTATAAATAGAGGAGCAAAAAGAACAAGAAAACACGAAGATAAAGAAACACTAAGAGAGAGAGAAAAGAATTATGGGATCAAGTTTATCAATACTAGCTTCAATAGCAATTATTCGTACCCCATTCAATGAATTTATTCCTCAAGAACTTCGTAGTTATATATGGGAATTTAGTCGCCGTTTCTCCTCAGAACTTACTATAGTTGTTAAAGAATCACATGAAGGATCTACAAACCATCTTTTCAATGCCTTGGTTACTTATCTTGGCAACAATGCTTTATCTATTGCTTCTTCATCTTCATCTACATCCTCATCCGTGCCGCGGCGCCTCACAGTAGGTAAGAGTGAGAGCATGAAAGTACTCACTTATGGCCTTGATAGAAACTCAGAAATTGTTGATGTTTTTCATGAGATTCCAATGAAGTGGGGATATTATACTGATGTAAACTCTAAACTTCACTTTGAGTTGAGATGGTATGAGCTTAGGTTTCACAAGAGATATACTGATATGGTCAAGAATAAGTATTTACCTTACATTCTTGACATGGCTAAAAGAATCAAAGATCAAAATAGAATGGTGAAGTTTTATACTACTCGCGGAGGAAGAGATGGTTGGAGTTCTAAAGGGCTTAATTTAGACCATCCTATGACATTTGAAACACTAGCCATGGATGGAGATTTAAAGAAGGACATTGTAGAAGATCTTAATAGTTTTATTAGTGGGAAAGAGTATTATAAGAAGATTGGTAAAGTATGGAAGAGAGGGTATTTGTTGTATGGTCCTCCAGGAACTGGGAAATCAAGCTTGATTGCTGCTATGGCGAATTTTCTTAATTTTGACATTTATAACTTGAACTTATCTTCTGTTATCTCTGATTCTGCTCTTGAGTATTTGTTACTTCATATGTCGAATCGGTCGATTCTTGTAGTGGAGGATATTGATTGTTCCATCGTGCTACAGAACCGTCAAGGAGGAGATCATCAAACAGATCATAATAATCAAATTCCTCGCCCTCAGGTAGCATTTCTATCTACTTGTCTTGTGATATACTATAATAGTTATGAGTACTAATTCAAATCCTAATAGAGATTAATTGTTATAAGTAATTATATGGATTTAAAAGTATATATTGCGTTCTTTATTTTCTTTCTTGACCTTTTGATTATGTTTGTAATGTTGTTTTTTGGATTATGGCTTTGTTTTGATGAGGAATAATGGAGTAGCAGAGGTTATGCAGGGCCGGGTCCATGCAACTGTTGCTTTTTCCAGCATTGCTGGAAAGTATTTCGTCAATTTCATGTGTTATATATATATATATATATATATATATATATATATATATATATATATATATATATATATATATATATATATATATATATGGGGAGACCAAATGGGCTGTGAGCTACTATATGTGGCAAACGAGTCAGGTCGGGCGGGGTTTGGTCCGATCACTAGATTTGCATCACTTGATTTGAACGATGAAGCCAATTAGATAATGCCTAATTGTCAACTGAAAAATGGGTTCTTGATAAAGGGCTTCATTTAACAAATTAAATGAACAAATAAAACAATGGAACAATGCAACTATAACAAAACACAAGGATTCTACAGGATCTAAGGCATTAGCAATTCAATTTGAAATGATGTACTTTATATTAGATCACTAGATTTGCATCATATGATTTGAACGTACTCAAGTTATTTAGAGTGAGATGCTTCCAATTGTTACCACTAGTATCCTAAAGCTCTGTTTTGTTATTGTTTCGTGAAGATAACCCTCTCTGGACTACTTAATGCCATAGATGGCCTACTGTCTTGCTGTGGCGATGAAAGGATTATAGTTTTTACTACTAATTATAAAGATCGAATTGATCCTGCATTGCTAAGAGCTGGTCGTATGGATATGCACATATACCTATCCTATTGCACATTCTCCACCTTCAAGCAGCTAGCAGCTAATTATTTGGATATTTGGGATCATGATCGATTTAGTTGCATTGAAAAGCTAATTAAAGAAGTTCAAGTTAGCCCTGCTGAAGTCGCAGGCGAACTCATGAAGAACAAAGATTCAAAGAGTTGTATAGAAGGCCTCGTCAAGTTCTTAGAAGACAAGGTAAATTATGAAATTTTAGATTTTACGTCAACATTATTACGTTTCTTGATCGCCGTAAGTTCTTAGAGAAATGAGATTGATTAATATCGTACCTTCACTTCATTCAAGCTGCAGTGTATTTGGCTCTACATTTCTTGCATGCATCTTGCAGAATATATAGTTGCATGTGCAACTTCATATTTGTTGACTTGAATTTTTGCTGCTTGGATTGTCTATTTCAGAAATCAGAAGCAAAATCCTTAGCCTCTTCTCCCCCAGAATTGCAGGCATCTGGGATTAAGACAGAACAAGAGAGTAACAGCCTTAACCAGAAGATTGGGAAACAGCTCCAAAAATCCTGCAAGACCACTGATTCTGGTGATAATTTGTTCAACAATAAAAAAGAAGTCGAGTCTTCTACAGCTCGTATAACTTCACTGAAGGAAAAAGGGTATACAGTTAAGGCAGAATTCGAGCCTATCCTTGAAGCTATTCTTTTGAAGCATGGAGACATTGCTGCCAATTGCTCCTTGAATTCTCTCTTATGCCGTTCATCCTTCTTGGAGATTGTTTGTGGCATTATCCAGAAGCTGCAAACAACAGAACTCAAAAATCTGACACAACTAGAGCTCAAGTCCATGTTAAGTAGCCTGCACGATCTTGAATCAGTAGGACTGGAAATTGGTTGGCTGCTTCAGAGATTGGACGAGATTATTCAAGCTATGCCGCTAGTTGAACAATGTGTCATAAAGGAATTCAAATGTGAAAATATACAAGGCATGAAGGAGAATGGCATAGAGCTGAAAGAAAGCAACACAGAGACAGTAATGCTACCAGCAGAGACTGCAATAATCCCAAGTACTAATGCCAAATTACATTGTTTCTGCTACAAGTCATTGGTTGAAGGGATTCTTTGACATGCTGGTTAGGGATCTTGAGGATGTGTGAGTGTATTAGTATTAAGATGTCTTGAGGATGCGTGAGTATATTAGCATTAGCGTATCTGAATATTAGATATTTTCATTAGCAGCAAGCCAATTAGGTGGGGTAAAGAAGAACTTATGTTAATTATGATTTCTGAAATCTGTTTCTGCAAATAATTTCAACTTACAATTGCTATACAAATATTCGCTGACCCAAGAAAATTATCATAAACATTTCAAATATCACTCTGGACACATAATTCACACTAGTATAAGAAAACTTGTCAAAAAATTCATGAGAGCACAAAAGCCTTTCAAATAACTACATAAGCTTTAAAGTCTACTATTTGATTTTCACTAGTTTGCAGGTAGACACCTGATGCAACTAGGTGGTGACTAACCTGCAAACTTGGCCAAAAATGTAACAGGGTCATTAGAAACATGCCAAAATAGGTACACTGGATCTGGATGTTTTTAGGACAGAAAGTGTCATAGTTCTTTCTGAATCAACTGAACTAAGCAACTATTTAATGCATAATTACAATGCATATTGCCTTCTAGCTCCATCATTGAGTACTGTGCATATCACTTTCAAGCAGGACAAGCGTTGCTCACTTTTTAATGATATAAATATCTTTCTCCAGTGTGCACTCTCACACAAATCTATAGCAGCATTAGATATACCAATATCAAGTCCTTGCATTTTACTTATTATCGTAGCACAGTGGCCTAAAGAATAGGAGCCATCAAGTTGAGGCATTGCATTAGAGCTATGTGCTGGTGCAGTTGCAGCATGTGCATTGGAATTCACAGAAGCTTCATACTTTCTGTTGTGAGTACCTGAATGCGATGGCTTCATCAACTGGTGTTTAATCCATCTAGCCATATGGTTAACCTTTGTAGTTAAGCATAAAATAGTATGGCATAGAACCTGATTGCTCCGATTATTCTTCTAAGTATGCATGATAAGGCATATTGTTAGGCATTAATAGGCAAAAAATCTTTGCAAAAACCCACCTTGAATTCCACAAGCTAGAGTCATGATTTTGCAGGTCATCATAAGAATGCAATCACACTTCATGCTTTCAAACAACCTACATGCATTGAAGAGAAAAAAAAAAAAAAAAAAGAAATGTGGTTAATCATTTCAAGAATGCCTTTTTGCCTTTTCGAAACAAATAGTAAAACAAATCCTTCAACCATTAAATTCTTATGTACCATCTCCTGCACTATAAATCAAGTACTTTTCGATAAATAGGATCCAATATATGAAAAGAAAAAGCAAATTTTAAAATATTCTATTGCTTACCAAGCTTACCAAGCTACAATATAATGCATTCTGCTTACACTTAACACACCATTTTCCCCCTCTGTTTCCCTCGTAAAATACACACACACACACACACACAACTTTGTATTCCTACCCTTAAGCAATGTCATATGCTAAATGGCCTTAGGCTCAGCATTATTTCATTTCATATACATGAAACTAATCTACAAAGTTTACTTTTTTCCTAACTTGCATCTAACAAAAGGAGGTGTAAGCTTTCATTTCATTTCTAAACAAGGACAACAAATCAACAAGAGTGTAAGCCAAGTCCAAATTTCTGCTCCACAAAGACACGAATATAACATATATAGATTTAAATGTTAACTGCTTCACATATTTAGTTTTCTTAGCAGCCAACAAACTGTAATCCACCTTCACCTTCAGTTCTAATGGTAGAATTGGAATGTTCAGTCCAACAAGTTCTCTAAAAGATTGAAAAACAATCCTCATTCCTCACATACACCAAATATTCACGTGAATAACTGTTTAATTAAGGACATTTACTTCCGCACACTAACATATAACCTAATAGTAAGATGAAAGATTTCATTTAGTAAACTGTAATGATATATAATATAATGTAATAAAAAATATTTTTATTATAAATTTATATTAGAAATACGTTTGATTATATTTCGTTATGACTTTACAAACACACTCTAAATGAGCCTTAAGTAATTAACTGTATTGATATTTCATGAAGTTGAAGGAAAAATATAAGTTAATTAAACATTTATATAATTAATTGAATTAATAAAAAGAATGATAGAGTAAAAAAATTTCAATTAATGGAGTCATAAATATTTAATAAGTTATTATTAAATAATTGATTAGACTAAAATAATAAAATAATATTTATTACATTTTTTTTATATATAAGTTGGAGAGGTAATGACTTGAATTTAAAATTTTAGTTGAATTGAAAAAAATAAGAAAATGGATGAAATATATACAAATTATGAATTAGAATAAAAATTATTAAATTTTTATTTTTTATATGATTACTTTTTCAAAAGTTAAATCAGAATTAATAAAGGTAAATTCATCTCATAAGAGGATATAAATATTGATTAATTAATTAATTCAAAAAAATTAATTAATTCAAAATTGAAAATATTGTAACAGTAACAAAAGAGAGAGAGAGAGAGAGAGAGAGAGAGATGTTTAACCTGAAAAATATTTAACCTGAAAGTCACATTATTCTGTTCAAACCAATTTGACATACTTCTTGCTTTCAATGGAAATCTGTAAATTGTCCAAATAAAGATGTCTTCTTCAAGGTCAGCCTCATCTCGCCATTTCTATTGCCATCGCCACCGTGTTTCATGCAGACCAGATTTTTCTTCTTTCGCTCTCACTGCGTTGGATTTTGTTGGATAATTTTTCACACAAACAAAAGAAGCTTACCGAATAACGGATGAATCAACAAATCCGCAATTTGATTTTTCTCTTCTTCTAGTACAAAACCAAGGAAAACACCCTCTGCATTTGCCCCATGAACCTTGGCTCTCCTCTTCTTTAGGGCCATTTATATAACTGCAAAGAAAAATAAGAAAGAAATGGCAGAAATTCGTGACTTGAAATAAGCTTTTATCAAGCGATCTGACCAATAGATAGAGTAGAGAAAGAGAATTAAATCAAGGAGAGACCGAGAGTGAAAGGAAAAGGTAAAAAATTTGTGGGTTTCTTTCTTGGATTCAATGGAACTAACGGTAACGAAAGGATTTTTTTTTTTTTTCTTTTGGTAGATATTTTTTATAACTCTCTCTCCGTGGTCTTTTATCCCATAGCATCATTAATTATTTAAATTCAGAAATTTTATTATTTTTTTATCAATTTTAAAAATACACTATTTTTAATTAATAAGAATAAAGTTAATAAATACTTATGACTTTATTTGGGTTGAAAAATTTTTAAATTCATACATTTAATAAAATATATGAATTTTAAATTTATAAATTATAAAATTTATAAATTTTAAAAATTTCATCGTTTAAATTAATTATAAAAGCAATAAATTGTTAAGGATAATATTGAAATAAAAAAAATTATTATAATTTCTCTTACATAAAAAAAAATAGTGAATTTGGAACTTTTCAATATAAGATATAAGAAATTAAAACTTTAAAAAAATTAAGAATTTTGAAAGGTGAGAGATTTTTTAAAATTTAACTATTTTTTATATTGTCAAACGATAAATTTAATTTAAATCCATAGATTTTATAAAATCCATCATTTGAAATGTATCGTACAAAACGATGCCTCTATCTATTTTAAAGTAGATAAATATTTTAAAACATTCTAAAAATAAATAATAGCAATTTTTTTTAAACGAAAAGAATAATACTTTACTTTTCAAGTGATCACCTTTAATTGTACCTATTTGTTAATAAAATAAAATATTTCACTTAAATTGACCTAAAAGGTTATTTTAGTTCTTATTAGACATGCAAAATTTTAAAATTTATTTTGGATCCATTTTAAAATTAGAAATAAAAAGAAAAAAAAATAATTTTAATTTTTCTTTTCTCATTTGGATCTCTTATTTTCACAAAGGAATAAATAATGAAAAATATAATATAAATTTACCTTTTTAATATTTTTTTTATAAAAAATATGAGGTCATTTTTGTAACTCTACATTTATGGTATATTTTAACTCCATTTTTCTTCAAAATAAAGGGAAATTTTTATGCTTTGCATTTTTTTTTCTTTTTTTTTGCTATCCAAACAAAGAAAATTACATTAATTATTTATTTTTCAAATAAATAAAGGGTAAAAGATTATTTTGAATCTGATTGGACATAAAGGTTAGTTGAAGAGAAAAATTTAGCTTTTATCCAAATATGAAATTTCATAGATGAGTTCAATGTATTTAAACTATTTAAACAATATTATCTCATAAAATTATATTTTGTCAATATATTATCCTTTTGGACATTTAAATTCTAATTTCACCAGTGACAATTCACCATCTTTAAAAATTAGGAAGAAAAGGCAAAGTTGTCTATAATTTTTATATTTAATTAATATAATAATTAAATTGGGTTTAAGTTAATAACTCTCAAGTCTTATAAAGTGACTAAAATAAATTAAATCCTATCAATCTGCATTTATATTTCAATCTGTTTAAATTATTATTGTATATATAATTTTTTTTTTTAAAGATAGAAAGATTTTATAATACAGATTAAATAACTCTTATTATATATTTATATATTAACAAGTCACAAACTCACAAAACATTTTTTTTTATTTCATTTATATTTTTTCAAATATTTTAACATATATAAACTATTATTATTATTATACTATTTTTAATACTAATATGAAAGAATATATAAGCCAAGTTTTTTATATTAATTTTTACTTGACATATGGCTAAATTTTTTTCAACTACTCTTAATACTTGTATTAAATATATACAGGGCTAGTCCTGATATTTAATAGGCCTAGAGTGAAATAATGAAAAGGAGCTCATGTAAATTTATATTAATGTAAAATAATATGATCTGATCATATATCAAATAGATTTTTGGGAAAAAATAGAAAATTAAATTTTCATTAATAATTTAATAACAGAAGTTTTCATATGAACATAACAATCACGATTTAAATATGTAGGACTTTGGGGCTATTTTTTTTTTATAATTTTGATAATTACCTATTTATAATATGATATATAATTTTGAGGCTTCTAAAATTATTGGGCTTGGAGCAGTTGACCTCACTGATCCAGTCTCTAGGCCGGCGCTGGATATATAGATTAATATTAAAAAAAACTGAATTTATTAATTTTTATAAAATATTTATATAAAAAAACTTGTTCTATATTTATTTATTTATTGTTTTTATTCATTTATTTTAACATATTAAATTTAATTACATCTTAGTTACGTGCAATCATAATTTTTCTGAAAATAGTAAATAAAAGTACATTTGACCATTGTTACTATAGTCCAAGCAAGGCAATCAACGTCTGTTTTGTTTTTGATTTAGACAACCACTTTGATTTTGGATTTAGACCTAACCAGTTGAATTCGACAACCATTTTCATTTTGATTACACCATTTGGAATGTGAGAAGTACATATCGCTGTAAAGAGAGTATTAATGTTTTATAATAAATATATTCATAGTAAGATTTTAAAATATCAATACGAAATTAGTTTTGGTGTATAAAAAATTTGTTACTACAAGAAAAATTTTACTTTTTATTATTTTTTTTTATTTCATGTATATTATCACATTAGATGGACATATACACTTGATAACTATCATTAACAAATAGTGTATATTGACAAAAAAATTTTGATGCAGTTTTAATATTTTAGTTTTCAACAGCTGCATCAAATCCATTTAATTATTATTTTTTTTAAGTGATAGTTGTTAGATAGTAAAATAACTACTATTTATAAAAACTCTAATTTGAAGCTTTTTTTTTTTAAACAGTTTCTGCTTATTTAAATAAAAGATATTATATTTGTCACAACCCATTTTTTGAGACATCTGATAAGTACTGGGGCATGAGAAAGCTTAAGGCTACCAGTGTCCATAGTCAGCCTGAAAACTTTAACCACCAATAGAAATAATACATAAATAACATAATTTTAAATATCACAGCTCATATCTCATGTCAACTCAATCTGCCGACATGATAGTTAGTTCTCATCATATTACAAACAGTAATTTACAATAAGAGTGCCACAGTAATTTATAATAAAGATCCAATGTCATAAAAAACTGTCAGCAGAGAGTTTCATAATAATACAACCCAATAATACTAGTCATATAATAATACAAGCCACAATATTATAATTGCGGAACCATTCTGCCTAAACTGGTATATATAATAATAATAATAATAATAATAATAATAATAATAATAATAATAATAATATGATTTACTAAATTTAAATTCAATACCACAATAATTAATTTGAAAATTTGTTATAATATAATAAATATTTTCTGTCAAATTCATAATATTTCAAAATTGTAAAATTATGAAAATTAATGGAATTACAATCTCCCCTCCTTTTAAAAAAATTCGTCCCCGAATTTTAAAATAAGGTAATGATACTGGAAATACCATGTAAAATAGTAAATCTCATTTCTTTAAATATATGAAATAACCATAAACTATTCAGAATACAACATCAAATATATATTAATTATTTTCAAATAAATATGGGTATTTTTCTTTCATCTCAGCCTCTACTTCCCACGTACACTCCTCAGTCGTATGATTACACTACATAACTTTAACCATAGGAATTTCTTTAGAACGAAGCCTTCGAACTTGAAAATCTAAAACAACTATAGGGATTTCTTCATACGATAGGTTTTCACAAATTTGAACCTCTTGAGGTTGCAGAACGTGAGAAGGATCAGGAATGTACTTCCTCAACAAGAAAATATGAAACATAGGATGAACATGAGAGAGATCTGTTGGCAAGTCCAATTAATACGCGATAGCCTCGACTCGCTCGATGATTAGATATGGACCAATGTATCTTGGTGCTAGTTTCCCTCTCTTGCCAAATCTCATTACTCCTCTCATGGGAGAAACTTTTAGAAAAACAAAATCGCTTACTTCAAATGACACATCTTTTCGCCTATGATCCGCATAACTCTTCTGCCTACTAAAAGCTATTTTCAAACGTTCTCGAATTACAGGAATTCTTTCTGAAGTTATTTGTATTAACTCTGGTCCTGACAGTTGCTTCTCTCCTACTTCTTCCCAACACACAGGGGATCTACACTTCCTACCATATAGAGCTTCATACGGTGCCATACCAATACTAGCATGATAATTGTTATTATAAGCAAACTCAATCAATGGCAAGTGTGAGTCCCAATAGCCTCCAAAGTCAAGTATACACATGCGTAGCATATCTTCCAATATTTGAATTGTTCTCTCAGGCTGACCATCTGTTTGAGGATAGACGTGAACCAAGTCGAAGTACTCCATTATCATTAATTTTGAATTCATTATTATTCCCTTCCTGCGCTTCTTCAATAATTCTGCACAATTGTGGGTCATGTCGTTGAGCTACTTTAATTCTTTCTACTAAAATTGAACGGACTGTAAACTTTGCCAACAAGATCCCAGTATTATGTATTTCCAACTGCAATCCATCGTCAAATAATTCAAGCAATTCTTTGACTATAGGTCTCTTATGAACAACAATGTGAGCCAGACTCTCAGAAGATTTTCTACTTAAGGCATCTGCTACAACATTTGCTTTATCAGGATGGTAAAGAATGGTGGAATCATAATCCTTAAGAAGTTCCATCCACCTTCTCTGTCTTAAGTTTAAATCCCTTTGATCAAAAATATACTTCAGACTCTTGTGATTTGTATAAATCTCACAAGTCTCCCCATATAGATAATGTCTCCAAATCTTTAATGCAAAAATTACTGCTGCCATTTCCAGATCATGAGTGGGGTAATTCTGCTCATGCTTCTTTAACTGATGAGAAGCATAGGCAATTACCCTACCATATTGCATTAAAACACAACCCAAATCAACTCTTAATGCATCACAGAAAATAGTAAAACCGCCAGTACTTGAGAGTAGTGCTAAAATTAGAGTTAAAGTAAGACAATCCTTAAGCTTCTGAAAACTTTCTTCACATGCTTCCGTCTAGTGGAATTTTACATTCTTTTGGGTCAGATGAGTTAGAGAAGCTGCTATCCTTGAAAAATCTTAAACAAAGCGACGATAATACCCTGCCAATCCCAAGAAATTGCGAACTTCAGTGACTGTAGTGGGTCTTTCCCAATTAGTGACAGCTTCTACCTTTTTTGGGATTTATAGAAATACCATCTTTAGTGACTATATGTCCCAAAAAGGCCACATTGTCCAACCAAAATTCACATTTAGAAAACTTAGCATAAAGCTGGTGATTCCTCAAGGTCTGTAGAACTATTCTCAAATGTTGGGCATGCTCTTCAAGTGTCCTTAAATACACCAAGATATCATCAATAAACATAATGACAAAAAGATCCAAAAAGGGTTTAAAAATTCAGTTCATCAGATCCATAAATGCCGCCGATGCATTAGTAAGTCTAAAAGACATTACTAAAAATTCATAATGCCCATAATGAGTCCTAAATGCAGTCTTAGGAATATCTTCTTTTTCTAATCTTCAATTGATGATAACCTGAACGAAGATCAATCTTAGAAAAACATTTAGCACCTTGAAGTTGATCAAACAAGTCATCAATTCGGGGAAGAGGATACTTGTTCTTTATAGTCACCTTGTTCAGTTGTCTATAATCAATACAAAGATGCATCGACCTATCCTTCTTTTTCACAAATAACACAGGGGCACCCCAAGGTGATGTGCTGGGAGGAATAAATCCTTTATCTAACAAATCTTGCAATTGCTCTTTTAGTTCTTTCAATTCTGCAAGCACCATCCTATAAGGTGGCATAGATATAGGATTTGTCTCTGGCATTATATCGATACAAAATTCTATTTCTCGGTTTGGAGGCAAACCCAGAAGCTCATCAAGAAAAACATCAGGAAATTCATTCAACACATAAGCATTTTATAACTTTCCAGCTTCTTTAGAGACATATCTCACTAGAGCTAAATAACCTTGACACCCACGATGCAATAACTTCTAGCACTAATTACTGATATGAGATTGCAATGAGCATTACATTTATCCCCATAAAAAGAAAATTCCATATCACTGAGTATACTGAAAATAACATCTTTGTTACGACAATCGAGGGTAGCAAAATGAGTCGACAATTAATCCATTCCCAAAATTACATCAAAATCCATCACATCAAGTGAAATCAAATTAGCAGGAAGGATTCTACCCTCAACTCAAACTGGACATGCTAGAAATGCGGTCTCCACCAATAAGGCATCACTTATAGGAGTGGCAACTGACAACAGACACTCTAAACTAACAGGCATAACATAAAGCTTTACTACAATTGGGTGACACAAAAGAGTGCATAGCACCTGGATCTAATAATACACGAGCCTCAAAAGAACAAACGGGAAGAGTACTTGCTACAACTGCATTAGAAGCCTGAGCATCTTGTTGAGTGAGGGTATAAACTCTAGCATAACCCGGCTATTGTCCTTTACTCATCTGACTCAAACTAAATCCTTGGCTCTGACGTCTATCTCTACTTCCTAAACCACGGCCTTGCTGGCCACCAAATCGTCCACTTGATAATGATGTATGCATGGGCTATGTAACACTACACAAAAGATCCTTGTGTGAACCCTCGAGAACCTCCTCTTTGTCCTCCGGAAGAAGGGCACTCTTTAGCAAAATGACCAGGCTGGCCATAATTAAAACAGACACTTGAACCTGCAAAGCATGGTCCTTGATGAATTCTTCCACATCTGATACATGTTGTAGTGCCTGAACCCGATCCTGAACCACTAAAACTAGAACTAGCACTACTGCCACTAGCACTCCTACCACGCCTTACTTCCGCTCTATGCTTGCCTCTTCCTCTTCGTCTATAAGAGCTTTGAGAGTGCGACAAGTAAGCACCCATAGAAAAAGTACCACTAGTACCAATAAATTTTGAAACATTCTATCCTTCTCTTTTTCCCATTCCTTTGACTTTCTTTTTCTTTTCCTCTAATGCTAACTCAATATCTCTAGCATCATCCACTGGCTGATTAAAAGGTCAGCCCTGATGACCAATAATCAATGACTCAAAGCTTTCCCCCAAGGCTCTAGTAAATCTGAACTTTTTAGTTTCCTCATCTAATACAGCTGGTGGCACAAATTTACACAATTCCAAAAACTTACTAGTAAAATCCACTATGGAAGTTTGTTCATCCTTTTTCAAACTCTCTAGCTCAAACATCTTCCTATGGACAAACCCAGGAGGGATAAACCAAGCTAAAAACTCAATAGAAAATTCTTCCCAGGACATCTGCTAATATCGAGGCCTAACATAATCCTTGTACCAAGTTTGGGCTGGACCCTCTAACCTCCTACTAGCAAAATAGATAGATCGGGCATCTGTACATCCTAACTCTAAACAAATCTCCCTGATACTATCTAGAAAATCATGAGCCTGCTCCTCATGACCAGAGAAAGTAGGAGAATGATGTTCAAGAAACCTCTCTAGGGAAATAGTAAAAGTAGTTGCTGGGGGAGGTGGTTGGTTTACCTTAGCCATATTGGACATGATTCTCTGAAATCTAGCCAACACAATTTCAACTATAGGTGTTTCATCGACCTCTTGCCGGTGCCACTCTCGGCGTTCCGGTCCTAGGTCCACTGGCCCTGTGGAGCCCTCCCTCTCGGGGACATCCTGTTGTCTACTAGCAGCTGCCTCAGCTCTCGCAACCGCTCGTCTAGATCTGGCACTTATAATACTGAAAAGAAACCAAACAGTTTATCAAGTAAAGAAAGATAGCTCTCACAGTAAAACTTTTCATGTAATCTACCAATCTCATATATAAATACACCATAACACAAAAACGCAGATAACAAAGGCAATGAGGACATAAAAGACATGTAAGGACTCTAAGTTTTGCAATTATAGTTCCTAAGAAAAGTAAATCATGCTCTGATACCAACTTTGTCATAACCCATTTTTTGAGGCACGTGACTGGCACTGGGGCACGAGAAAGTTTAAGGCTACCAGTGTTCACAGTCAGCCTGAAAAGTTTGATTACCAATAGGAATAATACATAAATAACATAATTTTAAATATCACAGCTCATATCTCACGTCAACTCAATCTGCCGACAAAATAGCCAGTTCTCATCATATCACAAACAGTAATTTACAATAAGAGTGCCACAGTAATTTACAATAAAGGTGCCAATGTCATGAAAAATTGTCGACAGAGAGTTTCATAATAAGACAACCCAATAATACCAGTCATATAATAATACAAGTCATAATATTGTAATTGCAAAACCAGTTTGCCTAAACTGGTATATATAATAATAATAATAATAATAATAATAATAATAATAATAATAAAATGATTTACTAAATTTAAATTCAATACCACAATAATTAATTAGGAAATTTGTTATAATATAATAAATATTTTTTGTCAAATTTACAATATTTCAAATTTTCAAAATTATGAAAATTCATGGTATTACAATATTTATCGTTAATGGTCATTAAATATATTAATAGTGACAACTAACAATAATTTTACACCTAAGTGGATTTTAAACTTTTCCATATAAGAAGTAGGAAATTAAAACTTTAAAAAAATGAAGAATTTTGAAAGGTGAGAGATTTTTTAAAATCTATGGATTTTGACCTTTTTTATATTGCCAAACGATGAATTTAGCTTAAATCCATAGATTTTGTATAATCTATCATTTGAAATTTCTCATACCAAATAATACCTATATTTATTTTAAAGTGGATAAATATTTTGGAAAATTCTAAAAATAAATAGTGGCAATGTTTTTTGAACCAAGGGAATAATTCCTTACTTCTCAAGTGACCATCTTTAATTGTACCTATTTGTTAATAAAACAAAATATTTGACTTAAATTGATCTAAAAGATTATTAGACATGAAAAATTTTAAAATTTATTTTGGATCTAAGCCTTTGTTTAGTACATTAATTGCGCAGAGGAAATGAAGAAAAATTATATAAGAGAAATAAAAAGAAAAGAAAAAGAAAATAATTTTAATTTTTTTTTAAGGAAAATAATTTTAATTTATTCTTTTCTCATTTGGATCTCTTATTTTCACAAAGGAATAAATAATGAAAAATATAATATAAATTTACCATTTTAATATTATTTTTTTATAAAAAATATGAGGTTGTTTTTGTAACTCTACATTTATGGTATATTTTAACTCCATTTTTCTTCAAAATGGAGGGAAATTTTTATGCTTTGCATTTTTTTTTATTTCTTTTCTTTTTCTATCCAAACAAAGAAAATTACATTGATTATTTTATCTTTCAAATAAATAAAGGGTAAAAGATTATTTTGAATATGATTGGACATAAAGGTTTAGTTGAAAAGAAAAATTTAGCTTTTATCCAAACATGAAATTTCATAGATGAGTTCAATGTATTTAAACTATTTAATATAATCTCATAAAACTATATTTTGTCAATATATTTTGACTTTTGGGCATTTAAATTCTAATTTCACCAGTGACAATTCACCATCTTTCAATATTAGGAAGAAAAGGCAAAGTTGTCTTTGATTTTTGTATTTAATTAATATAATAATTAAATTGGGTTTAAGTTAATAACTCTCAAGTCTTATAAAGTGACTAAAATAAATTTAATCCTATCAATCTAGGATGTTTTAATCCATCAGCATTTATATTTCAATCTGTTTAAATTATTATTGTAAAGATTTTATAATACAGATTAAATAACTCTTATTATATATTTATATATTAACAAGTCACAAACTCACAAAACATTTTTTTATTTCATTTATATTTTTTCAAATATTTTAACATACATAAACTTTTATTATTATTATTATTATTATAATATTTTTAATACTAATATGAAAGAATATATAAGCCAAGTTTTTTATATTAATTTTTACTTGACATATGGCAAAATTTTTTTCAACTAATCTTAATACTTGTATTAAATATATACAGGGCTAGTCCTGATATTTAGTAGGCCCAGAGTGAAATAATAAGAAGGAGCTCATGTAAACTTATATCAATGTAAAACAATATAATCTGATTATATATCATATGTGTTTTTGCGAAAAAATAGAAAATAAAATTTTCATTAATCATTTAATAGCAGAAGTTTTCATATGAACATAACAATTACGACTTAAATATATACGACTTTGGGGCTATTTTTTTTTTTTTATAATTTTGATAACTACCTATATATAATATGATATATAATTTTGAGGCCTCTAAAATTATTGGGCTTAGAGCAGTTGACCTCACTGGTCTAGTCTCTAAGCCAGCCCTAGATATATAGATTAATATTAAAAAAAACTGAATTTATTAATTATTATAAAATATTTTTATAAAAAAACTTGTTCTATATTTATTTATTTATTGTTTTTATTCATTTATTTTAACATATTAAATTTAATTGCATCTTAATTACGTGCAATCATAATTTTTCTGAAAATAGTAAATAAAAGTACATTTGACCATTGTTACTATAGTCCAAGCAAGGCAATCAACGATTGTTTTCATTTTGATTTAGACAACCACTTTGATTTTGGATTTAGACCTAACCAGTTGAATTAGACAACCATTTTCATTTTGAATACACCATTTGGAATGTGAGAAGTACATATCGCTGTAAAGAGAATATTAATGTTTTATAATAAATATATTCATAGTAAGATTTTAAAATATCAATACGAAATTAGTTTTGGTGTATAAAAAATTTGTTACTACAAGAAAAATTTTACTTTTTTTTATTTTTTTTTATTTTATGTATATTATCACATTAGATAAACATATACACTTGTTAACTATCATTAACTAAGAGCGTATATTGACAAAAAAATTTTGATACAGTTTTAATATTTTGGTTTTCAATGGCTGCATCAAATCCATTTAATTATTATTCTTTTAAAGTGATAGTTGTTAGATAGTAAAATAACTGCTATTTATAAAAACTCTAATTTGAAGCTTTTTTTGAAACAATTTCTGCTTATTTAAATAAAAAGTATTATATTTGTCACGACCCATTTTTCGAGGCATGTGACCAGTACTGGAGTACGGAAAAGCTTAAGGGTACCAGTGTTCACAGTTAGCCTAAAAAGTTTGACCACCAATAGGAATAATATGTAAATAACATAATTTTAAATATCACAGCTCATATCTCATATCAACTCAATCTACTGATAGGATAGTTAGTTCTTATCATATCATAAACAGTAATTTACAATAAGAGTGCCACAGTAATTTACAATAAATATGCCAATGTCATAAAAAACTGTCGGCAGAGAGTTTCATAATAATATAACCCAATAATATTAGTCATATAATAATACAAGCCATAATACTGTAATTACAGAACCAGTATGCCTAAACTGGTATATATAATAATAATAATAATAATAATAATAATAATAATAATAATAATAAAATGATTTACTAAATTTAAATTCAATACCACAATAATTAATTAGAAAATTTGTTATAATATAATAAATATTTTCTGTCAAATTCACAGTATTTCAAAATTCTAAAATTATGAAAATTCATGGTATTACAATCTTCCCTCCTTTTAAAAGAATTCGTCCCCAAATTTTAAAATAAGGTAATGATACTGAAAATACCATGTAAAATAGAAAATCTCATTTCTTTAAATATATGAAATAACCATAAACTATTCAGAATACAACATCAAATATATATTAATTATTTTCAAATAAATATGGGTATTTTTCTTTCATCTCAGCCTCTACTTCCCACATACACTCCTCAGTCGTATGATTACGCCACATAACTTTAACCATAGGAATTTCTTTAGAACAAAGCCTTCGAACTTAAAAATCTAAAACAACTATAGGGATTTCTTCATACGATAGGTTTTCACAAATTTGAACCTCTTGAGGTTGTAGAACGTGAGAAGGATCAGGAATATACTTCCTCAACAAGAAAATATGAAACACAAGGTGAACATGAGAGAGATCTGTTGGCAAGTCCAATCGATACACGACAGCCCCGACTCACTCAATGATCAGATACGGACCAATGTATCTTGGTGCTAGTTTCCCTCTATTGCCAAATCTCATTACTCCTCTCATGGGAGAAATTTTTAGAAAAACAAAATCGCTTATTTCAAAAGGTGTATCTTTTCGCCTGTGATCCGCATAACTCTTCTGCCTACTAAAAGCTGTTTTCAAACGTTCTCGAATTACAGGAATTCTTTTTTAAGTTATCTGTATTAACTCTGGTCCTGACAGTTGCTTCTCTCCTACTTCTTCCCAACACACAGGGGATCTACACTTCCTACCATATAGAGCTTCATACGGTGCCATACCAATACTAGCATGATAACTGTTATTATAAGCAAACTCAATCAATGGCAAGTGTGAGTCCCAATAGCCTCCAAAGTCAAGTATACACATGCGCAGCATATCTTCCAATATTTGAATTGTTCTCTCAGATTGACCATCTGTTTGAGGATGGAAAGGAGTAGTAAAGTCCAATCTTGTACCCAGAGCCTCTTGCAAAGATTTCCAAAATCTCGAAGTGAATTGGGGTCCCTTATCCGACACAATACAGACTGGTACACCATGCAAGTAAATAATTTTCTCCACATATAGCCTTACATACTTAGCAACTAAATAGTTGATCTTCACAGGGATGAAATGAACTAATTTAGTTAATCTATCCACAATCACCCAAATAGAATCATATCTAGTTAGAGTCTTAGGTAACCCAGTCACAAAATCCATGGTTATTCTTTCCCATTTTCACTTAGGGATAGGAAGGGGTTGCAACAGTCCAGAAGATTTCTGGTGTTCTAACTTTACTTGGTGACAGAAGAGGCATCTAAAGACAAATTCTGCCATATCCTTTTTCATACCATTCCACCAATAAACACTTTTCAAATCACGATACATTTTAATAGAACCTGGATGAACATCATATGTTGCAAGATGTGCTTCTTCCAGATTTTTTTTTTCTCAAATTGTCCACATTTGGTACACATAGATGTGAACCAAGTTAAAGTACTCCATTATCATCAATTTTGAATTCATTATTATTCCCTTCTTACACTTCTTCAATAATTCTGCACAACTATGGGTCACGTCGTTGAGCTACTTTAATTCTTTCTACTAAAATTGAACGGACTATAAAGTGTGCCAATAAGATCCCGGTATTATGTATTTTCAACTGCAATCCATCGTCAAACAATTCAAGCAATTCTTTGACTATAAGTCTCTTATGAACAACAATGTTAGCCAAACTCTCAGAAGATTTTCTACTTAAGGCATCTGTTACAACATTTGCTTTGCCAGGATGGTAAAGAATGGTGCAGTCATAATTCTTAAGAAGTTCCATCCACCTTCTCTGTCTTAAGTTTAAATCCCTCTAATAAAAAATATACTTCAGACTCTTGTGATTTGTATAAATCTCACAAGTCTCCCTATATAGATAATGTCTCCAAATCTTTAATGCAAAAATTATTGCTGCCATTTCCAGATCATGAGTAGGGTAATTCTGCTCATGCTTCTTTAACTGATGAAAAGCATAAGCAATTACCCTACCATGTTGCATTAAAACACAACCTAAACCAACTCTTGATGCATAACATAAATAGTGAAACCACCAATACCTAAGAGTAGTGCTAAAATTGGAGCTAAAGTAAGACAATCCTTAAGCTTCTGAAAACTTTCTTCACATGCTTTCGTCTAGTGGAATTTAACATTCTTTTGGGTCAGACGAGTTAGAGGAGTTGCTATCCTTGAAAAATCTTGAACAAAGCGACGATAATACCCTGCCAATCCTAGGAAACTGCAAACTTCAATGACTGTAGTGGGTCTTTCCCAATTAGTGATAGCTTCTACCTTTTTGGGATCTATAGAAATTCCATCTTTAGTGACTACATGTCCCAAAAAGGCCACACTGTCCAACCAAAATTCACATTTAGAAAACTTAGCATAAAGCTGGTGATTCCTCAAGGTCTGTAGAACTATTCTTAAATGTTGGGCATGCTCTTCAGGTGTCCTTGAATACACCAAGATATCATCAATAAACACAATGACAAAACGATCCAAAAAGGGTTTAAAAATTCGGTTCATCAGATCCATAAATGTCGCGATGCATTAGTAAGTCTAAAAGACATTACTAAAAATTCATAATGCCCATAACGAGTCCTAAATACAGTCTTAGGAATATCTTTTTTTTCTAATCTTCAATTAATGATAACCCGAACGAAGATCAATCTTAGAAAAACATTTAGCACCTTGAAGTTGATCAAACAAGTCATTAATTCGGGGAAGAGGATACTTGTTCTTTATAGTCACCTTGTTCAGTTGTCTATAATCAGTACAAAGACGCATCGACCCATCCTTCTTTTTCAAAAATAACACAGGGGCACCCCAAGGTGATGTATTGGGATGAATAAATCCTTTATCTAACAAATCTTGCAATTGCTCTTTTAGTTCTTTCAATTATGTAGGCACCATCCTATAAGGTGGCATAGATATAGGATTTGTCTCCAGCACTGTATCGATACAAATTTTTATTTCTCGGTTTGGAGGCAAACTCGGAAGCTCATAAGGAAAAACATCAGGAAATTCATTCACCACATAAGCATTTTATAACTTTCCAGCATCCTTAGAGACATCTCTCAGTAGAGCTAAATAACCTTGACACCCATGACGCAATAACTTTCTAGCACTAATTACTAATATGAGATTGCAAGGAGCATTACATTTATCCCTATAAAAAGAAAATTCCATATCACTGGGTATACTGAAAATAACCTCTTCATTACGACGGTCGAGGGTAGCAAAATGAGTCGACAATTAATCCATTCCTAAAATTACATCAAAATCCATCACATCAAGCAAAATCAAATTAGCATGAAGGATTCTACCCTCAACCCAAACTGGACATGCCAGAAATGCAGTGTCCACCAACAAGATATCAATCATAGGAGTGGCAACTGACAACGGATACTCTAAACTAATAGGCATAATATCAAGCTTTACTGCAAAACTGGGGGACACAAAAGAGTGCATAGCACCCAGATCTAATAATACACGAGCCTCAAAAGAACAAACAGGAAGAGTACCTGCTACCACTGCATTAGAAGCCTGAGCATCTTGTTGAGTGAGGGTATAAACTCTAGCATAACCCGGCTGTTGTCCTCTACTCATCTGACTCAAACTAAATCCTTGGCTCTGACCTCTATCTCTACTTCATGAACCACGACCCTGTTGGCCACCAAATCGTCCACTTGATGATGAAGTATGCATGGGCTGTGTAACACTAACAAAAGATCCTTGTGTTAACCCTCGAGAACCTCCTCTTTGTCCTTCGGAAGAAGGGCACTCTTTAGCAAAATGACCAGGTTGGTCACAATTAAACCAGACACCTAAACCTGCAAAGCATGGTCCTTGATGAATTCTTCCACATCTGATACATGTTGTAGTGCCTAAACCCGGTCTTGAATCACTAAAACCTGAACCACTAAAACTAGAACCAGCACTACTGCCACTAGCACTCCTACCACGCCTTACTTCCCCTTTATGCCTGCCTCTTCCTCTTCGTCTAAAAGAGCTTTGAGAGTGCGACGAGTAAGTATTGATAGAAAAAGTACCACTAGTTCCAACAAATTTTGAAACATTCTGTCCTTCTCTTTTTCCCACTCCTTTGACTTTCTTTTTCTTTTCCTCTAATGCTAACTCAATATCTCTAGCATCATCCACTAGCTGATTAAAAGGTCAGCCTTGACGACCAGTAATCAATGACTCAAAGCCTTCCCCTAAGGCTCTAGCAAATATGAACTTTTTAGTTTCCTCGTCTGATACAGCTGATGGCACAAATTTACACAATTCCAAAAACTTACTAGTAAAATCTGCTATGGAAGTCTGTTCATCCTTTTTCAAACTCTCCAGCTCAAACATCTTCCTATGGACAAACCCAGGAGGGACAAACCAAGCTAAAAACTCAACAGAAAATTCTTCCCAGGACATCTGCTGATATCGAGGCCTAACATAATTCTTGTACCAAGTTTGGGCTGGCCCCTCTAACCTCCTACTAGCAAAATAGATAGATCGGGCATTTGTACATCCTAACTCTAAATAAATCTCCCTGATACTATCCAGAAAATCATGAGCCTGCTCCTCATGACTAGAGAAAGTAGGAAAATGATGTTTAAGAAACCTCTCTAAGGAAATAGTAGAAGTAGTAGCTGGGGGAGGTGGTTGGTTTACCCTAGCCATATTAGACATGATTCTCTGAAATCCAGCCAACACAGTTTCAACTGCAGGTGTTTCATCGACCTCTTGTCGATGCCGCTCTCGGCGTTCCGATCCTAGGTCCACTGGCCTTGTGGAGCCCTCCCCCTCGGGGACATCCTGTTGTCTACTAGCAGCTGCCTCAACTCTCGCAGCCGCACGTCTAGATTTGACACTTATAATACTGAAAAGAAACCAAACAGTTTATCAAGTAAAGAAAGATAGCTCTCACAGTAAAATTTTTCATGTAATCTACCAATCTCATATATAAATACACCATAACACAAAAACGCAGATAACAAAGGCAATGAGGACATAAAAGACATGTAGGGATCCTAAGTTTTGCAATTACAGTTCTCAAGAAAAGTAAACCATGCTCTGATACCAACTTTGTCACTACTCATTTTTCGAGGCACGTGAACGGCACTGGGGCACGAGAAAGCTTAAGGCTACCAGTGTCCACAGTCAACTTGAAAAGTTTGACCACCAATAGGAATTATACATAAATAATATAATTTTAAATATCACAGCTCATATCTCATGTTAATTCAATCTGCCGACAATATAACCAGTTCTCATCATATCACAAACAGTAATTTACAATAAGAGTGCCACAGTAATTTATAATAAAGGTGCCAATGTCATAAAAAATTGTCGGCAGAGAGTTTCATAATAATACAACCCAATAATACCAGTCATATAATAATACAAGCCATAATACTGTAATTGCAAAACCAGTCTGCCTAAACTGGTATATATAATAATAATAATAATAATAATAATAATAATAATAATAATAATAATAATAAAATGATTTACTAAATTTAAATTCAATACTATAATAATTAATTAGGAAATTTGTTATAATATAATAAATATTTTTTGTCAAATTCACAATATTTCAAAATTCCAAAATTATGAAAATTCATGGTATTACAATATTTATCGTTAATGGTCATTAAATATATTAATAGCAACAACTAACAATAATTTTACACCTAAGTGGATTTTGAACTTTTCCATATAAGAAGTGAGAAATTAAAATCTTAAAAAAAAAAATGAAGAATTTTGAAAGGTGAGGAATTTTTTAAAATCTATGGATTTTGACTGTTTTTTATATTGCTAAACGATAAATTTAGCTTAAATCCATAGATTTTGTATAATCTATCATTTGAAATTTATCATACCAAATGATACCTATATTAATTTTAAAGTGGATAAATATTTTGGAACATTCTAAAAATAAATAGTAGCAATCTTTTTTGAACCAAGGGAATAATTCCTTACTTCTCAAGTGACCATCTTTAATTGTACCTATTTGTTAATAAAATAAAATATTTGACTTAAATTGATCTAAAAGATTATTAGACATGAAAAATTTTAAAATTTATTTTGGATCTAAGCCTTTGTTTAGTGCATTAATTGTGCAGAGGAAATGAAGAAAAATTATATAAGAGAAATAAAAAGAAAAGAAAAAGAAAATAATTTTAATTTTTCTTTAAGGAAAATAATTTTAATTTTTCTTTTCTCATTTGGATCTCTTATTTTCACAAAGGAATAAATAATGAAAAATATAATATAAATTTACCTTTTTAATATTATTTATTTATAAAAAATATGAGGTTGTTTTTGTAACTCTACATTTATGGTATATTTTAACTCTATTTTTCTTCAAAATAAAGGGAAATTTTTATGTTTTGTATTTTTTTATTTCTTTTCTTTTGCTATCCAAACAAAGAAAATTATTTTGTCTTTCAAATAAATAAAGGGCAAAAGATTATTTTGAATATGATTGGACATAAAAATTTAGTTGAAGAGAAAAATTTAGCTTTTATCTAAACATGAAATTTCATAGATGAGTTCAATGTATTTAAACTATTTAAACAATATAATCTCATAAAACTATATTTTGTGAATATATTTTACTTTTGGGCATTTAAATTCTAATTTCACCAATGACAATTCACCATCTTTATTCAATATGAGAAAGAAAAGGCAAAGTTGTCTATGATTTTTGCATTTAATTAATATAATAATTAGACTGGGTTTAAGTTAATAACTCTCAAGTCTTATAAAGTGACTAAAATAAATTAAATCCCACGAATCTATGCTGTTTTAATCCATCTGCATTTATATTTCAATCTGTTTAAATTATTATTGTAAATATAATTATTTTTTAAAGATAGATTTTATAATACAGATTAAATAACTCTTATTACATATTTTATATATTAACATGTCACAAACTCACAAAACATTTTTTTTATTTCATTTATATATTTTTTCAAATATTTTAACATATATAAACTATTGTTATTATTATTATTTTGAATACTAATTAATATGAAAGAATATATAAACCAAGTTTTTTATATTAATTTTTGCTTGACATATGGCAAAATTTTTTTCAACAACTCTTAATACTTGTATTAGATATATATATTAATAAAAAAAACTGAATTTATTAATTATTATAGAATATTTACAAAAGAAACTTGTTCTATGTTTATTTATTTATTTATTGTTTTTATTCATTAGGACGGTGCCGCTACAGTTGTTGGCGAACTCGCCTTGGGTAAAAATGTATTAGTAGCTTACATGCCATGGGAAGGTTACAATTTTGAGGATGCGGTGCTCATTAGCGAACGTTTGGTATATGAAGGTATTTATACTTCTTTTTACATACGAAAATATGAAATTCAGATTCATGTGAATAGTTTAACATATTAAGTTTAATTACACCTTAATTACGTGCAAACATAATTTTTTTGAAAGTAGTCAATAAAAGTACATTTGACCATTGTTTTTTAAAATAGTAAATTATCCCATTAAAAATAATATTTAAATAAAAGATATTATATTTATCGATAATGGTCATTAAACATATTAACAACAACAATTAACAATAATTTTACACCTAAGCTTATTTTTCCCTCTATATATAGATTAATTAGAAGCTCAAGAACAAGAAGAAGGTCCAATCGAAATTAAGGAAAATGGAGTGGAGTTATAATAATTTGCTTGCTTGGTTTAGTCTTCTCTTTTTGGCAACTTTGATTCTGCTGAAGCAATGGAATTCAAAACCTGATGCCAAGAATCGACTCCCAGGGCCTAAACCTTGGCCCATTTTCGGTAACATTTTCGATCTTGGAACAAATCCACACCAGACTTTACACAATAATTTTAGATTCAAGTTCGGACATGTGCTCTGGTTAAAACTCGGGTCTACTGATACTCTTGTTATACAATCGGCCAAGGCCGCTGAAGAGCTTTTCAAGAATCAAGATTCTATTTTTTGTGACAGAAAAGTTCCTGAATCTTGGACAGCTCATAATTATAGCCAGAAATCGCTTGCTTTTTGCCGATATGGCTCCAACTGGCGCTTTCACCGCCGGCTTATCACAGTTGAGCTGACGACAAATAAGAGAATCAATGAATCTGCTATCATTCGGAAAAAATGCATCGACCAAATGATACAGTATATCGAGGAGGACGTCATGGCGGCACGTGGAAGAGGGGAATCAGGAGAGGTGTCAGTTGGTCACTATGTATTTGTTATGGCATTTAATTTTATAGGAAATCTTATGTTTTCAAGGGATGTTTTGGATTATCAATCAAAGGAAGGGCTTGAGTTCTTTGATGCCATGGAGGAGGTCATGAAGTGGGGTGGGAAGTCAAATATTGCAGATTTTTTTCCATTTTTCAAAAGGGTTGATCCTCAAAGAGTGAAGAAGAACATGAAGCAAGCTCTAGGAAGAACCCTGAAAGTTGTGGAGAGGTTTGTTAAAGAGAGAGTTGAAGAGAAGAAATTAATGAAAGAAAGGAAGAGTAAGGACTTCTTGGATTCATTGTTGGAGTATGAAGGTGAAGGACCTGATAAGATCTCAACTCACACTATACTCATAATCATACTGGTAAGCTAATTCTATCTGATCTCTCTCTTGCATTTCTTTTTCAAACTGCTTTTTCTATCATCATTTAAAATTGTACTTCTGATAATTTAAGAAAAAAAAAGGATATCTCTTTTAATTAATGTCAAACAATATTGAAATAAACATTTGATAAACTTAACTTTTTAATTGTATTTAGGAAATGTTTTTTGGTGGGACTGAGACTACAAGCGCAACAATTGAATGGGCAATGGCGGAGCTGCTGAGGAATCCAGAATCAATGAGAAGAGTTAAAGAAGAGGTAAATAAAACCATAGGATTAAAAAGAAAGGTAAAAGAGAATGACATAGAAGAATTGCCATATTTACAGGCAGTCATTAAAGAGACACTGAGATTACATCCTCTAGTCCCATTGTTAGTTCCAAGAAATACATTACAAGACACAAACTTTATGGGCTATGAAATACCTAAAAATACACAAGTTTTTGTAAATGTATGGGGTATTGGAAGAGACCCAGATGCTTGGGAAGATCCTTTGTCTTTCAAGCCTGAAAGATTTTTAGGATCTAATATTGACTATAAAGGGCAAAACTTTGAATTATTACCATTTGGATCTGGAAGAAGAATGTGTGTAGGTATATCATTGGCTCACCGAGTGATTCACCTTGTTTTAGCCTCTTTGCTTCATTGTTTTGATTGGGAACTTGACAGCAATTCTGCTTCAGAAACTCTTGATGTGAGTGAAAGGATGGGATCTACAGTTACAAAACTTAAACCTGTGAAAGCAATTCCAAAGAAGATTATCATTGCCGAATAGTAAAAGATCATTCATCATCATCTTTGTTGTTGTTTAACGTTTTTCTTTATGAAATAAGAATTATAAATTATAAACTTGATATATACATGATAATGATTGGCTGAATTCAACAGAATTAGGCAAGTCTTTTTATTTGACATTAAAATTTTATTTATTAAGTGGCATTTTATTTTCTGATTGCCTATTCCAAAAATATATTCTTCTGGTATGCATAAAATCGATAAGTGATAATATATTTTGATTAATATAATTCTTATCTCATTTTTTGTCGAATAAAAAACATATAATTTCTTTTTTTATTTCATATCATAGTTGTCAAATCGAGATTCAAATGGAGAATTGAGACTCTAATTTTATGAATCGAGCATCGAATTAAATCTTAATATTCGATTAAGATGCTAATGTTAGTTATAAATAATTTATGTTCACATAAATAATATATCTTATGTCAAATATTTCTTAATTTTAAGATATACTCAACTTCAAAATTGTTGTTAAACTATAAAAAGTTCTTCTAGCCTATGTTTCCAATAAACTAAAGTCAGGATACTAACAGTTTGCACACTGAGTATATTTGTACATAGGACTTATCATACTCAGTTATCATAATCAACTCCCCAGGCCAGTCATTATTTAAGAAAAATATGCATTTTTCATTTTTAACAAAGTAATAATTTTTGAATTTAGATCACTTCATATACAAAAATTTTTGGAGAAATCATTTTGGCTTACTGTTGTAAATTATTAATTTTCAATTTTATACTTGGCGGTGAATGATGATTATATGGCGGTTTAATTTTTTATTTTTTTATGGTTGAATTAACTTAAATATGTAAATTAAGATCAAAGATGTAAATTTTATTTTGTTAAACTAATATATTAAATTTTTTGTAGTAATGGAATTTTTTTTTTATTTGTTAAGTTTGGTGAAATAATATTTAGTGCGTTTGTAGAATAGTGTGATAGAATTATTTTATATATTTTATGTAGAGTATAGTTTATATAATTTTTATACAATTATTTTATAAAATATAATACTATAATTATTTTACCTAATCTTAGTTAATTATATGATATAATTAATTTAATATCATATAATTAGTATAATAGATTAATTAAGTTAATAACATTGTATTTAATATAATTTTTTCAGTTAATTATGTAAGTAATGTTTAATGCTATAATATAATTAATAACGTCTACTATTATATACTTATTATAATATATTAAATTAAATTAGTAAAATTATATATTTAATAGAATTAATCAGTTTATTTAATTAACTTTTAATACTATAATATTAATAATGTTTACTATTATATAATAATTATAATATATTTAATTAAGCTAATAAAATTATATTTAATATAATTAATCAGTTCATTAACTTAATTAAGTTAAAAATTTTCAATTTTTGAAGCTATTATCATTAAAAGAGGTAATTTGTTTTTTTGTTACAATTATGTTAAATTAGCATATTAAATTATTTGTTTAGTTTTTGCTATATTTGTATTTTTTTTTAATAATTTTTAGTCAGTTTTTTAAATTTGTGTTAAACAATATTTAATGTGTGCTTGAAAAATTGTTTGATATAATATTTTTTTTTTGATTTGTGAATTTTATCCTTTAATTATTTGAAAAATAAATTTAGAATAAAGTTTGAGCTTATTAGACATTATTATTTCAATATTAAGGCCAACCAAAGGAAAAAATTTTCAATCCAGCTAAAACACCATAAAATATTAATTAAGTTAATTAAATTATATATAATGTAATTAATTGTTAATTAAATTTAATAATACGATATAACTTAATTTAGAATGTATTAGTTAATTATATTATATATTAGGTTAATATCCATGCGTTGCACGAAATTTTATAATTTATTTATTTTTAATTTTCTAAAATAAATTTATATTTTTAATTATTTAATTGTAATGTATAGAAAAAATAATAGTGAAAGTATAAAGAATATTTATAAAAAATAGTAATTAAGAAACACTGTAATTTATATGTAGCTAATAATAATTTTAAACTTTTATATAATTTTTACTGGTTATATTATATAATTTTTACTTGTTATATTCTCAATTTATAAGAAAATAATAATTTATTTTAAATTATTTTGATATTTTTATAAATAAATTTTAATTTCATGTTGTATTTTTTTAATTAAAATAATTTAAATTATGATAATATATTGATTTTAAGTGATTATATAATATATTACAAAACCAGCAAATTAAAGGGCAAAACTTTGGATTGTTACCATTTGGATCTGGAAGAAGAATTTGTGTAGGTATATCATTGGCTCACCGAGTGCTTCACCTTGTTTTAGCGTCTTTGCTTCATTGTTTTGATTGGGAACTTGACAGTAATTCTGCTTCAGAAACTCTTGATATGAATGAAAGGATGGAATTTACAGTTAGAAAACTATATCATGGTTCTTAAATTTTACTTATAATAGCAAACCCATCGAACTTCAATTTCACTAACATTATAATCTCTAAATTTCAATTTATAACAGTAAAAACTTCAATTTTAGTAACACCATAATTTCTGAATTTCAATTCAATAATAACAAATTTCCTCACCTCATCTCTCATTAAACACCATAACGAAATGATAACGTGGTATGCTACTATAAAATAAAAAATAAAAAGTCCGGCCATTAAATACGCACGTAAAATGTCATGTCAACAAATCTTGATAATTAATTTCTAATAGTGTGTATATATATATATATATATATGTTAGGATTTTAACTCTTCTTTCTCTTTCTCTCTTTTTCTATGATCTTTTTCATTGATCTAAGTTTTCATGATAGTTGAATCATCTTTCAGAATTCTCTTAAATTCGGCAACTGATCAAATTTATTGATTCATTATGTTTAATGACTTGACTTTTTCTTTTTTTATTTTTCAATCTTACACTTGGTTGTGTCATGTCAACATTTTATTAATGTCCTTTTTTCTAATAAAAAAACAAATATCTATTTTTGCTCTTTATATGCTTATTCACATTGAATTGTTTGTACACTAAAAATATATTTGATAAACCGTAATAAAATTTAATATACTGTAATCAAATATATTTTATTGTAAATTTAAACTAAAAATATATTTGATTACATTACATTTATGTATTCTTATCAATCATATTAATTATACAACATGGATTTTTTAATCATTATTTCCCTTCAAAAGTCCAATTTTGTTTATGTATTTTCCTTAACATTTGAGGAGTGTTAAATGCATTTTCTTATTTAACTCTCTTATTTATTCTCCTTTCTGATAATGACACATAAGTTATATTTGTGAATAATGTATATTTATAAAATTTAATATAACTTATATGTCATCATAAAAAGAAAGAAAATAATAAAAAAAATAAAAAAAATGAAGGTATTTAACACTCCCCTTAACATTTTAACTAATGTCATTCATACAATTAACAAAAAAAAAAAAAAAACCTTGAACCATGGCACCATTGAGTTTCATTTATTATTGCAATTGCAGAGGCCTACACAGTTTTGTGCTGGTGCAGCATGTGAGTTTGAATTCACAGGACTTTCACACTGTCGCCTGTTGGGACACGAAGACAATGGGTCTACTGACTGGTCTTTGTTGCTTCCATCTATTTGGTTAACATATTCCCTTAAGCATGCAGTAGTATAGCTCTGATCTTGACTGCGCTAATTAACCCCCCTATATGCATGATTTTATGGATTGTTAGGCATTAGTAGACAACAAACAAATCTTCATCCTGCAGCTTTAATTTTTCAGACTAATCTGCATTATTATGCATGCCATTTAAGAAAGCAAGAAGACCATAATTCAAGACCTCATGCTTTCAACCAAAACTGCTTCTAATAAATGGAGAAAAAGGAAAGAACAAAGATGAAGATAGGGCTGAGCATGGGACTTGAAAATACCGAACCGTACCAAAAATCTCTAGAATCAAAAAATATTCATTGATCGTTTGACTTCTTCTGAACCGAATAATCCCAATTTTTTCAATGTACGGTTCTGGAGATTAGTAGTTATCCATACCGAAAATCGTACCAAATTTCACCGAATCATCCAGAACTGAAAAATCGATTTAAAGGATATATATATATATATATATATATATATATATATATATATATATATATATATATATATATATATATATATATATATATACACACACTTTGATATTGAATTAACAACAATTTAAAGAAATTCAATAATATATAAACTAAAATTAATTTTTATTAATTATAAAATTTCATTTTTAAATTAATAGTTGCTATATATATATATATATATATATATATATACACACACACACACTTTTTAATTTTGAATGAGCAACACATTCAAAGAAATACAATGATGTATAAGTAAAATTTAATTTTTATTAATTATAAAATTTTATTTTCAAATCATATTATTCCATCAAATCAGTTATTGCATTTCACTTTTATTTTATTTTTTTTATGTACTAATTAATTTTATATTTAGTTAAAGATATATATTTTTAATTATTTTTAAAAATTCTAGCAAAAAAATTATTATTAAATTAAAAAATTTCTAAATCTTTGTTGCCCTGCTCCATACCAAACCGTTCCATTAAACCTAAATCTTCTTTCCGAACTATCTCGAAAAATTGAGACGGTCCAATATGGAAATTTTAGTTACATGGTTCAATTCTAGAAATCTCATTTTAAGAATCTCTAAATTTCAATTCGATTATAAAGATTTTTAAATTTTTTAAATTCTTCTGAATCGTACTCAACCCTAAACGAAGAATTTGTAGTTCATCATTTCAAAACCATACAAATCAATTACGGTTTATAAGCCTATCCAGCCTCTAATAATCATATCACATGGAACATGACAGTTCGTCATTTCAACATATATATATATATGTATATATATATATATGATGGCCAGTTTAATTAGCGAACTTGTATATTTAATTTTTTTTCTAACAAACTGGCATTATTTTTATTTCTTTTTATTTAGGACTCTATTTTTTATAATTATTTAATTTTAATTCTATTTATTTTTTTTTATATTTTTATATATAATTCCAATATTTTATTTTATATAGTATAAAATTAGAATATTAATATAATTTTAAATATCAAAATATTAATTTAAAATTAATTATATAATTTTTTATATATTCTTAATTATATATTCTAATATCATAATAATATATTAATTATAATGGATAAATTTATTATGGACAATACAATCGGATAATATATTGTAATTTATTATAATAGATAAATTTATTATAATGCAAATGATCCACTTAGGTTGACAAAGGAAGAAGCAACCCATACAGATAATAAGGTTGAGGCTAGCAAATTAGTCGGAATAGCATTTGGATAACAATAACCAAGGCATAACAGGAGACAATGTGCTTCTAATACGGGAGGACATATCTAAAGACACTAATATTCATTTTATGTCACATATGTATATATATATTTCATGATGTAAATGAATTTATCTCTAAAATAGTTAATTATTACCTAAATTTAAAATAGTACACTTTTTACAAATTTTTAATTACTAAAATTTTAAAAACTTGATGTATATTTTACAGAGAAGCCAATTTTATTGCGAATTAGTTGGCTAATTTTGCTTCTTCTTTTCCTTGTGGATATCATCCTCCTGCTGGTTTAAGTCATTGATTATACCATTATCTTATAGAGACTCCTTTGCCTCATAATGTAGCCGTTTAGTTTCTTTTGGTTTCTACCACTTTGTTACTAAAAAAAAATTGATTGCTAATTGCTAGTAATTTTTATTAAAAAAATATATATGTCGCTAATTATTACAAAAGCGAACTAATTTATTTATTAAAAAAAAAAAAAGCAAGTTGCTACTTAAATTATCCATTAATTGTAGAATCTTTCTATCTTTTATGATTCTATATAATTTTTTATATTAATTCTAATCATCAGTGTCCATTATATCATCCAATTATATTATTCATTATAATTAATATACCATTATCTATTCTAATAAATATTAGAATATATAATTAAGAGTATATATATAGAAACATATAACTAGAATTGAATTATATAATCAATATTATATTAATATTTTAATATTTAAAATTATATTAATATTCCAATTCTATATATGCTATATAAAATAAAATGATAGATAAAATATTAGAATTATATGTATAAATATAAAATATAAAATTAAGTAGAATTAAAATTAAATAATTATAAAAATAGAATTCTAAATAGAAAAAAATAAAAATAATATATAGACATAAGGTAACCATCTTATAATGGGATGTAACATATGAAACGAAGGGAAAAATTTTATATTTTTTGTTACTTGCTAACAATACAAAAGCATTAGGTCTTTCACTTTTAAGACACTGGTGGTCAGGCAGCTTCCGGCAGAGCATCCGGTGTCCGATGGAGCTCCTGCGAAGTGCGTTGGAATCACCAGACTGAGAGGAGTACACCGGTGAACAGAAAACACCGATTAGGGGCCTGAAAAAAAAATATAAAAAGAGCTGACAGAAGATAGATTGTATAAAAAACAAAGGGAATAGATGGTATTTTCAGACCAAAATGCTGGAAGAAGAAGATGACTGAAAAAATAGTTCAGAGTGGCTTTAATACTATATTAATTTATAAAGAGCTTTTGTATTGCTGTGTGCTTTCATTGTACAATATGAACAGGTATTTATACACAAACCCTACCACTAGAAAAGGAAAGAAAGAAATCTGTTAATCAAGACCATAATTAATCCATAATTAATTACATAATTCAAGACCATAATCAAGGCCAATGTTAAATTTTTCCTCCTCAATACCTAAGATTGTGTTTGAAAATTTTATTAAGTATTATTTGATATGGGGTAAGTAAATAAAAGAAGTAAAACTTCGTGGAAAGTATAAAATTTTAGCTTGTTTGATAATCATTATTGAAAAAAATTCCCGATAAGTAACATATCTACTTTTTGAATTTGGAAAAAGTATACTTACTTAGAGGAGCTAAGAAAATTAGACTTTCTTAGTTGAAATTGATATAAATTGGCATATTTAACCCCTATTAAATAAAATTAAATAAATAGGGGTAATGTATTATTGTCTTTTTTATTATTAAGTCAAACGAAAAAAATATATTTCTCATAAAATTATATGCAAACCAAACACATAATTATTTTTTAAAAAATTTACTTCTTAGAAAACAACTTTCTGAAAAGTTTACTTCCTAAAAAATATACCAAACGATACTTAAATATATATTTATAATCCGATTTAGTTCATACATTATTGTCCGCACTTAGACTAGGAGATTTAGGGTTTTTTTTTTTTTTTTCCAAGAATAGTCATCTAGCCTTTCTGAGACTATATACACTGGGATAATGAAAAGGCAAAGTAACATGAAAGGAATTTAATTTGTCAAATATGGATTGCACGTAAGTCAAGTTTGATACGTAATTATTATTTTCTCACAAGAAAACATTTAATTGAGGCATTTTAAAAAATGTTAAAAACTCGATTGATGATTCTCAAAATTAATAATAATAATAATAATAATAATAATAATTATAATTATAATATGAATGAACTAATAGTACATTATATAGTTTTTCAATGAAAGCATATATAGCATTAAATTTTTGCTTCTCAAAACAATGCACATTGCAGTGATAGTTGCAAATGGCTCAATCTGAAGCACCAGAAAGAAAAGCAGAAGAGTGTAGGTAAGAAACTGTACATAAGTTTTATAGAGTGCTAATACTTAAGGTAAAAAGCTCATGTTATTTACAAGATTTTGCAAGAAACAAAAACATATCTCCACTATGATCTAATAACCATAGAAATAGAACTCTAGATCACACAATATACAAAAATCTATGCACATTACTGATTTCCTATCTTATGTAAAAGAGTAATGAACTACAAAAAGAAAATATTGATGGTCAACTATGCGAGAGCTATCATTATCCAAGTAAAATTCTCAAAAAGGCTAAGAGGGGGCAAAAACAAAATGCATATGTAATTTAAAGGATTTTTTTGAGGGTTTAAGGGCATTTTTTGGTCTTACTAGACAGACACTAGGACACTGGGCTATTAACTTGACAGCTATAGTTAGGAATTTAGACTCGTGCTATGTGAAAGACTGAACCACCAAAGAACTTGAGACTAAGCCTGAAAGCAGGCCAACAATGAGAGCACTGTTATAAGTAGTTGGTTCAGCTTGAACACTGTTGTTTCGAGAGTCATTGTAGGTATCATTAAGGAAGGGGCCACCAACTAGAGCTCCAACAGCTACATTTGGATTGGGATCTTCTGAGTAAAGCCACACAAATCCGTCTTTACAGCTAGTTTTGGCATCAACCGGAATCGATGATCCTCTATGATGTACATATTGAGGATAGTCACTTCCATATCCAACAAGAAAACTCATGTCCATAGGATTCTTTCCCAATACATAATCTGCCTGAAAAGTATCAGCATCCACAAGGTCAATAATCAAAAAGAGTAATATAATTTTTCTATATGAAATTAAATAGTTGCATACCTGTGAAATGGCAAAGCTGCGAAGATCGGCTGGACCATAGAATTTCCCACTACAATATAGAGTAGGAATATGGGAGGCAATCATGTAATCACTAAATAGAACAGCTAGAAATGCAGAGGCAACAGAGTACTGCAGAGCATCCCCTTTTAAAACCCATATTAGGCCATCTGCGCTAACAGAACAGGTTCAGTAAGGAAATTTACATAAGAGAATTTTCTCTATTTTGGGGGAGGGAGGAAGGAATATCTTGAATTCTGACTTCTTGCTAGGGGTGTGCACAGTACGATTTAGAGTGATTTTCAAATCAAACTAAAAATTTTGGTTTCATACATTTTCAAACTAAACTAAACCATTTATGCATGAAAATCAAATTCAAACCACACTGAAACATTCTGGTATGGTTTGTTTTTTAATATGGTTTGAATTATGACTTTTTGCACTATAAGACAAACACTCGATCACTGGATTTATAACTTCCTGGCCACTATTAGTAAATGTTTCATTATTATGTTTATGCTTCTTTTTCTTTTTTTTTTTTTTTAAGTGTCCCAGATAAAGAAGATTGGAACTTAACCAAAAAATATGAGACAGAAATGGCTGCAGCCTCATATTCATAGAAATTTTAGTAATAGTTCCCTGAATGAATGGCATCATAAGATTTGAAAATAAAATAACAAATAAGCCGCTTGTTTATGTTGAATAATATCAGAAGATAAGGAAATTACTTTCTGTCCTATTAGATGTAGCTGTGGGTGAATCTGGAAGAAGCCCACACATGAAAGCCTCAGCTGTTTCTCTGTACATCTGAAGCTCAAGATTCTCCTCCACTGAAACCCCTTTTGCCCCAAACATGTTTATCCTGGATAGCAGAACCTGCTCCAAAAACACAGAAATATTAGTTCAGTTTATTTCATTGCACTTAGGTTAACCATCTATTTTGACACTGTCAGCTCCTTCACTGTTATTAAATTGTGGTGATGAGTTAGTAAATAAATGCTAGTCGTCCAATAGTCTATGTCAGTAAAGTTGTTTAGTTCTGTTATTTTGAGAATATTGGTGACTGGATATGAAAGAGAGAAATATATATTGTAATCAGTTTTGCAATCAATAATAGAATATAGTGAAGTTCCCAAACTCTCTCTCTTATTTTATTTTCTCCTCTTTCTCACTCTTTATATGGGTTTCTTAGCATCCAAACACCACCATTAACTCCATAGTTAGGTCCGATAAGCTCAGGTCCTAACAGAAACACCTTAACAAATATCGAGTATTTGATTGAGAACTATCATGTATGTACCTGAGCTCCAGCATGCTTGTCATCCCAACTAAACCAAGTTGGATTTCCCCAGTTAGCGAATCCGTTCCCATTCATTTCAGTTACATATCTGAGGTATGACTCATCTCCAGTTGCATGGTAAAGCCAAGCAGCTGCCCACAAGAGTTCATCTCCATATCCTGAGGAGTTGTAAAATTTCTGAACTTGGGGAATGCTCATACTGTAAGAACCTCTATAAGTGTCCGCGAAACTGACGAGTTGCTGAGCATGCATAAGAAGCAGATTAGAATAAGAGGAGTTAATTTTCTTGAAAACAAGAGATGCTGATGCCATTGCAGCTGCAGTTTCTGCTGCAACATCAGATCCTGGAAAAGATGAATTAACTTGCAAAAGTGGCCTTCTTTCTGTTATAGTTTCTGGTCTTTGCCAACAATTGTGATCCAAATCAGGATCACCCACCTTCAAAAAAAAAAAAAAACATAAATAAGATCCCTCTAAAACCAATTAAAACATGATCAACAATAAGCAAATAATTAATTAGAACAAGCTAGCAACCTGAACATAAAGGACATCTGGAGAGGGATGAGCATTAATGAGATAATCAGTGATCCACTTAAGAGAATCTTGAGCATACCCCAATTGCTTCACTGTATTCATTTGCTCTCCATATTCAAGAATTGCCCAAGATAACATAGTTGCAGTGAAAGCCATAGGGAAACCAAACTTGATAAGATCCCCAGCATCATACATTCCTTTTGATAAATCTAACCCCTGTTGTCTCCCATCTTGCAGCGCTGAATCCCCTCTCCAAGCAATCCTGTTATCCACCAACTTCCCAGCTGCAACAAGAATTTACTTAACTTTACATTGAAATCTTCGCCCTAATGAAAAAATGTCAAACAAAGAAAGTAATAGTTTTATATGCATATTAAAAGTTAACTAGCTAGTTAGTAACTTACACTTCTGCACATCAAAGAATTGCAAGGAGACTTCAAGAGCATCAGCATATTTCTTGATGATGCCTCCATGGTGACTTGAACTTTTCTTGAATTGATTAAAACTTCTTAAAATTGTAAGCCCTGCTAATACTATAACCATCACTCCCATTAATAAAACTAGCAACCACCAACCCCAACTTCTAAATTTTGCCTCTTCTGCCTGTCCCCAGTCTTTGGATTTTTTAGCATCTGCCTGTTTATCTTCCATTGGAGATTCAAGATTTGCCTTCTTTTATCACAAAATGCTTTATATGCTAAAGAAAGTAACAGAAGGAAGGAAATTCAAATAAAAGAACAAAACAGAATAAAAACATAGCATTAAAACTGTAATGAACAAAGAAAAGATTCAGTTGTGCTACTGATGGACATAAGAATTGGTGGGTTTTCAAATTCTCTCTATATATGCGGGAATTTGGATGATTGTGAATTTCTTAGTAATAATTGGATTTTGTGGGGTCGTGGAAATGAAGGGTCACGATTTGGCCGAGGAATGGTACCACAAGTAAGACGAGTTGACATGGCTACGACTAGTGCTAAAACAGCAGAAGCGGCTTGTCGTATGTTATGGAAGCGGGTAAAATGGAGACTGTGGCATTGTGCTGCTTTGTCTTTTGCGGTTGCTAACTCAAAAAGGAATATTCTCTTTTCAATGCTGTTGTCTGTTCTCTTAGGCCATAACACAAGCACCTGTTATTCAACGGAAATTTCCACAATCCCTGATTCTCGAGTCCACATGAAGCATTTCTATATAAACTGGTGCTGAACTTTCTTTCCTTCCATCTGGCCAAAAAAAAAAAAAACTTTCTTTCCTTCCTAAATTTTTTAATGTTTTTAAAATCAGACTGGAGGTTAAACCGGTCACCTTGTTGGAGTCCAACCAATTTAATTGGCTAGTCCAATTTCATTAATTAATCTCATTTTTTCTTTTTCCTTTTTTATTTGTAATTTTAAAAAAAATATATTTAAACTCAAAATAACGTCTTTTAGATGAATTCCAGTTTGACCGATTTCGATTTTTTCATGTTTTTCTAGTTCAAATTTATTTTTTCCAATTTAGTGGTTATCCAAATTTTTATAATTTAAAAACCATACCAGTGATTAATTCCTGATTTAACCGGTCCAACTATTTTTAATAACATTGAAATCTTCTCAATAACCAAACAAAACTTTTTGCATTATCCAACGAAAATTATGATATATACCTAAATAATTAATAAATATAAATTTTAATTCTTACATTTTAAAATCCTCAACAAAATGTTTCAACTTACTAGGTATAGATTAAACAGATGTGGCATATAAGATATTCCCTCCATTTCAAAATATATTTCATTTAAGATTTTGATATATAAATTAAAAATTATTAAATTATTATAATCCTAAGCTAAAAAGATTAAAATATCTTTATATTATTTTTAATGTAAAGAAATAAAAATAATTAATACAAATGATTAATAGATGAATAAATAAAAATTAAAGTTGAAAAATAATAATAAATATACCCTTGAAATTTTATAACGACAAAAAAATTGAAACAAAAAAATTTTTGTAAAACAATATATATTTTATAATGGAGTGAATAATAATAAGTGTATATATATTTAAATAATAAATTTATATTTAATTCTTTATCTCATTCTAAAAAGGGTTTTAATGACACGTGGATATCACGAGAATTTGAGTAATTAATACATGGCTATTTTATTTTTATATAATTATATTAAAAATAGATTGAATGTAATTATTTATTTAGTATTTTAATTTATACACTTACATTTATACTTTTTATGTTATTCAATATTATAAATGTTATTCTTTCACTTAGTTAAGAGATCATACTTTCAATTATCAAAAAAAAAAAGTGATTATACTTTCAATTTTTTTTTTTTATATTGTAAATTTAACTCATTTGAAAAATCAAAACAAATACTAATTTTTCAATTATTTTTTTCTGGAAGGAAATTAAAATAACATTTATTAATTAGTAAGACAAACCAATATACAAAAATATAAGATTATATAACATTATAATTTTTCAAAAATAATATGAAGATTCAAGAGTACAATTTTATAATAGCAACAATCTCATTTGAAGATTGGATTATTTGACTCATAATTTTTATGCAAATTTAATTTATACATCAATAAATATAAATTAATTATCAAAAATAAAATTTATATTTTATATATTTTTTATTCAAACAATACATTAAAATATTTGTGAATCAGTTTACATATTAATTGAGATTAAATATTTTCAAGCAAGTTTAAAATGTACTCTTTGCACTCAATTTATACAAACAGAATTATCTCTTTCTTACAAACAAAATTAAAATTTGGATCAACCTCTGTTTTATGCTGCACTAATAATTAATTAATAAACTAACCACAAAAAAAGGTAAAAACAAAGAAGAAAAACATAAATGTGTAAGAAAAGAGTAAATCTAATACATTTAAATTTTTATCATAATTAACATTTTAACTGTATCATTTCAAAAAAAAATTGATTATTAAATTTCCATTATGTATTCATATATTTATTTTCTTATTAATCAACTTTTTCTCTTGATTTTAAATTTTTTAAATTTTAGATTTTTTATAAAATTTTATAATTTTAGAATTAATTCAAATATCATCAAATGGTTAATAAAACTATTAAGTTAAAATTCATTAATAAATAAATTTTTTTAAAGTGGACTATGCATATGTCTTTAGCTTTTCAACTATATAATAAATGAAAAAATTTTAGTTGATTTAGTTAACTATATCATATTATAAACTATTTAATCATAGATTATAGACTATTTAATTATAGTGTTTTATATTAAATAATAACCATTTGATAAGATGAATATAATAATTAATTATCTGAATTATAAGATATATATTATAATTAAAATATAATTGGCAAGTCGTAATGAAATTTAATATAATGTTATCAAATATATTTTTAATATAAATTTATATTAAAAAATATATTTTATTACATTATATATTATTATGGTGTACTAAATGATATCTTAATAAGCATGTTATCTTAATAAGCATGTTAAAAGGGGGAAAAAAAAAAAAGATAAGATTTAACTAAGAAACAAAAGAAAAAAATAAAGAAAAATAAAGCAAGTATTTTATTGCATTTTATTCATTAGGTAAGGAACAGAAAAGCAAAGAAAGAAAGAAAGAGAAGACAATAACAAGCCTTCACAGCTAACTGTTTCTTCCTCTTTCATCTCTCTTCCATTTCCTCAGAAAAGTTTATTTTTAATCCTTCCAGAGCAAGAAAAACCCAATTTTCAGCCTCATCCAAACAACAATTAAGGTATTATTTCTCTCTGAATCCTTTGTTGTAATTTTTCAGTTATTATTCTCATTTTTTTTAATTTTTGTTTTACCCTTAAAAATCTTTCCTGTCTCCAAACTGTTACTATTTGTTTTGTTATTTGAAGAATGTAACCTTAGTTTGTTTTTGTCGATTGTAATTCTTCTTCTGGTTTTTCTTCTGTTTGAGATTGTGTAATTTTGATGGGTAACATTGTCAATGGCGAATTTTAACCTTTAATTAGGTTTTATCCATGTTTTTAATTTGTAATTTTGTAATTTTGTTTCGTGATTTGTTAGTTTGGATCATGTAATTTAGCTTCCAAATAAGTTGATCATGCAGTCTCTGTTGTTGTTGTTGTTGATGTATTTCTTTTTATACATATAAATTTATTTTTTTTTTCTAATTTCTCTCTTATAAAAGGATTTAATTTGTAAGCGACGGTTTGTTGATTTTTTTTTTTTTTTTGCTTAAATTGTTTTTGGGTTATTTCCTTGTTCTGTGCTCTAATGGATTTGTGTGTATCTTTGGGCTTGGAGCATCCTACAATGGGAGGAATTTGCTGATATACTTATTCTGTTTATCTAAAGATTACTAGATAATATTGTTGGATTCTGGGTTTATGAGACTTGTATGAAGCCAATTTGCTATCTGTTTTCAAGGAGGTGTATCTGACTCTTTTTCTTAATAATTTCAAAGATAATCAACAATTTAAGATGTGACATTTTAGTAGTTTAGAGAAGTTTACCAGAAATGGATTATGAAGCAGGGGAACATTAATAATGTGGTGCCATTGTATTTCTAGTTATCTGTGATGAATTACGATAAGGTTTTTAGTATGGATAAAGCTTGAGTCTTGGGATTAGGCCTGGATGTCTATTTCAAAATTATGCCTAGGAATTTATCCTTGTTTGTGACCATTTTGTGATTTTCAATCAACTCTTGGGGACCTTGTGTACGTTGTTTCTTAAGGCATCATCTTACTGCTTATGATGCTATATAAGCTGGGATCTATTACTGTGCACAAAATTTGCTACTTGCTAAGCATATCCTCAATTCAGCTGTTAATTTGTAGCCTCTGTGCATTTTGATGCTTTATGCTTTTCTAAAGTAGTTGGATTTTATGTGTCCTCTGTGTCTGGTTTTAAACATGATTGGGAGTCAGTTTACATCAACTTATATTTGAAGTTCTCACACATGTTTCCTCAGGGAAAGTCATGGCAACTGGAGAAGATGGTGACTTGTTGAATTTGAAGTCTCAGCTAAATGAAACTCATGAAATGTGGAACCTGGAGATGGAACGACACCAATCACAAGTGGATGTCTTACAAGCAAAGCTTATGGACGTAAAGGCTTCTATACAGGGGTCTGAGGAAGATGCAAAGAAGGAGTTGGAGGTTCTTTGGCGAAGAGTGAAGACTACTGCAACATTGTTGACCTACTTAAAATCCAAAGCAAGAATCATGGCTGTTCCTGATTTAGCTCATACATCATGTGGCATTAAACAGTTAGAAGGAGTGGGACTTGTTGACAAGAATGGTGCACCGATTTCTAGTTGGTCTAGAAATGTTGATCTTTCTTCATTTGATAGTCCAGATGAAGAAACATGGATTAGACTTGGTGAGGAGCATGGTAGGTTTGATGAGAAAGATGAAGCTTATATTGCTGAATTACTCAAGTCTGTGCAGATGGTAACAGACGTGATGGAAGCTCTTGTTAAAAGGGTTCTAATGGCAGAATCTGAAACTGCAGTTGAAAAAGAGAAGGTAACCTTGGGTCAGGAAGAAATTAGGAAGAAGTCAACACAAATTGAGAGCATGTCTTCAAAATTAGAGGAGATGGAGCGCTTTGCTCTAGGAACAAATGGTATTCTGAATGAAATGCGCCAGAGGGTTGAGGATTTGGTTGAAGAAACAACTAGGCAGAGGCAAAGAGCTGCAGAAAATGAACAAGAGCTTTCCCGTGTTAAAAGGGACTTTGAGTCACTGAAATCCTATGTTAGCTCTCTCATTAGTGTAAGAGAAACGCTTCTTTCATCAGAGAAGCAATTTCAAACTATTGAGAGGCTTTTTGAACGGTCAGTTATTTTTCAAACAAGTAATCATGCTGATTATTCATTTTCATATTTTTAAGGGCTCACTTCACATAGGTAAAAGCCTAGCATGTTTAAGTTTTCTCCTAGCATGTTTAAGTTTTCTTCAGCTTTCTATACTATTCTTAAGTTTTCTCCAATCTTCTCTGTCACCACTCAAAAAGGGGCAAATTTGTAAAATTTCATCGTGATCTACTCATAGGCTTGACAGATATTCAATGTCTAATATTGCAGGATAACCGTAGTTTCAAAATTTAGGATAGTGTGACGACTTTTTATCATGATTGGATCTAATACATGTTCCTTTCTCGTGGCAGCATTACGTAGCTGATGCCAATTGCTGTGCAGTGTGGTTTTTTAGGTCATGCATTTCCATTAGCTGTTAGTAATTTTGATATTGTAACTCTTTTCTGGGATTAACTGAAAATTTAGTGGAGGGCCAACATTTTGGTTTCTTTGGAATCATAATGATGTCAATATCAGTCCATGCATGATTCCATTAATTTTCATAGATTGTTCACGTCATTTATGTTGATTTTTGTCAAAATTCATGCTAAATATCTATTACTAGTCAAGATAGATAGCCTAGGACCAAACTGTGATACAGATTCCTTCCTACATCAGAAATAGGCATTAACACATGTTTGTAGTGATGTTCATGTTTTTCACTCTTACTTCCTCGCCCAAGGGTTCTCTCTGTAAGGTTTTCTCATATCAAAGTTGTATGCTATGAGTCTTTACAACAGCTCTGGAAATTTGTCTGGCTTAATTCATTCAAAGAACCATAGAGCTATTTTTTCCCCCTATCTCTTTTCCCTTTCTCTGGTCAAAGCTAGTTTTCTACCAGCTGCTTTACTAGCTGGATTATTTTATGATCAAATATTTTTGTGGAGCAGGCTAGTTGCAAAGACAACTCAATTGGAAGGTGAGAAAATGCAGAAAGAGGCTGAAGTTCAGAAACTAATGGAAGAGAATGTGAGATTGACTGCTCTTCTTGATAAGAAAGAGGCTCAGCTTCTGGCGATGAATGAACAGTGCAAGGTAATGGCTCTGAGTGCTTCAAATTTATAATTTGGTGGGTTATCTTGTTCTACCTTCTGGTGGCTTATGGCGGATGGTTGTTTCGTTCGAGCCCAATTGCCAATTTGCCAGAGAAGATTCATGAATCGAGTAATTCTGAATTGTGTAGCATCTCAGATCCATTTCGCAAATTGTAACATCGCGAAGAGCTCAGTGAACATGTTTACTAGTACCATTCTTGTGCTGTCGGAAAAACCAAGCCAGAAAGCACTAACCGAAACAGTTGTGCTGTGTGAATGCAAATTTGTGTTATTGATCAAGAAGTCGATGAGTTATATTGATATTTGGTGTAATTGTTTGATAACAATTCTATTGTCCATTAAATGGTCTACCTCCATTACAAAAGTTTGATTCTTTTGAATCTAAACGTCACTAATTGTTGCATATGCACAATGGTAAAACTGCTACTCATCTATAGTTCTATGCTGATAAAGTTTTCATGTGTCTTGCCTGTGAGTTTTCCTTCATTTTTTTTTCTAGCAGCTATAGGGGGACTGTTGCTTCCTTGCTGCTTTGTGTATATCACCTGTTTGTGGAGCATTTGCAGAGTTGCCATCCGATATGCAGGCTAGTTACGAACAGTCAGATGCAAATCAGAGTTAAATGAGAAGATAGCAAGGGTGCCACAAATATGTCCTTGGTAAATAGAGCTAGAGCAATCCTCACTCTCCTTCAAGGTTTGATTAATGTCTTTAAGTCAAGGATGTTCCATAGGCAGTTATAGTTCGTTCTGTATCTTTACTGGAAATACAGTCCGAACACAAACCGACAGTGACTATAACAAAAAATTATGCCGCTAGTTTAAGCAGGTGTATCAAAGAAATGCGAGAGAAGTGGGAGCTAATTTGTATTTCCAAGGTATCTTAAGAGTGCTTCATACCGTCATAATTAACTAAGGAGCCAATTGGATGATTAAATGCAAAGAGGGAAAAAATCGCAAATGCCTGCTTCAATTCTGGATAAAACACAACTCAGTTTTCAGAATGCTTTATCATCATTCCTGAACATGGAAACATAGTCCATTGGTTAAAGCTGAGTTTTTTTGTTTTTCAGCGTGCAGTGCTTATAGACATTAAGCCATTCAAATGGGCAAGGCAAACCATACACCACCATATCTATTTCTCATATATCTGATTGTCTTGAAATGTGATAATTAAATAACTAGTTATATGGCAACAAGACTGAACGAAGGAGCCACCAATCCTGAAAAGGTTGTGAACAGAACAATTCAACCCGGAAAAATAAATTCTCATCCCATGCGGTTGTTTAATTTTAAATGACATCTTTTTGTTACTTAGACACTATAACACATCAGAATTTACCAACAAGTGCCGAAAATCTTCGGCCTGAAAAGCAAAACTAGGAGTTATATTAATTCATGGAGACCATTTCTCAGTCACGGTCTGCATCTTCTATGTCTTCATCCTCTGGTACACCACGGAGATACAGAACATTGTTGCATCTGCAGGCAAAACACACAAAACAATCCTTTTAACTCTTTAGAAAAAAAAAAAAAATTATGCAGCATTCCACTTAACTTTCACAATTCACAGACATGAAAGCTATGCATGCGATAAATATTGCTTTACATTATAAAATTAGCTCATTTACTATGAGGTTGTTGTCATTCAGCGCTCCCCTCCCAGGCTTACTGTTTATACAAATAAGACACACACACACACACACAAAAAAGAAAAAGAGAGAGCCAATAAGAAAACAACAGTCTGTTATTTTATCACTTTTTTTGTTTAATATTTGAGTTCCTAGAAAATTGAACATACTATTTTGGAATACTAGGGCCTTATATAGTTGTGGAAAATATCTTTTATTTTCCTTTTCTATTTTTCTTTTTCATTTCCCAATTTTTTAAATCTTCATTTCCCAAATTGAAATCAGAAAATAAGAAAATAGTTAAGATTCCTTTCCATTTAAAACTCTCTCTATTCCTGCATTTCCATTTTTATTTATAAGATTCCTTTTTTTTTTTTTTTTTTTTTTTTTGGGTATTAAAGAATGGTAAACATATAAAGTAGTTATTCATAATATAGTGTAATTTTGAAAAACTTGGAAAATTATTTTCAAATTTTCCATTTAGAAAATTTTGGTAACTAAACACTAAATTTCAGTTTTCTATTTTCTTGGAATAATTTTTTGGAAAATAGGTTTGTTTTCCACAACTAAACAATACCTAGATGTCTAGAATTTTACCTTTGCTTCTAATACATTGAACATACTTAATCTACTCAACTCAGCTTAACTCAGATTTAATCCCAAAATTAATTGAAGTCAGCTATATGGATTCTTTGATTCCCTTTTGAATGATTTTGGGCTACGTTTCCCATAATTATAATGCCTAAGCCTAATACACTTAAAGAACTTTGAATTTAATATATTATGCATACTCCTACTATTGCCAACACTATTGCTGCTGTTGATGCCAGTAGTAATATAAAAAAGGATCAGTTGCATAATTCAACTACAAAATTATAGACTTTATAACATGAACTACCTCTGATAAAATAATCTACAAACATATGAATTCAAGATGAAGATATAATCTTATGTAATGTATGTGATCATGTAGTTCACTCATGCAATCATACAATATAGGTAGTTATAAAATAAATGATCAATGATGCAGAAGGATAATTCAGAAAAAAGAAAATACTCAGTTTTAAGTACAAAAATTTTCACACCAAGACAGCAAATATTTTTGATTCTTAATAAGGCTATAGGCAAATCGATAACAGTGCATTTACATTAAGCTACCTGATTAAAATCTCTCCAAGATTTCCAGTGAATTGTCCATCAATATATTCTTCAGTGTTACCTAGCTGCAATCAGATTTCATTAATTGAAAAAGTTTAGAAACAAAATGCATCAAAGAGGAAGAATAGCTGAAATAATGCAAACAAAATAAACCCCAACAGTTCACAAAAGATCTCCCAGCTGTAATTAGCTCTTGTCTTGGCTTACTGAAAAATTGAAAATCCCTTGGTTTTCTTCAATTCTCACCCTTTTCCCTGAAGATCTATAATTCTATATGTTCTCAATGACTCAATCATTCATTTGAAATCTTTAAATTTACTATGCATCAAATATTTCTCTCTTCTCATCATCTTAACATTCCCCATTCCACAAAATCTCTCTTTTTTCTTTTTCCTTTTTTAGTCCATCCTACCTCAGCTCCATCTCTTTAATTATCCATACACTCTACCAGGTGACTCCCTCTTTCAAGTTGCACAAATCATACACTCTGCCAATGCATGATATAATGTCCCTAATTTATTGTTTCATTGCATATGCCCACTAGTTTATAGAACACAGTAATGTACTTGCACTAATAACCAAATATAAAAAGGCATGCAACTCAGATATTGGATGCATCCCCCAGTCAAATTAAAGGAAATGCAAATCCTGAGAAGTATACTGGATTGGTTCATTTGTACAGAACATTGTTTGGCATGCTATGACTTGTTCCGAAGCTGATCAGCTCATTATTAAATTATGATATTGTGTTTGTGGAATTTATCAAGTTCTCCATAAATACATATGTTTAACAAAAGAGTGTTTTCTTGCTGGGGGTACACCAGTACTCTTATCTTCTTGACCAGCTAATGCTTTTTCCAATTCAACAGTTGAAGGAGTACTACTTCAAATCTTCTAATATCCTTTACAGGTATTTTGGAACAAATGTCAAAGGCAAGAACAAATCTATAAGGCAGTAAAGTTATCTAGAAGACCAGCAGGTTTCTGGACCCTATTTCAACTTCCCTTCAACAGGTTCAAGAAAAATAATGCAGTAAAGTTCTTGAGTATTAGATGAGCTATCCTTCATTAGTATTAGAAACTATGGTTTAAGTCACAGTCCAGGTCCCTTATAATCAGATTTAATCTCAAAGGAAGAGCAAACCCTGTTTTTTCTATAAAAAAACAAAGCTAATTTTGAAAAGAGGAGGAAAAAAAAAATCTTCCTCAAACTAAATTGCTCCATTTTTCAGTTTTTTAAAATCATCACAGCATCCATTTGATTAGCTTGCTTTTTAGGTTTGCCTAATAAAATACAAAGCCTTTAGTCCGGAAAACATATTAATATAAGCTCTAACATATAATTAAACTAGAAAACTGAAGTCGAGGGAGCACCTGTAGGTTCATGTATGAATCCACTGAAGCTAGAAAACCTGAAAAGATAAGAAGGGAAATTAACACTGAAATAAAAAGAGAATTAAAAAAATAATAATAAACAACCAATGAGCCTTTGGTTTAGTAGTACTGGGGTGGTATCCAGGGCAGTGAGATCTTGAGTTTGAGAACAATTAGGCTTACCTTTGTATTCCATTCCCCACTTGAGCTTTACAATAACAGTTTTCCCAGTCAAGTTGTTCAAGAAAGGCTTAGGATTAACTGGTATTGTCTGCAATATTTAACATAAAATATTTAAATATATGCATACCAAATAGATCATACCCAATATCTATTTAACCATTATTTGAAAAACATAGACAAATAGGAACCAAAAACCCAACTCTAAGAACATAATGTTTGAATCTTGATAATGGGAACAGCAAAAGCAAATAAAGAAAAATAAGTAGCAAGAAAAAAAAAAAAGAAAGAAAGAAAAGCATTCGAATAAGTACTCACAGCCATGGAGGACGAGAAAGAAGCAGAAAGAGGCCAAGAGAGTATGTGCTGTGGTGATGGTATATGTTAGCGGTGGTGTTGATGTCAGTGGTCCGGTGGAATTCGGGGAATGACGGCACTGAGATCTATGAGATAGCGGAGCTCTGATGAAGGATGGTTGGCGGCGACCCAAAAAAGAAGTGTTTTCCTGTTATTAAACGACAGTGTTTTGATAGCCTGACTGCCTCTCCGCCGCGGTTGCAAAGAAAATGGGGCTCAATTATCTCTAACCCATTAGGGTCCAGTCCATACCAAACCAAATAAAAACTCATAATTATTAGTAATTATTACGTATGCTACTTGGGATTTACGAAGGAGAAGAATTTACGTCATATATCCTCGAACTAATACGGCTTAATGCTTTTTTTTTTTTTTTCTGCATTTGGTGCTATTAGTCATTTTTTCTCTTGATTTTTTAAAATAACTAATTTAAATACTGAATTTGAAAATTAAAGATATTTACCCCCTAATTATATATTATTACAGTGCGTACTGGTCACGCGTACTAAAGTGAACTATAGTAAGGCAATCTCAACTTTTTTTGCTGATGGAACCATTAAATGATATGCAATTACTATAATAACCTCCAACTAAATTAAAATAAAATTTTCTTTTTCAATATTAATTTTTTTACTCAAAAACCACTAACCACGACCATATCCTTTGCAGCAATCTACTTTCTCTCTTCCTCTACCTTTACCTTTCTATCTCTCCTCCCCAAAATGCTCTGATATGCTCTATCTTTTCTCTCTCATCCCTAAAACTTCTTAATTTTTAGATTAATTTTGTTTTTAATTTGATTGCAAGATGTATCTTGACATGATCTTCTCTGAGAAAACCACCACTGAGACTCTAGTTCTCTGTATGGCACCAGCGAAATGATAGTCTGCTGACAAAAGTGAGATAAGCGTTGGAGCCGAGAATGGTGGCTGCAAGTGTGGTGACAACTTGATAGAAATCAAGGAACTGTGACTACAAGATCTTCCCAAAATCCTTTGCAAGGAATTAGAAGTCCAATGACAAAGGCAAGAACAAAGAGAATGAAGCAAGCTTTTTAAGGGTTGATTATGGAGATGCAAAACGAGGAATCAACATTAGAAGGCCTTCATACTATCCAAAAGATGCCAAAACCCTCCTAAAGATTGATCACCTATTCTTGGCTAGAAAATGGAGGTGAAGAACAAGGAAATGGGGAAGGTCAACAGTGTCGCGGTTGAGACACACTCATCGTGGTCGTGACAGACCATAGTGCAGACCTTCGTACAGGCGCACCATTCATGCGAGCGCAACACTGGGAGAGCTTTTGCTCTTCGCGGGAGCAACGGGCTTCCCGCTGCTATATCGAGTTTTTATGCTTTAAATGTGTTCTTTATATTTTGTGGGCCCTGGACTTGATATATTAGTAGGTCCACATATATTTATTTTATTTGATTTGATTTTTAGGAGCTAATCTCTTAATTAGGAATCTATTTTTAATAAGGATTTCGTAATTAGGATCCTATGCTCAATAAGGATTCTTGTTTCCATAAAGAATTAGATTTCCTAGTTATTATCTGATTTTAGTTTTAGAGGTTAGTTTTCATATAAATTAAGAACCTCCATTGTAAAGGGATAGTTCATGAATAATAATAACTTTTCTTTGAATTTTCTTCAAGTGAGAGATTCTTCCAAGTTCTTGTTTAGAACTTAAATTTAAGCTTATCAAGGTAACTTGTGGTGCTCATCTCATTATAGCTTTGGTTCTCTTCAACAGGTGTGAATTGGGTCAAGCTTTTCTTTATTCTTGTTTGATTGATCCTTGGGTTTTTAATTCAATATAATCGATTCATAACTCTTTATAGCTAGCAGGTCGCATCATAACTGTACCTACAATCCTTGCAAGATAAATGAGATCGATCGATGGTTTGTGTGAATAAGGCTATCATGGTTTGTGTGTCTTTCTTATGTCATTTTAAGGCTTCAATAAGGCTTTCATGGTTTGTGTGAATATAAGGTGATAATTTTTGAATTTATTGCATCAAATTTGGTTCAAGTGATTGAAAATTTAGCATCTAGATGAAATGTATCTAATTGAGGATTAGTTGTTTTATTAGATTTTGAGTTTCATATTTGATTATTTTTTAAAAGAATATTCGATTATTTAAAAAAAACAAAAAATAAAATTTTCAATTTCTTAATTCTTTCTGATATCTCTCTCTCTCTCTCTCTTTTTTAATGGCTATGAATGATGGGCTACCCCTCTTTTTTTTTTTTTCTATGGTCTATGGTAAGTGCTTATAAATGTCTTTTTTTTTTTTTCTTTCATGTGTATAAATGATGGCCTTCTAGGATGAGCAGCTGATTGGACTACAATTTTATTGAAAGTGTTTGTTTTTAGAGAAAGAGAAAGAAAGAAAGAGAGAATCGAAAAGGTGAAAAGAAAATAAGAGAGAATTAGAGAGAGAAAATCAACTTACCATTGAAAAAAAAAAGTTATAATTCAAGTCATCACTTTCCCTATTTTGAGTGTGAATTCACACTCTATGCTGACTGGACAATTAGGGAGTAAGTATGTGCAATTTACCAAGTTGAGTATTTAAATTGGTCATTTTAAAAGTAATCAAAGTAATCAATGATGCCAAGTATGAGGGAGAAAATATACATTAAGCCTATTTTATATTTTTAATACTTATAACCTTTCAATTCTTTTTATATTTATACTTTTTTAATTATTCTTTAACGCTTTTTGATGTATTTTCATTTTAGATTTATTTTGTAATGAATAATTAATTTAATAGAATTTGTAATGGTTTTAAGTTAGTCTAATAAATTTTTCTAATTTTCTTTTAGAAAATTATCTCATTTTAACATTATTTTATTTTTTTTAAAAAATAAATTAAATATTAAATAATATTAGATACTAATTATTTGCTAAAAGTATAATTTTTTATTAATATATACTATTTGCTATGACTTTTTATCTGATTCAAAATTCATAACTTGTATAAATAGTAATATATACTAATTTATTTAATATATTTTATAAATTAAATGTTAAATAGTATTAGATACTAATTATTTGCTAAATATATATTATTTTTTGTTTAATATATACTGTATGCTGTTGATACTAAAAGAACAATAAATTTTATGATAATGTACAATATTTGCTATGATTTTTTTTAATAAGATATTAGTGTTTCTAATTTTATATTGATCTTTTAAATTATAAAATTAATATTATATATTTTTGTTTAAAAAATAAAACCTAACTAATTTGAAAAATAAGAAACTTAAATGTAAAAATTTGTAAGATGTAAAGTAAAATCAATACAAATTTTATGATACATATACCATCATGCATTTTTTGTATCAACCCAATCAACAAAAAAGAGAATTGTTTTTTTATTTAGATTAGACTAACAAAATTGCTTAATAGAGGGAAAACATATAATTACTATTGAAACTATTGATTAAAAATAGAATAAATAACAAATAACATATACTTATAAACACATAAATACCATTTGAAATTTTGAGAATCAATTTTATATGATATTAATTAATTCTATTAAAAATTAAAAATTAATTTTAAATTTGTATAAAATAAATAATTATTTATCAAATAATGAATTTTCAATCCAATTTATACAAATATAAATAAATCTTATTAAAAATTAATAATTTTAATTTGATAGCTATTTGGATAAGCATTACTATAAACAAATTCTATCTTGAATAAATATTTGAACAAAAAAATAGAGTGATAATGAAACATATAAATTGAAGGCTATAAAGGCTATTTTTTTTTTAGGTTTACAAGCTATTTTTGCAAAAAAAAAAAAAATGAAGTAGTATTACTTTTATGTTTTTAGGCCATTTGTATAAAAATCTCAAACATATATATATATATATATATATATATATATATATATATATATATATATATATATATATATATATATATATATATATATATATATATATATATATATATATATATATATATATATATATATATATATATATAATACCGTTTATTATTTCAAAAATTATTTTTTACTATTAAGTAAAATTTAGTAATAATAATTAACTAATTAAAAATTATATTATTTTGTACCTTAATTGCAAAAATAGGAGTACATGTGGGGTTAAAGTTGTATGCATAACAAAAGGTGTGGTCTGTTTTGTAATTTAGTTATTAGACGAAAAATATAAATCTCCTCTTGTAAAATTACACTGTTTTGGGCATAAATTTTATTTTATTCTTCTTTAAACCTGAGTATATAAGCATCATTTTCTCTCTTTCCTCCCTAAGCTTCCTAAGTTCTTTGTTTTTAATCTTAGGATTTTAGTTGGGGGTTCCTTCTAGTGGTTCTGGCCACCAAAGGGGGTATTCAATTTTGTTCCCTTTTATTGCTTGCTTGTTTAGTTACGTGAATAATTGGATTTTATTGCCATATTTTGACTTTTGTTCTCATAGGGATGTCTACCTCAGTGTTCCTTAATCGGGGGTTCTGATTTGGAAGTAATATAGTGGATGAGGGAAGATGGTGTTAACAATGACTATGGCATCTTCAATTTGGTGTTCTTGCAATTTGATCTATTAAAAACCATATTTTTCAACATAGACCATAACTCTTCAAGGTCTAGGGGGTTTCAATCAAAAGGATTTACTCTCAATTGAGGTGTTATGGCTATTAATTCTCTGTTATAGTGGCAAGGTTTAAGTAAAGCTCTAATGTGCAAGATCTTAAGAATTAGTCCAGTTGTAGTCACTCTCTTTCAACCCATGTTGTTCTTCTATCTATTTTCAAATGTTGGAGCGGTGATATTGAAGAGGAAGGTAATTGTAGCTAGAGTTGTGAAAAAGAGCAATTTAGGGATATATTTTTTTTATTGTGGGCATTTGGGCCAGTCTTTTGGGCTTGAAGCCCTACTAAAAAAAAAACCTATTATGGGCACATTGTTACTCTTGTACTATAAGTTCATTATATTGTATCTTGTGAGCTCTCTCTTTTACTTTGTCCTTCTTTTTAGGCTTTATGCATTTATTATTAATGCTAACATAATATATCTTCTTAGTAAAAAAAAAAGGTTTAGAGAAATTTTAGAGAGAGAGGGAGAGAGACAGACGTGTTCAGAGTTCTTTCTTCAAGCTTCAGAGTTCTCCTTTTGTAATTCTCCTTTCAAGCTTCAAAGTTCAGCCACCCGCTCCCCTCTTCACTAATTTGTTCTTTATCTCCATTGCTGTTGTTGCTAGATTTTCAGGTGAGTTTCCTTAATTTTTTCTTTACATTACCTTGAGCCTTTGTTAATTTAGTCTGCAAAGTCTCTGATGAGTGGTTTATAAGAGATTGAGGAGATATTTGTTTGGTAATTAGTGCATTTATTTGAATGTAAATTTAATTTGAAATGACAGATTTGTTATGCTCTATTTCCTTAGGGAGAGTGTTTGATTTTCACATTTTGTATGCAGCTTAATTATTTTGGAAATCATAAAAAAATAGTATTAGATTTTACTCCTTTTTTTTTTGCCAAGGTATTAAATTTTACTCCTCTAATTAACTAAAATTACTTTTACACGACTATAATATTATTTGGTGCAAAAATATCTGGATCAATGCAACAAATATCATTAGATTGTTTTTACGTGAGTTCTTGTTTCAGTACTAACCAAATATGAAAATTTATACCATTGCTATGATAACTTTTGTAGTATTCTGGAATTGATGAATAAAATAATAGCTTTTCGCTACTTTTTATAGAATCAAGCAAAATTACAAGTAATTTTGCAGGAAAAAATAGCCAAACAGTAACTATTTTTAATATTTTCTATATATAGATGAACAAGAAGAATAAACATGAATAAAAGGACAAGAAATGACCTATATGTGACGTATATAGGGCAGAAGTGTTCTGTCAACAACAAATTTGGGATTTCAATATAATAAAAAGTAACATGAAAATAAAAATATATAGGTCTCAGGTACTGTCAATCACCAAATTTAGGGATTTAGTATCTAGGCCGCTAAGGAACCATCAACCAAGGTAAGGGGTCTATATATAGGCCGAACTTGTGCCGCCAACAATGCAATGATCACCAGAAAATCAATATCTTGAGAGAATTTATGTGTATTGAAGTTAGTGATAATGATTCTAATATTAATGATGATATTTATAAGGATGAATGAACCCTAAAAATACTCAATTCTGCCATATGAGCTTTTTAGGCTTTTGGTTTCTTTGGGTTTGGATATCTGGACCTTAAACTTAATTTCTTAATGATCTGAGTTATGGATTTTACAGTTTTTTGATCAGTGTAAACAATGCCCCCAGCTTTTGAGAAGTTAAACCTACGGTCGTTGTGCAAATGGAGAGTCATGAGAAGTTAAACCTACGGTCATTGTGCAAATGGAGAGTCATGACTTTTTGAATTCTAAAGCTCTAACCATCTCGCCATTATAAGTCCAGAATATTATCATGCATTTGTCCTCTTCGTTCTTGACTGTGAGATATCATTGAGAAATAGAAATCTTTATTACCAAATGAATTCCTATGATTATTTCTTGTATAAAATGAGTATCATCCGCTTTGGTATCTCATTGACCAAAAATGGTGATATTGTTTCTCCATTAATCAAAAATTTCCAAATAGAGTTAATTTTTCAGCTTCACATTCAGGCAAGACGAAAGTTAACATTTCCTCGAAATTTATTTATTTATATAAGGATGCACAAGTATCTAATACACAAATGGAATAATGACCCGTCGGTTACGTGGATAGTTCTCAAACTTGCGTAGGTACCACCTCTGCGTCTCTGCTGCTGCAAATGCAAGATTGGCAACCTGCAATCATCATTGCAAGGGGGGTTCAATGCATAGTAAATGATAAAGAAGGAGAATACTTGCAAATATAATAGGATGAGCAGCCATGAGTTGTATTGAAAAATTACCACAAATAGAATAAGCAGCCATATTAAGAAGTCAGTGCCTCCACTTGCTATCAATAGGCCAAAATATATTATCTGCGTAGAAGCACATAATTAACGTGATAAGTGTTGGCATTGATCTCAAGGTTATTTAATTATGTCATATTGATTTTTTCATTTTAATTTTCTAGAGCAAAATCAATAGCCCAACACATGGAAATGTGGCGGTATGCGTGCGTGCGCGCGCAAGGGAGAGAGAAGACATACAATCTCAGCCAAGTAGTGTGGACTTGAAACTATCTCAAACCAATCACCCTGAGGAATCAGATATTCATCATTTTGTTCTTTATGTTCTCTCAAAGAGCCCTGAAGAAATGCAAGAAAAATCCAGCTCAGAAACTTGCTTGGAAACAAACATTAATGTTAACAAAAATCCATTAGGAAGATGCTAGCATATAAAGTTCAAAATACGTGCTTCCAAGGAATATGAACTTTTAAAGAAGAAAGTTAAAAAAAGAAATGCATATGGAATCACTGAACAGAAAATTATAGCAAGCTCTCCATCTTTAATTTGAGTTCTAGGAACACTTGGCGAATCAAACATTCTAAATCTTCAATTCTTCATTCCTTTCATTCATTTTACAACCATGAGCAAAATCAACATAGTAAATGAATTAATTCATTTAAAAAGAAAAAGCAAACCTCCAGATTAAATTTATAAGCAAGTTCAAGTGAAAACTTTGTTACTTCAACTCTGATCTGAGTTTTCTGAATTGAAAATTTTTCAGAGCATCTTTTATAACTCAAAAAATCAAATAAAGAGATATATCCGCTAGTAAGGGATTGCAACCTCAGTTGGATTTTACATAACTAGTCCTAGATGAGAAGCGTTGGAGTGGGTGATAATTTATGTATAACTTCTTCACATTTTTATGTTATGGATTATAAATTCAAACATACATATGGCAAAACAAATTGATGTGAAAGCTAATATACTCAACTAGGTATTTTTCACTTTGAATTCATGTGACCGAGGAATATATGCATATGACAGTCTTAGTGCATTACAAATACATTTCACTTAAAATTTGCTGGAGAAGCTTAACCAGTGTGTTTAAAGCATGCACACAGTTTCTGCTCGACACCTAATGAACAAAAATGTTAGGAAAACCCATATAATTTCTGTACACATTTTTAATGCAATTAAATTAGAACTGCAAATCCACACAAAAGTTGAAAGAACTATCAATAGCATCTTTTGCTGAATTTAAACTTATCTTCACTGAGATGCATATTGCAAAAGGAGAGATATCAAGAAAGGCAACTACCAAGATTGTATGACATTGTTGTTGGTGCACCCACCCCCAAGCGAAAATAGCAGCACCAGCCCATTGGCACCACCCAAACTTTATAATAGGCATCACATATCCCAGCCAATTCAAATCCATTGCTGATATCTTTTGGTTTTTAGCATTCACCTCAATCATTTGATAAGCTGCAAATTTAAAAGCCTCTAACGCGCAAAAGTGGCAAAGTGTCAAAGGTGCTGCTGTGTAGAAACTGCCCAAGAAACAATTACAGAGAAAATGTGAAAAAAAAAAAAAAAAAAAAGCATGCTTTCATGAGGAGGTATAAGCATCAAGTAGACAAGAATAAAAGTGTATAAAAATCAACAACATTTATAAATAACTAAACATAAATAGCCTCATAAAGAAACTTATAAGTGATAGGCAAAGAAACTTAAATATGCAGGAACTCACAGAAGTCCTGTTAGATAGCCAAAAATGTGCATTCGAGCTGAAGATCTGTATTTAAAGACATAAACTGTCTCATAAAGGCGCCTCAAGACTTGTATTTCCATCAACAAAAGCAGTAACACTGATAGCCAAACCTTGTGCCGAAATGCTACTGTTGGAAAATGAGACTTGTACAAGGAAAATATCTGTGAACCTCCAACCAATTGACTGGCTGCTGTGGGGTAATCTAATGAGCCGGAACCCAACAAAGCCATTTCATACGCATAGCCCCAGACTATGATGAGCAAAAAAGTTGTCCACGCAACAGCCACCAAATAAAAGTGCAGAAAGAATCTCTGAGGAACAGTGAACTTCTATTCTAGCAGAAAAAATCAAGAAAATAAATATATAGCTAAATTAGACCCCACTTCTGATGTAAATTAGAATTAACATATAAAAAGAAGTGAATTATCCATTTCAATTAACTGCACAAATTGCAAGAAACAAAAATACCCATTTGAAAATTTTGATTCTTTTGCACTTACATCGGTTGATGGTTGCATAATCTTGCCTCTCTTAGCAAATCCCAAGAGTAGTTCACGGAAAGAGTTTAGACGAGACAAAGGAAGTGAAGCAACTAATATGGGCAAAATTCCAGCAATCCACGCCAATCCTAGAAGCCAATCAAGGTGAAACTCCATTGCTTTACTCTAATAATCTAATCAATGAAAAAGACTCTCACTAATCATTCAATATCGCTATGGGAAGTGGACAAGAACATGAAGGCCGTGGCTTTTCTTCTCCTCTTCTCTGCTTCCGTCGTAGTGCTCACGTGTATTAAATGTGGCGTGATTCTGGGACATGGCATTTTATCTTCTTGAGTTGCTGAACAATTTTTGGCATATACGACTCTCCTTTCTGTTCTTTCATATTCTTCAAGTAAAGCCGCCGTGTTAGGCTTGTTTTGGCTGTCTTCATGAACAGATGAACTTAAGCCAGGACAAGTTCTGAATAAGTCATGAGCTGTTTACCAAGTTATGTTCAGCCCAATTGACCTAGCTAAAATCATTAGTTTCTGCCTCTCTGGACTAGCCCAATTAGCTCAACAAGATAAAATAAGGGATATTTACAGAAATAACCCAAAAACTCAAAAAATAAAAAAAAAATTAATTAATTTTTAAGGTGCCAATGAAAAAATTGCAAAAAAATAGTGTAAACTACAAAAATAAGTACCTTTGTTTTTTTTTTTTTTTTTGAGCAAATGGTATATATTTAGTATATTTTGCAAACTTTTTTGTGGTATATTTGAACTGTATTTTGGTATATGTATGGTATAAGTTTAATATATATTTAATATTTGGTATACATTTGCTAAGTCCCAATAAATAATATCCATTTCATGTAATTTTTCATATATGTTTTGTATATATTTTTATACAATTGGTACATAACTAATATATATATTTCGTATATATTTGATATACATTTCATATATTTGCTGCTACTACATATGTCGTATTAGGAATAATAATTATTTCAAAAAAATAAGAAAAAAGTCCAAAAATGTATTTTGGTATGTTACATTTGTTGTTTCTAATATGGTGCCCATATCATGTATTTTGGTATATGTTACATATATTTTTGAACTAATATAATTACTAGTAGCCAATAAAAATAAAACAATTTAAAAAACATGAGAACAAAAAAGATCAAGTAAACAAAACCAAAGAACATGAGAACAAATTGGTGTCTATTTTTTCAATTCTTCAAAAAAATGACATATGTTTGGTATCTATTATATATATATATATATGGTAATGTATATCATATTTGTATAATGTTTGCACCTTTGAAACTTATTACAAATAATTCAATTAATTTATCAAACACCTTCTAACAGAAATCAGATAAAAAATATAGAAAAATCAAACAAATATGAGATAGAAATTGAAATTGGAACCTCATTCAGTTCATGAGCTCCGTTTGAAATACTCAATATGGCTAGGGTTTCAGATTTAAAGAAGCTCTCTTTGTGTCGGCAAAGATGAGAACTAAGTGAAAGTCTAGGTTAGGCAACTGATGAAGAGAAGAGATGTTTACTCTTTTGCCCTACGAAATGACACCATTTTCTTTTAGCGGTACAGCAAGATCAAGGGCACATAAGTAAATCATTTAAAGTTACCTTGATAGCCATCCAACCAACGCCTTTTCCTATTTGAGCTAAAAGGAAATTCAAAGCACATTGATAAATCAAACGGTCAACTTAAGTCAAAATCAATTGAAAATTGTACTGTTCATTCGCACATCCACTTTTAATGTATTTATATAGATATGGTACATGTATATCGTATTTGTACAATGTTTGCACCTTTGATACTTATTACAAATAATTCAATTAATTTATCAAACACCTTAAATGCATTCAAAAATAAATTAAAATTATAAGAACATATAAAAAGATCCATCACCACAAGAAAAAAAAATAAAAATAAATCAAATAAACTGAAAATTCAATCATAAACACAAAAGAATTTGATCTAGTTCTACCAATCTACCATTAATAGAAATATAAAAGTAGCAAGTCCATCTAAATACACTCTCCAGACAAGAAATTTATAAATTTATAGAAATCAAATCATACATTTGAAATATGAGATTTGAAATTTAAATTTCAAACCCAAATTCATGCATTCGAATGTATACTAAAAGAAACCAAATTGAAAATTTCAAAAATAAAACATGAAAATTTAGGATCCTTTCAAGCATTAAAATTTCTAACAACTAGAAGAATTAAATATGCAGATAATAACCAAAAGCTCAAGCTCATTATTCTCATTCTCATTCTTTAAAAGCATGAATCATTGCAATAGCAAGACCAAGATTTACGTGAGAAATGAGATTAAGAAAATAAAAATTCAGAATAAAACTTACATTTGGAGTTCACTACAACATACCTCTATATTGCATGCGGCCATCGTTGGTGATAACTGAAATTGTTTCTTCACAAAAAGGAAATAATTAAAGGCTTTTTTTTTTTTTTTCAATGTTCACAATTGTAAAATGCTTTATCACCTGGCTTTCGTATTGCTTCATATACTGAAGTTTGAATTTCCAAAATAGCTTTATTTGAAAAAATTTTAGGTAGACTGAATCTATCACGTTATTTATAAATTAAATCAATAGAAATATGACACGTCAATTAATGATACCAAATCACTCATAAACTAATTTAATAGAAATAAATAATATCAATTAATGATATTATAATTTATGAATGATTTAGTATCATTAATTAGCGTATCATATTTCTACTTAAGAGTTTCTTGGCTTTTTACTAATAACATAGAAAGGGGCTTTTCTCCCTTATTTAGTAAAGCCCAGTTTTTATGCAGGCCTTACGCTGAATGAACCACCTTGCATTACATCTCAATGCCTAGGTGCTTTGGGGCTTGCATGCATTTCAATTTTTCACTGTCATAAACTACAAAACCAATAAGGCAGTCAAAAGGGTTCATAAAGAATTCACATACGATCAACAAGAGACTCGAGTGCAGGGCCAGTAGACACATCAACGAGGGTTCATAAATCAACCGCTCGATCAAATCTTTAATGCAGCCTTTACTATTTAATTCGCACGATCCAACAGTTAGAAACAAGATAGATTTTCTAATTAAAAAAAAAAAAAAAAAAAAAAGCTTAATGTATGACATAAAACTTTTTTTAAAATGATTATTTGGGTATGTAGTATATAAATATTAAATAAAAAAATGAATTTGTGCCATGAAAATAAGAATTATATTATTATTATTAAAACAAGCTTGAGGGCTGTGACTGAGTGAGTGGGTGAGGGAAAAAGGGCTGTGACGGAGTGAGTGGGAGAGAGAGAGAGAGTAAGTCGGTGACCTTTTGTTTGTTTGGAGAGAAATGAAGAGAAAATAAAAGAAATGGAGGGAGATGGATGCAATTTTTCTTGTTTGGGTAGCAAAAGAAAAAAAAAAAAAAAAAAAAAAAGGAAAATGTAATTTTGTCATTAATTTTTAACACCTAAAAATATTAAAAAAAATTATAAAAATTATCTCACTTTTTTATAAAAATAAAAATAAAAAAATGAATTTATACTTTATTTTTCTTCACTTCATTCCATATTATAGAATTAAAACATCCAAACAATAGAAGACAAATTAAATTTCTTTTTTCTTTATTTCTCTTGGTTAATTTCTTTTCTTTTTCAACATACAATTAGTGCACCAAACAAAATATGAGAGTGAGGGAAAGAGAAACAAGGAAGAAGAAAGAAAAAAATTTAATGATATTAAATTGGTTTGACTGTATATAATTCACACGCAAGACTCGGTCATAATTTGAGTTTATTTAAATTTAAAATAAAATTATCTTGTTAAATTAATACAAAAGGTTATTTTAGACCTAAATGGACATCCATGATAAATTGAAATGCTAAATTAAGCATTTATCCATTCTATTTTGCGAGCCTATGCATGTTTTTATTTTTTTCAAAAAATTTAGTTTAGTCACTTTGTAGTAGAATATCATTGAAAATTTTTGAAAAATCCTCATCAAATAATATTTGTAAATTATAAGTGCATTTAGATAGATAACTATTTAAAATTATTGTGAAATTAAAATTAAATTTAAAATGTAAAATCATAAATAATAATCAAATCCCAAATATTGAATTATTTTAAATAATTAATTATTTAAATCAACTCAATTGAATATGATAAACTTACCAATTAGAATTAGTTATTTAATCTAACTAATTAATTAATTTACTTTTTTTTTAATTTATGTATTGGTATTTTTAGATTTTTGATTAAAAACTTGTAAATTATAGTATTAATTTTATAAAGTAAATCTCCAATGTGAAAATATTTAATGAAGTAATAATATTTTTTTTTTATTATTGTCGTTATTATTTTTTCAAAAGGGAAAAGGGATTATTAAATTAATTTTTAAAGTTTTTAATATATTTGTATTAATTATATTGTCATGAACATTTAAATTTATAACTTAATAGTTTTAGAGATCACTTCAATTTTAATACGTTTAACTAAAGATTCGCAAAACAAAAATTCTTTAAACTTTATTCCTCATAAAAAAAATGAAAAAGAAAAACCTTAAAACTATTTTCAATCATAATTAATATATCTTAAATGGCGACACATGTTGAGCTCATTTTGATAAACGAGATTGTTTAGTAGTTTGCGAGTCTTCGTGGAGGCAAAGAGCACTCGCGTCTCATGTGATGAAAAGTGGGAGAAAGGGATACAATTTCATCATTGAATTAAAATTCATTGCAAAAAAGAAAATGTAAATATTAATTATAATTCCGTTTAATTATGTAAATATTCCATTTTTATTTTTTTTTATCACCACCTTTTTTCTTTTAAAATATAGAAATTATTGTTTACACCATAATTTTTCAGTCTATTTCTATTAAGGCCCATGAATTTGTTGGCGCAAGATTATTGACTAATTAATTCTTGCTTAATTAAAATTTAATTGGTAAATGGATGAAAAAAAAATAAAAAATAAAAAAGGTGGCTAGGTGAGTTATGGGAAGTTGAGAAAACCCAAGAAGTGTGGAAGAAGTTGGAAAGAATCAAGGGAAAGAGCGAGGCGCCAAAGAGTTGGCAACATAGTAGTAGAGTGCTTTATAACTATACTACAACGTTACTTGCTGAAGCTTTTATAAAAAGATAGTAGTATCAATCAAGAAGAGGTAGAGACAATTACCTATAAAACTATTCAAAGTTGTAGCAAATCAAATATTTTCAATTTCAGGCATTCAAGTTCATTTTACTTCAGCAAATTCTTTTGTCAAACACTTTGATTTCTAAGCATTCATCATTTAATTTCTTTTCATTTAACTGTTAATATTTTTATTTCATATCGTGTCAATATTTTCTTTTAACGCAAATAATCTCAATTTTCAATTAATGCAATCAAGACTCAATTTCATTTCAATTCCATTATTTATAAGTTCATTTAATTTACAATTCTCTTAGTTTTTCAATTTAATTACTAACATCTTTGAAATCCAAGCAAACTATGATAAAGGAGCTTGGAGGTCAACAATTTACTCTGATTTTTAGAAGTTAAAGAGGCAAAATATCTCAACGGTTTATGCACATCACACACATAGCATGCTCGCAATAAAAAAATTTCACCAACATTAATTTTGGCATGCTCGGTGGGAGACATTCTAAGAAATGCCCATCACTTTTAGAATATGTTTTATGAAAATTATTATGTTAATTGGTCTAATGACCTAGAATTTGCATCTATAACAGCAAGGCATGATGTACATATTCCTTATGAACAAGATTTTACTTATAATGCATACTACGATGCATATGAAGAAAGAAGACTACCGCCTCATGAGATTCAACATCACAATGATGCGCATCACTCTAATAGGACTTGTTGTTGGACAATATGAGAATTTAATTCCAGCTATGTTTACTGAAATTAATTTCAAATCTATGGCAAAAGGGTTTAGGGTACAAAGCATGTTTATCCTAAAATAAACATAGAAAGTTATGAAGGAAAACTAAAAGAAAGCTACAGAAGAAAACGCTAAGGTATTATAGCAAATTGCAAGAAAAAAAAATAATAGGGCTATACATGAGATTGGTTCTATAAGTGACAGAGGGACCGGCTCATCCATCGTCGGTCTCCACAGACTGAGACTTTGTGTGCACCATGTAGTGTAATGAAATATTTTTATTTTATTTTTCATTTTTCTCCTCTTTTTTTTAATAAAAAAAATTATACATTATTCTTTTTTTTAATTAATAAACATTATTCTTAAAGTCAGAATTCAATTCATAAGAATAATTTTATAAAGTATACTCATTATTTTAATTCACAATATAATTTCATGATTTAATTAACTTCCATACTTAATCTACCAAATTGAGAATATTAATATTTATGCACATTAATAGTCCATAAACATATAAAATTTCATTAACAACTAATTAACCTCAATTTTTCTATAAATCATAAAATTCATAATAACTTATACATAAGCCCAAATTATAGAAACTCATAATCAGTCACAATTAAATTCGTACAATTTCATAAACTAAATTCATAATATACCATAAAAATTCTAAATTCATTAATAAACAGTCCGAAACATAAAATCCAACATAAACTGACCCAAAAATTAAGCAATATAATCAAATTTAAGGGTTTTAGGCTTACCCATGTAGAATTCGGTTGACCTAGGTCCATAAACATTGTCAGGACATCGAAGTGAAACCACGAGAAAAAATTCATCTGAGCTTTACTGAAAGCGCCGGCATACCATTTGACTTATTTCATCGCTATGAGTTCATTAGTGGCATCCGTTTCTTCTCACTCATCATTGTCTCACCGAAATTTGCCTTCAAAGTTTCAATGACCCATTTTTCAATCTCCACTTTCAGCGAATTTCAAAAGATAAGATAGGTGCCATTAGAAAGCTTTAGCTGAAAGGAGATGAATGGAACCAGTTTCTTCGAAATTCAAAACTAGAACCGGCAGAAATTACTATCAGAAATTCACCTTGCCAGAATTCCTTCTCCCCCTTCTTGCACTGCTGTCTGTCAATGGTTCCTACAGCCATAACTTCACCTGCAATCACCAGAAATTGGGCTAGCTGTTGGTGATGGCGGTGCAGCTCATCGCCAATTGGAAACATGCAGATCGAAGCAAAACTCTGATACTCCTCTCTCTTCTCTCTCCCCTTCTTTCATATTCGATTTGCCCTTCAAAGAAACCATCCGATTGATTGCATATATATATATATATATATATATATATATATATATATATATATATATATATATATAATTCTTTAATAAATAAACTACAATCAATAAGCTATAATGTATCAATACATAAGTCATTAACTTAATAAAATATATTATTTACCTTAAGTACATAAATTTATTTATTCATTTACAAATCTCGAAGTACTATAATTTCTAAGCATTTACCATTTAATTTCTTTTCATTTCTCTGTGAATATTTCCATTCTATAATATCAAAATTTTCTTTTAGTACAAACAAACCCAATTTCAATTAATGCAATGTTCATAAATTCATTTAATTGAAATCTAAAAACCTATAATAAAAAAAAATTTTAAAATTCATAATTTACTCTAATTTTTAAATATAAAAACTGCGCAATTTCCCAACAATTCATATCTTACATTGGCACGTTGGCATTAAAAAAAAAATATTAAATATCTTTTTTATTTTGTATTTTTTTACTTTTTCTATATTCTTAAATCATTAATATATAAGATTATTTTAAAAATTAATTAATATAATAATAATATCATTAAAACAAACTTAATTTATATAAAGAAAGTAGAAAAAACCCAATACAAAAAAAGGTACTCAAACACTCCTCAAAAAAAAATTTTCACCACAATAATGAGAAAGTTAAAAAAAATCATAATTCATAAGGAGAAAGTTAAAAAAAAAAAAAATACTCAACACTCATCAAAAGAAAATTTCCACTTCACGATAATGAAAAAGCCTGTACGGCCTAACTACGGCATAGCTCTTGACCACTTAGCTCATAGCTCGTAAGAGAGTTGACTGGTTGAATTTTGCTAGAGTTGATCGTCGCCAAAGAAAAATATAACCGCCCCGTTTAATAAAATAACCAAAACTTGATAAATATCGAAAAGACGAGAACCTTCGCTAATCTTTTCCCATCTCCCCTTTGTGGAGAGCCAGAATAACTTACGAAACACTAAAAACCAAAAAAAATAAAAAATAAAAAACATCAAACACTGCAAATTAAATAAAAACAACCCAAAACTAAGTTCTATTAAGCCTAATTTTGCAGACATTACAAAAGCAAGACAGACCCATTTACGTGCAAAACGCTACAGTTATACCAGCACAGGTACTATTATACCATACAAACAAGAACAGATTACTTATTTAATTTACAGAGACTTAATATTAATATATTAATTATAACTAAAGTCTTCTTTATTATACATTCAAGAAGTAGCTGTAGCAACAGCTACAGGTTTCTTGGTTCTCTTCGCAGCAGGGGATTTGATTGATTTGGGTTGTTTAGGTTTAGCAGCAGTTGATTTCTTTGTTATCTTCTTCTTGGTTCCAACTCTTTTTGCAGGCTTCTTTGCAGCCTCTGTTTTGTTAACAGAGGTCACTGACCTGGTTTTTCTTGCTGTTGGTGATCTGGGTTTTGTTGGTTTGTTCTCTGTTTTAGTCTTTGAGACTACTTTGGTTGCGGGTTTCTCCTTCTTCCCCGTCTCAGATAGCTTATATGAAGCCTTGATCTTGATTAATTTTCCTCTAGTTGCAGAGTTCTTCAATTGTAGAGCTAAAATTTTCTTGAAATTTGCAGGGAGAACTGCCTTGTGCTTCTCTTCCATGTACTTGGCTATGGCGTATGGACTTGATCCACTCTTCTCGTTTAAGGCCAACAGAGCTTCTTTGATCATCTGGGTGACCCAAAAATTCAATCCCAAATTCATTCACATAACAAAACTAAAGTCTTGATCTTGATCAAAATTAAATTAAAAACAAATATTTGCATACCTGAAAATATGGAGGATGAGAAGCAGATTTAGATTGTTTAGGCTTCTTTTCTCTAGGAGTTCTGGGTTTTTTCTCCTTCACTGGCTTCTCTTCCTGCTTGGTCTCCTCTGTCATAGGCGCTGGCTGTTCAACCGTTGTCGCTGCAACATCTACTTCTTTTTCGGTATCCATAGTAATCAGAAACACCAGGAAACAGGATGATGTAACAAAAACAGAGCGATAATGCTTATTTGATCCTTCGCATTGGTGAGGGCAATGGCTTTTATAGAAAGATGAGAACAATCTGTGAAACAGGCCAAACAAAGAGTGTTCTGATTGGTCAATTTTAAGGTATTAGAGATTGCCAACATGTATAAGGAGAAATCTAGAACATACACGTGGAGAAGAATCAAATGGTTTGTTTATCATGCTTTTTTATTTATGGTGATAGTTAGAATTACAAAGGAGTCAATTTGTGGATAGGAACTCCAACAAAGAGTCAATTTGGGATTTTTTGGTTTTGTTTGACAAAAGCAAAGTGTAAAGAATGTGTTTTTTGGTTGAATTTGGGGATAAATTTTTGGGGGAATTTTAGGGTTTTTAATGTAGAAATTAATTGAGATTAAAGATTACAAAGTGTAGAATACAATGTTGTTTAAATGGCATAAAATGGTTGCCATTTGGGTGTGTTTTTAAGGTTTTGAAGAAAAACAGTGCTTGTTTGTTTCTTTGAGTTGGTGAAATGCTATGGATAATAAATTCTATGTGCATAAAAACAGTTGAAAAAAAAAATTAGTTTATTCTTATTTTGATAAAAATAATATTAGTAGTTGTATTATACTATGCTTTTAATTAAGAGATAATTTTCTTGTTAATTAGCTTGTAAAAAAAATTAAATTGGTAATGTTGTGTATAAATTTTTACAAGAAAATTTATTGTGATAAAATTGAAAATTTAACTATTGGTGTTCAATTCAACCCTTAAAATTTTTGTGGAAAATAAAAACTATTGAAAATTTATCTGTTTGTGGAAAATAAAACACGTTTTCTAGAAAATTATTTTAAAAAAAATAGAAAATTGAAATTTAGTGTTTAATTATTAAAGTTTTTTGTATAAAAATTTGAAAATAATTTTTCAAAATCCTACACTTTTTTAAAATAAATATTTATGAAAAATAATAGTTATATATTTAATAAAAAATAATTTTAAAAATAAAAATGGAAATGAAGAAATTAAAAAAAAAAAACTTTAAATGGAAGGAAATCTTATCATATTTTCTTGTTTTCTAATCTTCGATTTGAAAAATAAAAATATAGAAAATTGAGAAATGAAAATAAAAAGTAAAAAAAGTAAAGAATATAGTAACTTATTTATTAAGAGAAGGGGACTAAGAGGAGTAGAAATCTTCATTTTCAATGTGTATTTTTTAAAAAATTAATTTGGCCTTGTATTGAGGAGCTTGGCTCCCTCTTTTCTTAGATAAAAAATTTCCATAAATATATTAAGTCTTTTGATTATAAAATTTTAATACAATTTTTTTCTTTAATTAAGGTATCATGAAATTAAACATTTACTTTAATTATTTATTATATTAAATTTAAGTGATTCAATTGAATAATTTAATACAATTTTTTTCTTTAATTAAGGATTCTTAGTCTATTGCCCAAGAGAATGTGCACTTACCACTAGGCTAAATCTCGGTATGCCTCAAACAGTTGATAAATAAACACTATATATTACTTAATTGTATATATTCTAGCCACTCATTGTTAAACTTAATTGTATCACTATTTTAAATAAATTACTATTTGCATTTGAAATTTTGATCTAATGCACTAATCATACACTACAATTTTAAAAATATATTATTTAATTCATAAATTTTATTCTATTATACTATTTAATCTATTTGTCTAAAGTCTAGTGATTTGGAAAAAATATATCTTCATATATTGACAAAACTGTAACGCCCTATTTTTTTTTTTTAGTAAAATTTGAGATTTGTTATTATAAAATTTTGAAAATTTGAAATCTAACAATGAAGTGTTATGATATATTATAAAATTTAATTAATGTCTTTCATATACATGAATATTCTGGTTTCCATATTAATATTGATTGTATTTTTCTTATTGGAAAAACTTCCTATTTATTTCTTTTCTGTATTCTATATAAAGAGCCTAATACTATTGAATGGAAGACCTAGAAAAAATATTCTCTTTTCTATATTCTTTATTCTTGTTCTTCTCCATTATATTTATAACACGTTATCAGCATGAATTTGTTCTACCATTTTTTTAAAGCTTTTTCAAGATATTTTTTCCCTTATCTCGAATAACATATGAATCATATATGTTCTTAAAAAGATATATGCTTATGACTTAATACGCATATATATTCGAAATGTATTTATCTTATTGTATCAATAAAATTAAATATATATATATTTTTTATGCTTTTTGATGTGGGCATAAAAAAAAACTTTGCATATACATTTTTTCTCCAACAATGAAATCGTTTTTTTTTTTATTTGATATGAATTTTTTTATGTTAGCATGCAAAACGTTTTTTTTATTATTATTATGAATCGGTTTTTGTTTTGTTACCATATAAAACAAATGTTATCATATTATATTATTATGAAAACGTTTTTGTTTTATTTAATATATATGTTTTCGTTTCTTGTTATATATTGTTATTATTTTAATAATAATTTGATCATCATTTTTATAAAAAAAAAAATTATTATTTGATGTTATTTAATTTTCATTAAGTAAATTATAGTTTTTAAAGAAGTAGTACCATATTCTAAATTCTAATTTTTGAAAAATTAGTATTATTTATAGTTTCCGAAGAACTAGTACCATATTCTAAATTTTAGTTCCTGAAAAAAACTAATATTATTTATAGTTCTTGAAAAAGTAATTAAATAAATAATTATCTATATTTCAAATTCTAGTTTATGAATAAACTAGTATTATTTATAGTTCATGAAAAACTAATTAAATAAATAACTAAGGTATAAATTTTTGAAAAATTTTAGCCTAAGTTCTTGAAGAACTAAGTATCCTAAAATCTAGTATCTCAATTCATTAAATAATTATTTTATATTCCTGAAGAACTAAATGCATTGTCTACAAGTCTTTAAAAAATTGATTTTATTATAATCCTATATTAGACAATGTTAATTGATGGCTCTCGATACCACGAGTAAGAATTATTTATCATGGATACTAAATGCTGAAATTTTTGAATTAGTCTTAATTAATTATTTATCTTATGGGATTCTCATGCCGTGTTATTGTGGTAGTACAATTTGTTGATGTGAAATTGAGAGCAGCAAACCAATGTGGCATATTGCACATTAATTTTGAATTTGTTGAATATGAAATTAAGCCTAACAAGATCTAGATTAACTGGTATCACTCATTTAGGTATTGAAAATCTAATGCTACTAAAGATTTTTCATTTGTCTGATAATTATTTGACATGTTTGGTACTCTAATTAATCTTTGTAGGGTGAACTTCTTATTTGCTATATTTTAGCTTCCTTTAACAATATTCAATGAGTTACAAATTATAACAGATATTTGAAATATTTAATTGGTTAATCTATTATATATATACTCCTGATGATTTTATTTTAATAAATAAACAACATTATATATATGACATATAAATAGAAAGTTTGTGTTTTTCTTTTGCATTTTTGTTGAGCATGATTGAGATGATTATTTATGAAAAATTTAGTTTATATATTATATAGTAAACTATGTTTATACTAAGAGTATAGAATAATTATAGTGTACACTCTGTATTTTGAAGACCTCAACCTATGTAATTTATTAGTTGACCAATTAATATATTTGGAGTTCCACAATCCCGTAAAATTGATAATTAGCTCAAATTTACTCAAGATAAGTCTTTACTTATACTCACGATATACATATCCCATGATAAATATAATCAGATATAATTTGCTTGTGTCATTGCATATTATTTATTTATTTTTAACTTGAATTCTAATATAGAGATTGTTGTGCCTTATAATTAATGGTTAATTTGTCCTCAACTTACCTTGATGCAAATATGTTTTATAATAATTACATTATGAGTATAAATTTCATATTGTTTATGTGTTTGATTTCAGTATGAAATTTGAAATAATTAAAAATTTATTACTTCATTATAAATATGAATTTATTGTAAATGGTTGGATTGATTTATAAATTAATGGAGTTTTTACATGAAATTAGTTCAAATTTCTTTATTTTTCTCAAATCGATTGAGTTCTGGATTTTTAAAAAAATCAATTTAATATTTTTATTTTATTTCCAACACAAAGATTTTGATCATATTTATATTATATGTAAAAGGGGTCTAACGGATGAATATTTCACTATTTAAGACTTTTGTATTATCTAAAAGAGCTTTAAAGATCGATATGATCACTTGAAAGATGTGGTACTACCACAAGCTCAATATGATTGGCTAAATCTATACCTACAAGACTTGAAGTCTATTTTAGAATATAATTCAACCATGTTTAAAATTACTTCACAGCTGAAATTATGTGGTAATAAAGTTACATGCTCCTGTAGTAGTAGTATAAAAAGTGAAAATTTACAAATATTCTTTATCTTCTAGTGGTTGCAAAAAATAATTGGTAATGAGAAATCATCAAACAATACCCACTAGTACAACTGTATTCCCTAAAGTGAATACTATAAATCATTTAGTAGATCATGAGAATTCTGAAAAAATAATTGCTAATGAGAAATTATCAAACAATGCCCACTATTACAACTGCATTACTTGAAGTGAATGCTACAAATTATTTGGTAGTTCATGAGAACTCTGAAAGAGTAACAACTCATATTGAGGACAAAACTCAATATTGATGATTTTATCTAAACTCCTTGAAGGAGTAATTTGTAAGATTTTATAAGTTGTGCATTATAATAAGTTATTTCATTATTGTTTTATCTCCCGTATACATGCACAATATATTGCATTGAACATGCAGTTCAAGTATTGAACTTATAGTTCAATAATTAAAAATTAAAAGTTTAGCATGAATGCCATTATATATATCATACATACTGTCTTTTGAAACTTGTACAAGGACATGAGCCGTACATTTTTAGTTGTGCTATAAATATATTAACATCATTATCTCAATGTGCGACAATGAGTCCATAAAAGAGACTAAGAATTTATTTTGATAATACACATTTCTCGACATTAGAGGGAGGAAAAGTACCTACAGTGCTAAAGAATGTCGAGAAATTTATTGGAAGGAAAACTTTTTAAATAATTTCAATCCATGTACAAGTTAGAGTGAATCAGAAGTTCAGAAAATAACAAGAGTTGCAACAAATTGCAACTTAACTGCTAAATGCATTTATAAATGGTAAAAGAGTGACAAAGTCTCATATTACAGTTGCTAATACCCCAAAAAGGGCTTGTAGTTCCAATTGCAAATAGAAAATTAATTAATTTCACTACACACTAGAAGCGTAAATAGTAAATTGGAACTAAAAATAAACATCTGCGAAAAAGAAAATTAGCGTCACTCATAAAATCTCCTGAAGAGAAAAATCTCAGTCAAAGAGCTATAACTAATTATGAGACATAGATTGAGACAACGGAACAATTAGATCCTCTAGATATGATTTATGAAATTGATGATTATATAAATAAAAAATATGAAATCTCAATTATTTTTGTGATATAAAAGAAAGAGTTGATAGAAATTCAATTATCGTCGATGATGAATTTGCTTCAATAATAACTCTTGATGTTTCAAGAGAAAATCTGGATCCATAATCTATAAATATAACTGAATATTAGTATAAACATAATTGATCATCATGTAAAGAGGCAATTAAAGTAGAGTTAGACTCATTCTATCATTAACTATGAGAAAACTAATTCTCTTGTTATGAAAATGATCACATTCCGTTATTTGATTAGTATAATAGTTAAAAAAACGCTTGTTATACGTCTTATGAAAGCGATTTTTATATGAAAGTTCCAAAAGGACTAAAGATATCAGAAATGAATGCACATTAAATATGTGATATATATTTCATCAAATTGCAAAAATCCATATATGGATTAAAGCAATACGGACATGTGGTATAATTATTTTAGTAAATTTTTATTGAAAGAAAGATATGTGAATAATATACTATATCCATTTGTATTCATAAAAGACCATAGAATGGTAAATGTTATTGTTGCAGTATATGTTGATGATTTAAATATCAGTGTGACTTCTAAAAAACTCAAAAAAGTATGTACCTATTTGAAAAGTGAGTTCGAAATTAAAAAATTTAATTAAATTTTGTATTGGCCTATAGATCGATTATCAAAGAGTCCTAATACACTAATCTACTTATGTAAAAAAAGGTATTTAAGTAATTTTGTATGGATAAATCTTTTCCCTTAAACATACCAGCGGTGATCCTCTCACTTGAAGTAAAGAGATACCCTTTTAGACCTAAACAAGATAACAAAGAGTTATTTGGTTTTAAAGTACCATATACAAGTGTTATAGGGGCACTCATGTATATTACAAATTGCATCAGGCCTAAAATTGCATTTGTAAAAAAAATTCTTAGTTAGGTATAGCTCTACACCTACTAAGAGATATTAGAGTGGTGTAAAAAGTTATCTTCAATGTACTATTAATATTATGATCATATTTGAAATTTGTCTATATGCGAATATTAGTTATTTGCTTGATCTCCATAATGGTAGATCTTAAATTGGCTAAGTGTTCACTTATAGTGATATTATAATTTTATAAAGATTTTTATGGTCCTGGAGTACCTCACTAAAGATATTCCCATTATGTTTTGAAAATAATGCAATTGGCATTGCACAAATTAAAGGTGAGTATATCAAAGTTGATAAAGTAAATATATAAACTTCACCCAAATTCTTATATATATGAATTCTATAAGAGATATCCACCAAATTCGCTCGAGTGATAGCCTAAATGACTTATATACTAAGTCTTTACTTAGTGTGGTATTTAAACAGCATTATTTCATCGATTAATATACGCTGTGTTAAAATCTGTCCTCATCAGGGGGAGCGAATTAATATATAATTCTACTCTTTTTTCTTAGCCAAGTTTTTGTCTCATAGAGTTTTCTTAGACAAAAGTTTTAGTGAGACAATCTGTGTAATGATAAAATAGAGTATGAAATGTACTCTTTTTCTTAGCTATGTTTTTTCCACTGGGTTTTCTAGCAAGATTTTTAACGAGACATATTCATGGCGTAAGTAATATCTTAAGGGAATACTATAAATAAATTATTATATATGGATATTACTTAAACATCATTAAGTATACGGTTTGACAATTTGACATATTTGTTTACAAAGGCACCATCTACAACCACATTTGAAAAACTAGTCAACAAAATTAGTATGCGCCGACTAAAAGATTTTTGACAAAATCATGTTTTCATGAGGGAGAGATTTTAGTGCACTATTCTTTTTTTTCCTTAGCTTAGATTTTGTCCCATTGGATTTTTCTAACAAGATTTTTAACGAGGTAGTGTTATGGCGCAAAACTTTACAAGAATAATATATTCTTTTTCCTTTGTTAAGATTTTTTCCCATTGGATTTTTTCTTAATAAGGTTTTGACGAGACATATTATTTGTAAAAGATATCAAGGGGGAGTGTTATGATATATTATAGGATTTAATTGATTTTTTCATATATATGAATATTCTAGTTTTCATATTAATATTGATTGTATTTTCCTTATTGGAAAATTTTTCTCTTTTTTTTCTCTTTTGTACTCTATACAAAGGGTTTAATACTATTGAATGGAAGACTTAGAAAAATCATTATCTTCTCTACATTCTTTATTCTTATTTTTCTCCATTATATTTATAACATAAAGTTGAATTTTATATTTTTAATATTTAAATATTATTTTCTTTACAAAATTTTGAAAATTTAAAACATATAATTTCTGATAAATTATAGTATAGTTATTTTTCAAATTTTTATATATTATATTGAAGTGTATTTTGTAAGAAATCTATTGACTAATTATTTATAATTTCTAGACTTAAAAATAAATTTTTAATTGGTTAAAAAAAGGTAAAAAGTAAATAAATAAAATATTTATTTATTTTATTTATGATTATCGTATGATCATAAATAAAAAGGAACTTTTTTGCTTATTATTATATGATTCGAGTTAAATATAAGTGATGTGAGAAAGAAAATCCGAGTTGTAGATTATTCAACTTTTAGGTTGTCAATTAAATTGTGTCACGGCCCATATGATCAATCTATTTTCTGCTTATTTTTTTTTATTTTTTTGTCAAATCACCCGAAGAATCTCATTGGAAATTCAATAAGAATCGTACAACTTCAGCAAATAAAGGCTTAAGAAAAGCCAACAAACACCAAAACACCTAGCAACAAACCTGTACAAACATAAACTACACAGACCACCCACAAACCAAAAACTACAAGCTAATACAAGTTTGAGACTCACACCACAGCCAGCCCTACAACTCAGAACTAGTAAATTTGCAACTAGTTCCTATACAAATCTTGAAATTTATAAAAATTTTGCATTTTAGAATATAGTTTTAAAAAAATAGTTTCTTTCACATTGTGCAACACTATTTTTTTCATTGAACACTTCACTATAAAAAATAATAGAATTCTTGACTCTCCATATATGATAAATAGTTGCCACAAAAGCAAATTTTTTAGCCTTAGCTTTTCTCGAGAGCCAATTCCATTCTTTTATCTAATCCATCACTCTTCTCTTACATCCACAAGCACTCAATATTTTCCTAAAAATTTATTTAGAGCAATTATATTTAAAAAATAAGTGCCCAATAGTTTCTTCATGCAAATCACACAGCACACATTTATTATCTATCATCATACCCCATTAATCAACTTAGTTTTAACCACTTCATAATGTTTTAGTTTATACTCCTACTTATTATCTGGATATACCAAGAAAGATATACAGTTTAATGAGGCTACTAGAAATATTTATTCATGGGTGGAGTAAACTCTTCTATTCTGATTTATGCTTTCTCTTGGCTACATGGTTCGTTCAGAGAAAAAATCAAGCTTCAAGAAATAGTAAATGACCTTATCAATACACAAATATATAATCTCTCAAAAATTTCAATTGCACTTATATTTATCAATGTAGGAATTAAGTTCAAGCTTTACCCGCGCTCTTTCCCCACGCTCTTCTCATCAATGGACTCTGCAATTTATCTAAGTGCTTATTTTTTTTTTTCTCTTATAATTATATATTTTAAAGATGGTTATGAATTTTGTTTAATCAAATTTTAAGTAAATTTGGCATTTTGCAATGTACGATATTGTCAAATCAATCAATTCAAAGAAAAAAAGGTCTGAGATAATCATACTTGTCTGGTATAAATCTAGCTACATGGAATTGAATGGCAATTATGGAAGAAGAAGAAAATTCAGTGAAATAATTTTAAAAGGTGAATTTGGATTTAAAATTAAATTCTAAATTTATAATTAATCAAAAATTATATTTCTTCTATTATAAAAAAAGTGATTATTAAAAAAATAAATTTTATTTATAAATAAATGACTATTTAGTAATTTAATATAAAAAGACATCATAAGATTATTAATTTAATTTTCTATTTTTTAAGTATGAAAAATATTTTCTCATATTTATATTATAATTAATAAAAATATTTTTAACAATTTATAATTAAATTATTATTATCTTAAAAATAATAATTTTTATTAATAAGCTACTTTTTTCGTAATGAAGTATATAATATCAAGATCATGATTACTTACGTATAATATAGAAAATATAAGTTATACGTAGTAATTATATATATTGTTATACAGCTTTGAATTATTCCATTGTCCAAAATTTAATTTCCAATCCAAATTTATCTTCAAAAAGTTATTTAAATTTAAAATTTCAAATTCCTTATACTCCTCAAAAAAAAAAAAAAAAAAAAAGAAGATTTATCAATGCCAAATAAAAAAAAAAGATATTTTAAAACTAAATTTCAAATCCAAATTCATGCATTCAAACGGTTACAATGAGATTTTTTAGAAGATAAAAAATTGGAGAATTAAGAGTTTTAATTATATTTGAGGATATTTCTGGCTTTTCTTATATATTTAACAACCAAAATCATGTTAATTTAAAGTGAGTTAATTTCACATCTCGTGCACGAACATATAATTAATGTACTTTATAATCCTCTAATTAAAAAATATTGTTAAAACAGAAAGCTAAATGTAGCAAACCAGTTAAGCAAATTTTTTTTTTTAATTTTTTGTCACGTCAACCCTCCAATAAATCTGATTCCCTTTCTCCTCACTATTATGCTTCTCCAGCAACAAAAATGGCTTCCCTTTATACTTAAAAATGGTAAAAATTAGTTTATTATCAATTCTTTGAAAAAAGAGGCCTTTATTTCTGGAATTTTCACCTATTGTTTCAAAAATTAAACCAAACTGATTAATTAAACTGAAAATCCAAGGCTAAACTAGTTTGATTGCTCCTAATTGTCTGAATGTCCGATTAAATCATGTAAAATTGGATTGAAGCAGCCAAACTGAAAAAAAATCAATAAACCAACCAAAACCAAATGAACCAGGCTGATTTTAAAACTATTAAAAAAAATTAAAATTCTATTGTATTTGTTTTTTCTTAGATGTATTTAAACTTGATATTTGGTTAATTGTATTTGTTTTTTAGATGTGTTTTCTTAGATGATTGTAATTTAATATATTGTTAGGCACATAAGAATATTAAAAATGTATATAAATATAAGCATTCATGATAAAAAGTTAAACCAGTGATTGACCTAATTGGACCAAGAACCGATGCCACCGGTTCAATCACCAATTCAGTTTTTTAAAACATTGTTTTCAACAACATGCATACACTTGATAGAAAAAAGTGAAGACTCCTAGCCGCTACCACAATGACGGGTTATCTTCTTAATTAACTCATACAGCATTATCCTCCTTTTCGAGATCATTTGATCATATCTTTCTCTGCTTCAAAACTAAATGAAAATGGTTATGTTTAAATCCCAATAACTAGCAAGGGGCGATAAATAATGGTAGCATTCATAGATATTTAATTGTATCAAGGCCGCGAGAAGGCAATATTCATATCCTGAAAAAGTGAGCAAAGCAAATCTACACTTAAAAATATAACATAATTTAATCTTTGGTTTATGATTTGCTTATAAATAGTTTCAACCAACAATGCCTTAGACGGAGCATGCGTCGGTTTCAATCGGCTGCTCACAACGAGGTTGGTGGCATTGAGCTTGCTGGAGGCTAGACTTCTTTCTAGTGCTAGCAGTGTCGCCACTAATGGCAAAAAATGAGTGGATCAAATTTGCCGGTCATCTCCCTCTCTCTTGCTCTTTTGCCCATTCGTACGCTCTCCCTTATGCATGAAAGATTAATACATACATATGCATGCATACAAAATTTTCTGCAAAATATCCTTGCTCACAAGTTATTCACAAAGAAAGCTTATAGTAAATCCTAACTGAGGATTAAATGCAAGAATAAAAATTGTGAATGCAAGTCCCATAAGAAAAAGCATCATTTTAAGAAATTTCAAAAATCTCAAGACGAAAAAACATGCCAAGCACAAAAGGTTCAAATTTTCCAAAAGAAAGTCCTCGCGCGAGAAAACCAAGAATTCAAATAGATGCTTTATTAGTGGACAAAAAGGACATTTTTCTCGAAATTGTGGTAACATTTTGATAGTGACAGATCCTACAGGATACACTGATGTAGTGGCAATTGACTGAATATTGCAATTATAACCATTCAAACAAACGAGAAAATTTTTCAATCTTTTCTTGTCATGATCTTCATGAATGGGTTCAAGAGAAATTTTTTCAAACATAAGCTTCATTGCTAGTCCAAAATACACATACACGCACACAACACACACACATGCACACTCACGCACACGCAAACGCAAATGCAAACGCACAAGCACATGCATGCACCCGCACCTGCACCCCTGCATGCAAGCACACACATAGATAGACATACATACATATGTGTGTGTATATATATGGTTAATGAAACAAATTTACTCTAGAAAAATACAGGCACATGTTACATACTACAAAAATATGAACACGGAATTCAATTAAGCATGAAAAATTGGAAAGTAAGAATATCACATGATATATTTGTGTAAACCTGTTTCAAGAAATTGAAAGATTGTTCATGAGCTTAATGTGTTTGCAACTAATTTCTATGCATAATGATCCTTCCATACCGTTCACTACTCTTATGATTTCTGTTGAAGATAATCATCATTGATTACTGTAATCGATCAAAAATTTGATTCTAGAGTTTCTTAAAATTGTACAAATGAATTTCAATTTAGCTAGAGAGTGAGTTGAGAGAGAGGTTGGATTGATCTAACATGGCATAAAAAAAAAAAAATTAAAAAAAATGTCGTTTCCCATTATAATTCTAATAGAAAGTTGAATGAAATGACTTTAATATTACTAATAGTTCAAATATATTTAACGTTTTTTAATTGAAAGATCATATAGTATATTAATAATATGTTCAAAGATGACATGAAATTAACTCTCTGTTATAACATTAGGAATTAAATAAAATGGTATAGAATAAGGCAATCCCTACCATAGAGATCAATGTAAATAAGAAATTGTTTCTTAACCGAGGTTAGGGAAGGGCAGTTTAGGAAAATAAAATTTCTGTAATTTTAGGTTATGGCAAAAAAATCGTCCCTGCAACAAACTATTATGTAAATGATTACTTCAAAATTATATATATATATATATATATTTATTAAACAAATTCACTAAATAATTAATATTAATAAATTTTAATTTAATTTTGATTTTTACTAAGTCATAATTCATAAGCTGTTCAGCTAAAGCAAAGAGAGGAGTACTTACCCTACCACCGCTTGGTTTAAATAATGAAACATCTTTCAACAAACTGGGCTGAGATTTAGAAGTCGAAATACCAATGCTCAAATAAGGATTACCAGGTCAAATGAAACAGAGATTTCTCAAGAAAAGAAAAGGAAAAATACACGGATGCTATTTAAACCATACAAACTTCTCAATTCATATATCAAAATCACCTTTAAACATTCTGACAAAAGCGAACATCACTAATCCCTCATTGCCACAAATTAGAAAACCCGCGGAAAGAAACACTAAAAAAGCTAAACAGGGAAAAATGAACTGTTGATGTAACTAAAATTGAAAAACAAACAGCATGTATCAAAAAAGTAAATAAATAAAATCTAACCAAAATCATAAGACCCCTTTTAGGACCGCCAGAATATTTTCTTAATTAGAAAATCAACTTTTTATTTAAGCATTTCCAAAAGCTACCTGCAAACCCAGGTAGTAGTAGTGTTGCTAATATGATTATAATAATAGTGGATGATGGCAAATAATGGTAGTCGTAATTGGAATGATGATGGTGGTGAAAGTTGCCGAAGCGCCAGAGCAGTGAAAATTGTGGTGGCATGGTATGGAAGTATCCATGGCAAAGATGGTGTCATCAAAGAGTGGTAGTTATGGCATTATATGGCTACATCGTAGAGATTACGGGCAGCTGGGTGGAGGCAGCAGTAATGGTGATAATGATAGTGGCGTTGGTGATGGCAGTGTTCAGTCGTGGAAAACAATGTAGGCAAATAATTAAAAAGGTTCCTGTTCTCTATTCTGCACAATATTACTAGTCAATATGGACAACACAATAATGTAACCATCTGTTTTCACCATTAACCATAGTGAAACAAATGATACCTAAGAAATCAAAGATAAAATTGAAAATAAAGTGAACCTTACAAGTTAGACCAAAAACACAAATGCAAGAAGGCGAAGGCTTTATAAAGAGTTCGATGAGTGCAAAAACCGAGTTTCAGAATCTACAGGGAGACATTAAGTAATAAAGGTTGATAGTGAAGGGGCAAGGCTAGAATGACTCATCTGACAAATCTAGATTAGATTAAAAAAACAATTTGACAGTCTTATGTTGAACCTACAACCTAAGATTCAGAAAAGGCAGTAGGACTAGGCAATCTTTTCATAGAGTATCTGCATCTATAAAATTTTTGAAATGATGAAATCAACCTGAATTAAAAAAATCAGAATTGAAATCAAACCAACTGACTTAGCCATCCACTTTTTTCAGTTTGATTTCCAATTTCACAATAATTTCTATGAAACACCCACACCAAGCTGTTTCTTGAACAAAAACTAGCAACCACAGCACCACCTACAAAATATTAGTTGATTGCTGAACCAGGAGCAAACAGATAAACTAAAGGGTAGCATGCTCTCTAACAAGCCCAACCCCACTTCTAAGGATCAGAACTATTTCTTCCATTTCTAACGAGAAAGAAGAAAAGATAGTTGATGCTATTCATTTTCACTAGTATAAAAAAATGTTACCATCTTTTTGCAACAGTAAACCAGAGTATCAATTTGGCCAAGAGAAGAAACTCAAGAGCTTAATCTTCGCTCCAAGTGAAGCAAGATGGCTTCAAACAATCTATTAATACCTAGTAAAATGTCTTGAATCCACAACCAAAAGAGCAGTGCAGGAAAGTAAACTAATTAATCTACAAAAACCAATTGTACTCCTGTTGTGATATGATGATGTGCACAAGCATACACACAAAGGCAATGTGGCCTAATATGTACCTAGCGAAGTGTCTCAAACATTCAACTAGTACCAATACTAGCACTGTGGTGATATAATACACGTCTCGCACACAAACAAGATCAGTTTAGTCACTTAATCATCCACTTTTCAAGTAATAAAACCAAACTATGATACTGAAAATCAAAAAATTTAGAATAGAAAACCAACCAACCGACCGCATTTGGCTAACTTTCCAGTTTGATTTTTCAATTTATGTTCAGTTTTTGAATCATATTAAAACCCTTGCTCAAGGCTATCTTTTCCTAAACAAAAACACAGCTTACTCTGCTGTTCATGGTGGAATAAGGGCTTAGGAATAGTAGGGCTAAAGGCATGCCTTAAGGCAGCCCGTGAACACCACATACAAACTATCATTTAAAGAGTGAACCTGAACCAGAACAAATGACTAAAATGTAGTGAACTCCCCACTGCATGCCCAGCTTTTCCTAATTTTCAAGGATCAGAACTATTACCTCTATTTCAAATGAAAAATAAGAGACGCAAGTTAATGCCATTCACTTACAGTAATCAACCATTTTGTTATCACCTTGCAACAACCATAGAGAGTATAACAATGCTCAAGAAAAAGAAATAAAGAGCTTAATCTTTGCTTGAAGCCAAGATACCTTCATGTTGCAACGGCTGTTAGCCACCTTGACTGTCCATGATATAGCCTAGTCTTAGTATATATATTCAAATCGAGGCATCAACCAATTGATCTCAATATAACTTCTTATCAGCTATGGATTTGCAGAAAAGGGATCTCATCTAAAGTATAACACCAATGTGCATAATTGAAGGTCCTTACCGCCACCAAAATGCTTGAAGCTTTGGGAAGCACTTCAACCATCTAAGTTTAGGCATAAGCATTTTACCATCAAACTTTGTTTCCTTACAGGCACACTAAGCTCATTTCTGTATTTATCACTATAAACTATTCCCCATACAAGTCAGCACTGTCACACCAGAAAGTCCTGTTCCCTAATCAAAAGATTCTGTTTAAAAGTTGCCATAAGAATCTCTCTCAAAACATATAAAACTGGATTTGCTCAAGCACCAAATGATATATGGAACCCTAACATTTATTTAGCTCCTCAGATACAATAATTAAAATGGTGTTTAAAAGCTTTGATAATGTTAATGAACAGCCAAAATAATTTGTTCACGAGAAGAGATTCCGAATGCTACTTTAATCAGATATTAATAGAGATGATATCAGGCATCAAACGGTCCCCTGGTAACTTAAGTAACCATTAATGTTTTATCGAGCGCAATTTCATACCAATTCATTAAAAACTCGGATAAGATAATAAGTCTCTGCTTTAATAATTCCTACATGTTAGGCATAGAAGCTCTAAACCTTTTCATTTTGACAAAAAAAATCTTGAATATAGTCTCCATAATGCCTCCATCAGCTTGCTTAATATTTTAACTTCTGCACCTCTTTTGATTGTGAAACCGCTGATTCAAAATTTGCCCTTCCAAAAAATGAAGTCACCAATCTGTTTAATTTGAGCTTCAAGATTAAGGATCTTAAACAATATTTATCCTCGATGTTGACCATGATGCTAAAACGAAACCAAAAGTTGGAATTTAGCACAATTCATTCAGCAAGTCCTCAAAGTAGTCCATACCTAAATCAAAAGGGCATATGCCTATCCCAATCTCCATCATACAGAGAGAATATTACTTAGTCGATGTCCTCTGAAGACATAACCTAAACTAGACAATTCAAACTCAGGATATTGCACCATATAATTCAGAGAGAGAGAGAGAGGAAGAAGGAACCAAGAGCATCAAGAGGAAAAACAGAATGAAGACACCAAGAAAATAAAGAAAAGATGACTTCAACTAATTTTTCCAACAGCATGCCATTTGCCTGAACAATAAAGCTCATCCTGCTTTTCCAAGCCCACCACCTAGACACAATTAAAATTAGGTGTAAAACATTAGTCTTTAAGAGTTCACATCGAGAATAGAAAATTTAGTAGTTCAAAGGTATTTGGCCTTACCAAATGTTCATGTGTCTAATAGTAATAACCACCACCATGTGGACGATCATTCCTGTAATAAGGTGGATGCGCACCATACTGCAACACAAATAATCAACAAAATATGATGACACAGTAAACAGTTACATATGAAATGAGATAAAAAAGAGATAGATTACTTACTTCAGGACCATAATAACCATGTGAGTAAGGATCACCACCTGCTTCGTAAGGGTCTAAAAGATAAAACCATAAAGATGATAAATATCACAGATCAATACGCCATAAAACAGAACCATTGCAATAGAAAGCAATACTGGGAACAAACTACACCTACCACGATAATGTGTCCCGCGATATGGAACTGCTGGATCAGTATAATCTAATCGAGGCCGAAGCCTACTAGGTTCCGCATAATCAGGATCATGGTCCTAAATGCAAGAGAAAACAAGTTATAATCCTAAATGCAAGAGAAAAGAAGTTAAAAATTCACAAAGATAATAAGTTAGGCACCAAAGACAACAAGAACAAGACCTATAAGGACAAATCTCACATTTAAGCAAGCAAATGAAAAAGGAAAAAGAATATAAAAAGAAAATAACTTACACTCATGTAAAATGGCCGCTTCATTCCGTGTGCACCATCATCATAGAAATAAGGATCATCAAAATGCCTTCCAACATAAGGTCTATCAAAGGCTTCTTCTGGAGAAAATGGTTGCCTCCTAGAGGAGGCATAGTCCCCATGCCCTCTCTCAGAGGGATCAAACCAAGGTCTATTGAAATTAGTTCTTGATGGACCATGATAACCACCTCTGAGAGGCCCCCTTCTACCTACTAGTTTTGTACATTAACATACATTAGATTGCTTAATAATAAAAGATCATCTTTGTGAATGTGTGTGTGATTTGAGAAGGGAAAGAGACAGAGATAAAACCTCGCCCCATCATTTGCCTTCCATGAAACCCGTCATATCGATTATTGAAATCATACTCATTAGGATCCATTCTACTAGATTGACCACGTCCTCGTTGAAAGAAACCCCTATCACGCTGGAAATGTGCCCAGTTGAAGTGATGTCCACCCCGCCCAAAACTCCTCCCTGTTGAAAAATGGATAAAAATCAAATGGAAGTAACTTAGAGACAATCAGAAAGCTTTTAATCCTCAAAAATAAAGCATACCAAATCTTGAAGAGGTTCCACTGCCAGCACGATCAATCAGAAAACCACCACACATTCCACCCTTCACGGCCTGAGTTTTAGGCATAGGATTTGACAGCCTTGCTTTCACTCTTGTCTGCCATGCATGACAACACCATTAACTCAGTTTACACATCATCCAAATGAGTTAGCCACTGGGTTAAAAACTTATAATGCACCATGCAATATGTAATTGGAATAAAATCTTTATTAAAGCATTCTCTGACATTGTGGATGTCTAATATTAAAATAAAGCACTCATTTAATAGGCATACTTTCTCAAAGTCCACAAAAGTAATTACCATACGCAACAAATGAAAAGTTTTCTTTTACCAAACCTCAACTCCTATGTATTCCAAGATGTCCAGCATTTACAAGAAAATGCAACAAAAAAAAAAAATTTAACATTCCAAGTAAAATAGATTTATGATACAAAGGAAAATATAACACAGTAGAAGGAGAGGAAGGAAGGGGGGAAGGACCAGAAAACTCCCAAGAAGAATTTGACACCAAAATAGCTGTACAAAACCAAAAATATATACCTTGGAGTTCCCATCACCCACTTCAGTGTTGTTTATTCTCTCAATACAAGCAATAGCTGCTTCATGGGATGAGAAATCAACAAATCCAAAATCCTTCCTTTTGGCAGTTGACATATTTCGGGCAAGGACAATTCGCACTATCTCCCCATAACCTTGCAACTGTTCCCTAATACGATCTTCATCCCAATGAGGAGGAAGACCATCAAGAAATACTGTCTTCACATGGGCCATAACTTCTGGATCAGGCTCGCGTATAGGTTCAGCGAATGCTACTTTGGCAGTTCTCTCAGGATGACCAAATACAACATCAGGCTTCTGAAGCCTCTTGTATGCATGCATTGCATCAGCATGACAAGAGAACTCAAGAAATGCAAAACCACGGCTCCTCCCTTCATGCTGAACATCTGGGACAAGGGTGATGTTTTCAACACTTTCAACACCATAATCCTTCAACTTTTGTCTTATCTGCCAACAAGCATTTCATCAGACATCAGTTAACAGATGCAGAAGGTAACCAAGCAACACATCTATGAGATACTTACAGCTTCCTTTGTCCATGTGTTGCATATATTGCCCAAAAACAAAGTATCATTGTCCTCACTTGGTGCTGTTCCACATCGCTTTCCACAAATCTACAAACATGAAGAGTTAGAACAGGACTTAAGACTGCTTTTAAACAAAACCATGAGGAGATTTATACCACAGGGTTTTTCATCTCTGACAAAGCTCGTTTTGCATGCTCCTTGTTTGCAAACTTCACGAATGCATATCCCTTACTCTTATTTGTTGAAAGATTCCTATGCAATCGGACTTCAACCACTTCACCAATCTTCTCAAAAACCCTTTTCACATCCTCCTCTGTAGCTTCTTTATCCAGGCCACCAATAAATATTTCGTACTCTTTCTTAATCTTGCGCTCCTTAACAGCAGCAGCTGTTAATTCCTTGCGTTCATCCTCTAGTGCCTCAGCTTCTTCAACAAACTCCTCAGGATCATCTTCTACAAAGTCATCTTCGCCATGATCTTCAAAGTCCACTCTATCACCATATTCTTCATATCCCTCATCACCACCAAACTCGTCCAGCACAGGTTGAGTATCTCCTACTTGCAACTCATGTTTGATATTTTCTCCTGTGTCAACAGCCTCAATTTTGTTCTCTTCCTTATCATCAAAATCATTTGTCTCAACCACCTTCACTCCCTCTCCTTTATCTGGTTCTTGATTCTTAGATAACTCAGCAACCTCATTAGAAGGTACATCAGCATCCATTGCAGTTTGCTCCTCCTTTTGAAGTTCTTCAACATTTTCTGTTGTTGATTGATTCTCCTTTTCAGATTCAACTGCTGGCTCTTCCAGGTCAATTATAATTTTTCCCTTCTCTGCAGCATTTTCAACAATAGGTTCTCCCACTTCACCGATAGTTTCTTCAACATTTTCATTGGCAGAATCCTCATTTTTCACATCAACCACTTCCTCCTTTACACTTTCTTCATCCTTATCCTTTATAGATTCCTCTATCTTAGGCATCTCCTCAGAAACATCTTTTGCTGCTGCTGAAGCAGCAGTTTTAGTCTTGGCAGGTATTTTCTTAACTACTCTCACTACTTTCTTCACTACTTTCTTGCGCGGAACAACTTTTGCTTCAGGTGTCACTAAATTTGCATCAGTAGATGTTTTTGTTTCTTCAACTACAATCAAAACGACATCAATGATCAACATACAAATCCTTAATTCAATAAATTAGGTTTTTTCCCCCAATCTGATTCTAAAAATGCAATTTTCATTACAAACTGTAAACAAGAAATGCCCTAAAGGAATATATAATTTCAATAATACCTGTAGATTGTTCAGGTTTTGAATCAGAGCCAGTGATCGGCGATGTTGTAGAAGCTTCGTTGTTTTTAACCTGCTTCGCTTTGGCTGCAGCGCTACGCTTGGTCTCGGCAGTTTTTGGAGCCGCGGATTCTGTTGCAGGATCGGGTGTGGTTTTAGTTGCCGATTTTCTTCCCGGCGGCGTTCTTTTAGGGGTTGCCGATTTGGTAGTATCTGTATTTCTAGTCCTCATGTTTGTACGTCGTTTATGACTGATTTTCACCAGTGTTTCCAATTGCACAGGGAGGGCGCAAGGGCTGGCGACTGATTATATAGGGAAAATTTTTAACCGACCCGTACACCAACCGGAACCCGTCCTTGTAAACGGGGACTAATTATCATTAATAAAATTAAATAGTAATTATATAATAATTATTTAATTATACAATAATTATTTAATTTTATTAATATAAAATATTTTTTATTTTTGTTATGTAAAATAATTATATAATTATAAAATAATAAATAATTTTATGATATTAAATACAACATTATTTAATTACATAAATATTATTTACTTTTATTAATTTAAATTTTTTTATTTTTATTTTTAAATATAAATTAGAATTATATTTATAATATATACTAAAATATTTTAGTCATTTTTTATAAATTCAATAAAAAAATACAAAAACTGTATGAAATGATTAAATAGTCTGAAAAAACAAAATTAAAAAAACTAATTAGTTAATTTATTAAAAAATAAGATCAATTCATTAATTAGATCAAATTTTAGAACTAAATAATAATTTACCCTTTTCTAATGGAACATTTCATAATAGCAATTTGAGATTAGCATATACTCAATTGACACCAATGTGAAAAGCTATATATAATTTAAAAAAAATAAAATGATATATAATAATTGCATTTATATAGCATATCTAATACAGAATATTTATAACTTTAGTGTATGAGCTTTTTGATTTTTTTATGTTGGTATCTAGACTAATTTTTTTTTGCTTTCAAGTACTTGAATGAAGTAAATCCTATCGATTACGTATTTTGCTTCAATTTAAGTGTTAACTCAGTTTTATAGTTATAGAGCTAATATCTCTCTATCAGATGTGCCAATTTAGATTTTTATTAACATTATCGATGAAAAGGTTGAAATGACCTCTTCTTTTTCCTTGTCTCCATCTTTCTCTCTCCCTTTTCAATTCCTTTTCTTTCTTTGCTTAAAGAACCAAACTTGAGAATAATAAAGAAAAATTCTAGATGGTTGCTAATATTTATCAATCAATTGATCAAATAATAAATTCAATTGTTACAAACATAAATTCACAATAAATCTACTAAACCATCAAATCCAAGCAAGACCATAAAGTTTAATATTATATGATGGAGCAAAATCATATCATGATAGAGCCTGTGAAGGATAGGTTGTTAAGCTCTTTGCTGACATGGACTTAAGTTATTCATTTCATTAGTTAGTTAGTTAGTGAAGAAGTCAAAGTTAGTTCTAGAATTAGTTTTAAATGTTTTAATTTTTCCCTCCAAAATTAGTTAGCTTCTAGTTTTCTTCTGATGTATTTTTATATATAAATACTCTTGTAATCTTAGATTAAAGAAGAGTGGAATTCATTTTTCATTCATTTAGTTTTGCTCACATGGTATCAAAGCTCTGAGATTGTAAGCTTTGAGTTCTATTCTGAGTTTTTGTTAAGATTTTTTTTTCTGTTGTGCTTTGCTTTGTGAAGAATTTCTGGTGTTGATTTGATAATTTGTCATCTACAACACATGTTGTGTATGATTACACAGGGTAATAAATTTGTAGATGCTTATTTTATAGAACTAAATGAAATCTATGAGGAATTAAGAACATTTAGGCCTTTGCCTCTGTGGAAAATGCAAGGATGAATGCTTTCAGAAATTTGTTGAATCTGCACAGAAGGATTTTGTTTTCAAGTTTCCAAAATGGATTGAATGAGTCTTATCAGTCCATTAGGTCACAAATAATTGCAATGCGACCTTTTCCATCATATTGTAATATGATTTTACGAGAGGAGAATAAGAGAAATATGTTGTTACAACCACAAAGCTTCAATGAAGGAATTATTATTACAGTGAAGAACAATTAAAATTCTGACAAGGTTTGCTACCACTGTAGCAAACCTAAACATATTAAAGAAAGGTGCTTCAAGTTAATTAGACATCTAGTTGATTTCAAGAATCACAATAAAGGCTAAGGAGGTTCAAAAGTTAATCAGTCTTCTACTATACAAAGTGACAATGAGAATCTTGCAGCAGTTACCAAATTTATTAAAGATATTAATCTTTCTAGGGATTAAATTCAGAAATTAATGAGTATCTTGAATGACTCATTTACTAGCACTTCATCTTCAACATCTTCTTCATCTTCAACTCTAACTCGAACTCCTTTAATTAACTTTGCAGGTAAAGAGTCTTTTATATTCTCTATAATACATACCAAACAATATCAACAATTACAATCCAATAAGTCTGTTGAAATTCCCTGGATCATTGATATTGGAGCAACATATCACATCATTTGTTCACTCCAGCTTTTTAATACCTTTGTTGCTGTTCATAATTTCTTTGTCCAATTGCCAAATGAAATTAGAGTTAAAAGAACTCATGTAGGTATTGTTACATTGAATTCTCATCTCATTTTACACAATGTTTTGCTAGTTCCTTCATTTAACTTCAACTTAATCTGTGTTAGCAAACTACTGTCTCAATCTCATTCATGTTTTGTGTTTCTTCTCAACTATTGTTTCATCCAGGTCCTCTCACCTTGGATGACGATTGGGTTGGCTGAATTAAAGGAAGGTCTATTTTACTTGAAGCAAAAATTCAATCCTCAAAGTGTTAATCAATTTAGTTTTTCCCTTCTTCTGTCAATTCTGTTTTTAAAGTCTTTATTGGTACTTGGCATCATAGGTTGGGTCAATTGCCTATGAATAAAATCTCTTCTTGTATTCCTAATATAGATGATCAACTTGTTCCTATTTGTACTACTTGTCCTAAGGAAAAAAAATGAAAAGAACTCTTTTCCAGTTCATATTAATAAAAGTACTCATTTGTATAAACTAGAACATGTTGATGTATGGGATCCCTATTCTCAGTCTGACATACATGGCAACCATTATTTTTTAACTCTTGTACATGACTATTCTAAGGCTGTTTGGGTATACCTTATGAATTACAAATCTGAAGTAGCTGTCTTACTCCTACAATTTTACTAGTATGTTCTCAATCAATTCAAAACACAAATCCAAACTATTAGATCAAACAATGGCAAAGAGTTTTTTCTACCTACCTTTTACAATTCCCATGGAATAGTCCACCAAACCTCTTGCCCATATACTTCCCAACAGAATAGGGTTATAAAGAGAAAAAATTAGCACATTATTAATATTGCTAGATCTTTACTATTTCATGTTGGTCAGCCTATTAAGTTTTAGGGAGAGGCAGTCCTCATTACAATATACCTAGTTAACATATTCCAACTCCTATTCTTAAAGACAAAACACCTTTCGAACTTTTGTTTTAGGAACCTCCTACTTACATTTACTTAAAATCATTTGGTTGCCTAGCTTTTGCTGTAGATCTTACACCACATAAAGGGAAATTTGATTTTATAGCCAGACAATGTATTTTTATTAGTTACTCGCCTACCACTGAGGGATATAAACTGTATAATCTTCAATCTCATTCTGTGTTTGTTGTTAGAGATGTCCAATTTCATGAAATTTTATTTCCTTTCTATTCTAAATCTATTCATACCAATTTTGATTTTCCTGATTTGTCTCAATTTATTTTTCCTATTCCTCCTTCCCTTGACTATCATGTTCTTGATTCTTCCTATGATGATTCTACTGAGACATCTCCTTCTGATAATACCCCCTCTCCTATTGAACCTCAGCTTTCTACTTCTACTAATATTATACCTACTATTCCATATGCTGATCAGTCCTCTAATATTGTACCTTCTCAAGTTGTCCATCCTCTCCTCGAAGAAGTACCAGACACACTAAGTCTCCTTCCTACTTATAGGATTATCACACACATCTTTCTTAGTCCAATACCAATACTTCCACTATCCCATAGATTTCTCATGTCACTCATTACCCAATTCAAAAATGTTTATCCTACAATAGTCTTTCTCCATCCTATTATAATTTTGTTTTTTCTATTAGCTCATCTATTAATCCTACAACTTCTGAAGAAGCCAGTAGACATGATCATTGGATTGATGCTATGAAATCTAAACTTGTTGCCGTAGAGGAGAATCATACCTGGACTATTGTTCCTTTACCACTTGGAAAGAGGGCTATAGGTTGCAAATGGGTGTTTAAAACAAAACATCATTCTGATGGTACAATTGAAAGGCACAAAGCCAGATTGGTAGCTAAAGGATATACCAAAGGGAGGGTTTTGGTTACCAAGAGACTTTTAGTCTAGTGGTTAAACATGCCAGTATCAGATTGTTTCTCTTTCTAGTAACTGTTAAAGGTTGGCATCTTGCTCAACTATATGTCAACAATGCTTTTCTAAATGGGGACTTAAATAAAGATGTTTATATGGAGATTCCTCTTAGTTAACAACTTCAAGGGGAGAGTGAATGTGAATATAATAGCAGTAGAGATACTGACAAAGCAGGTAACAAAGCAGGGAAATTAGTATGCAAACTTCAGAAATCCTTGTATGGGCTTAAGTGAGCACCCAGACGATGGAATGCTAAATTTATTGAGCCTTTAATAGCAATGGGGTTTAGTCAATCTAAGGCAGACTATTCTCTATTTACAAAAGCTACAAGTGATGATTTTTACTGCTTTATTAGTTTATGTAGATGATATAGTTGTTGCAAGCAACAATTTGTCTTTGTGAAAGCAGTTAAAGAAAGATCTGAATTCACATTTCAAGTTAAAAGATCTTGGAGTGTTGAGATATTTTTTGGGATTAGAAATAGCTAGATCACAAGAAGGTATTTCAGTTTGTCAAAGAAAATACATCTTGGAGTTGTTGCAAGAGTATAATCAGTTGGGATATAAACCAAGTGATACACCTATAGATGTCAATCATGGTTTAACACATATTGAAGAAGATGTTCTTGTTGAAGCTACTGTTTACAAACAGCTGGTTGGTAAATTGATGTACCTTACCTTAACCAGGCCAGATATAAGCTATGCAGTGCATGTGTTAAGTCAGTTCATGGATAAGCCAAATAATAAACACTTGCAATGTGCATATAAGGTACTCAAATACCTCAAAAAGGCACCAGGACAAGGGATTTTGTTGTCTGCTAAATCAGAAATATAATAGGTAGCCTATTCAGACAATGATTGGGCAGGTTGTAGAGAGACTAGAAAATCCTTAATTGGATTTTGCATTTTCCTAGGAAATCATTGATTAGTTGGAAATCTAAAAAACAGTGGAGTGGTGGCACGCAACTCTGCAGAAGCATAATACAGGTCTTTGGCATCAACAATATGTGAGGTTATAAGGTTAAAGTCTTTAATGGCAGATTTTCAAATAATGCATTCACAGCCTGTTAAACTTTATTGTGATAACACATCAACCTTATAAATAAAAATCCCGTATTTCATAAGAGGACTAAACATATAGAGCTTGACTATTATTTTATATGAGAAAAGGTCCTTGACAATACAGTGCAACTAGAATATATTAGAACTCAAGACCAGACAACAGATATTTTCACTAAAGCTATGCATCCCAATCAATTCAACTATTTGCTAAGCAAGATGAACATACATGATCTTTATGTACATCTTGAGGGGAAGTGTGAAGGATAGGTTGTTAAGCTCTCTGCTGAAGTGGACTTAAGTTATTCATTTCATTAGTTAGTTAGTTAGGGAAGAAGTCAAAGTTAGTTTTAAATGTTTTAATTTTTCCCTCCAAAACTTAGTTAGCTTCTAGTTTTCTTATGATATATTTTTGTATACAAATACTCTTGTAATCTTAGACTGAAGAAGAGTGGAATTCATTTTCATTCATTTAGTTTTGCTCACATTGCCAAAATCTAGACCTAAATCATCATCTTAGAGCTCTTCAAAATATTTCATCTTCTAAAGATAATTTGCCACACATACCCAGAAATAAATTGAATTGAAAAATTGAAAAGCAAATAAAATTATGAAAAATACCCTTTAAAATTTTCATTTACATTAAGAAGATCAAGCAAACACAAGCAATGTTTACTTTGTTCAAAGCCCAGCCGCTACCACTGTGAATCACCATGCCTCAGTCGAACATTAAGAGCATTCCATCATCACCAGCAACTATCCATCTGAGCTCAGTCACAATCTACATCAAACCATCAACAGATCCAAATCCGCGTCTGAAGGCTGCAATCAACGCTACTGAATTTTTCTTTGATTGTGGTATATCTCTCATCCATGAATTTACCAAGAGAACAGAAGTAGATATTGTCCAAAGCCACCATGAGGAAGAATTGACCATCATGATAGAGTCAAATTGAAATTGAACAAAGCAGCTTTCTCAATTTCTTTGGCAAGAGAGGGTACAGCAAATGTAAAGGAAGTTGCTGCAAGGACAAAGAGCGATTTGAGAGTGAAAGACGAGAGAAATACGAGTTGAGTTTTAGTGATTTTGGAGAGTTTTGTGGATAAAAAGAATTGGGTAATTTGGAATTTGAATTTGGTGGTGGTGGGTAGGGGCAGAGAGTAAGATTAAAGATATGAAGGATGCTGTGATTATGGATTTACGGTACCCATGGCTTATGAATTGGATTTGTGATGAAACTACAATGGAAAATAGGTAAGATGAAAGAAAGAAGAGAGATAAGGAGACAAAGAGGAAAGAGAAGTTAGAGATAGAATGTTATTTTTATCATTTTATATTTAATGGGTGATGCAACAAGCTTTTTGGTGAAAAATTGAGGTACACAAAGCTGAATTAGCACTCAAACAAGACAAAATCGGAGCAAAACATTTTATTGAAAGGGATTTGCTCCGTTCAAGCAATTGACTGCAAAAAAATTTAGTCCATAAAAAAAAAAAAATCAAATAGTTCAAACACCAAATTTATAATCATCCCTATCTCACATAGGTAAGAAAAGAAATAATATGAATTCCCTTTGAGATAATCTGGATTGCTTTCCAAGAATTTAATCCTGCAGTTCATATCTCATCGACAACTGCTTACCATTGTCCAGTGGCAAGGTAAACATCTGACCTACAATACTATACTAAGAATCTTCCAATAGCACTGGAATTGCAAAATTGCAGCCAATTTGTCCCCTCTTTTTCCGTACAGTATAAGAAAATTAGATGTAATTCAATATGAAAAAAAAACTCAGTGCCACAACATTCTTATTTTTTATTAAGTGTAAAAACAGTTGCTAAAAAATGCAAGAGAGCATTTTATAGAGTTACATAATTCTGTGGTTCACAAACATCAAGCATGCCTGCCCTTTTTCAGTGTCTAGGCAGCTCCAATTGAAGCACAATTTACCATAAGCAAATTAGCAACTAACTGAAATCACTTGGAATGTTGAGGCTACCTATTGAAAGTTCCATCTAAACTCTCAACAGAATCATATTTGAACAGTTCAAAGGAAGTCTACAAAAACAGCCTCCCCAAGGAAAAGAAGGCATTTGGGAGAAAGGAATAGATGCAAGGCTCTTTGTTGCAACTGTATCACTACTTCAAATGGTGCTCAAACAGTGATGCCATCTCAATCTGCAATATAAACCAAATTACTAAGCTAGGAATGAGTTAATCAGTGCAAAAGTAATATAATAACGAAAATTTTATTTTATTTTCTTTCAATTACTTGGCACCTTAGGTAGTCTGTTAAAAAGGCAAACCATCATTACTCTAAGGGAAATTAGAATTGCAATGTTAACACATACACATCACAGAAGGCATCTTCAAGACAGTGTTATGGTCCAGACATAACAGGTCTGTTTTTTGACATGTTTTATTAAAACTTCAAAGTAGCTAAATAACAACCTCAAACTGCTTTTTGTTACAACATATAAAATAATTGTTTTCGAAAAATAGTTCTCTACAATGTCAAAGAAAATGAAATATCATATTGGCAATAACATTGGGCTAATAAGTGGAGTGGTTCCGAAAAGAAACTACAATATTCACATGAATGTGTGCATGTATCATGGTGGATATGGACAATGAACACATTGTTGATGAGCAAGTGAGAGAATTTTTAAACATGTGATAACACATGGCATGCTGTATGCCAAAGCTACCCAATAGACCTTCTACGTGCACCATAAGTGTACCCACTGAAGCATGAGCCTGAAAGGGCAATGGCTTGACTGAATGACCAGGTAACTTTTTTTGTACCACACCTTGCAGAATCCATCATGATGCATGCGTAGGAACATATTCTTGACTCACATAAAAATAGAGCAAAACTTCACCTCCACCCCTTACCTCTCAATACAAGTTAAAAGAAGCAAATCCATAAAGTATATAGAATTTAACCATTGTGGAAAAACAACAATAATAAAGTAACCACTTACACTCCATTTGGTTCAGCATTTGATGATTGAGATTCCAGCCACTGAACTAAACTTACAGTATTAAGTAAATGTGTTCTATGAGCACCATTCAAGTGTGCAATTACTAGAGGTTAAAAAATATAACTAATAATAATTTATCTTCAACATTAGGAATTCTAGCTTTTAGACCTAAAATCTAGCTTCTCTAAAATCATTAAATATTACTTACAGCTGTCAGAGCACCCTCAGCACCCTTATTCCCAGCTTTTCCACCAGCTCGATTTAAAGCCTGCAGTTATTATCATGCAACATTTTCATATAAAATACATAGACATAGTTCTTCTGTATGCAACTGCTTTTATCATAACTTACCTGATCCATGTCATCACATGTTAGAACACCAAATATGCATGGAACTCCTGCAACATCATAGGAAAAAAAAAATTATTTTTCATTACAATGCCCGTGAACAAAATTTGAGACTGAAGCATTGAAGTGATCGACGACTTATTAACAATATCACCATTGGCTATTCAAGATCATTTGTTGATGTGAACTAGCTGCAAGGAGATCAAAGAATCAAAAACTTGTAGGATAAATACATGGAGAAATATTGTCTGAATTTTAGGTTAGGGACACTTTGCAATTCCACTAGCAATATATTTTGTAGGAAATATATAAATTTTCATTTTTTTGCCACATAATACTGCAGCTCATACTTGGTCTGAGATTAAATCCATATAAGTACATGCTATTTCTGCTGTTTTCATATGGGAGGACGTGTGTTGGCAATCCGAAGGTCTAGTTGTGTTATATTTGAGCTATTGGTCCCATATATCTGAGGTTCTGTAATTTTAAGTTGATCTTAAAGTTTCTAATACAATACAAATACCATGTATCTTTATTTTGGAACCTTGCTTATTAGATTTAGAGATCTCAATGCAGTAGACATTAAGCCAGATAAATTCAATAAATATGAAGCTATCCTGAACAAGGATAAAAAATTCTAATACTAGGCATGATACCTAAAAGTTTCAATACCCGAGATCCAAATGAAAGGATGACTTATATTAGGAGGTTAAGTAGCGATCCAGCAACTGCAACTAGAATCTTTTAAATGACAGTATCCTTGTGTGAAATGCTATTGTCATGAAATTATTATCTTTCACACTCACTTTATATGCCTAGACACAAGAAAAAAATAAAGTAATAGAGATGCTTGGGCCAAAGCTTTGGAGCGCTTGGTCAATAGCACAAAAACACATTCCGAAACCATGCCGGCATGTAAGTCCATGTTGGCAAGCGCTCTTATTAAGCAAGATGCTTTCATGTAATTTGAACACAATCATTAATTTGATTAAATATTTGTAACAAAACTTTTGTGATGTGCCTCTCCATAGTTGGAAGAGCTCATAGACAAGAATACGCTTATATGAGTTGATGGCATCTCTAAAAAAGTCACATAAGCAAGTAAAAGGAAAACCACAATTTAAAATGTGGCTGAAATTTATGCAAGAGATACGTGGCACAGTTTATCTTAAAGCTATCACATCATGTGAGGGCATAGAGAATTATCAAAATAATAATGCAAATAGCACGAACCTATGATACCAACCTGAATTTATACCAGCTGACAGTACTCCAGATGCAGCAGAATTAGCAACCGCATCATAGTGGGTAGTATCACCTCTTATCTACAAACCAAAAAAGAATTAGGAATTGCTAGCGAGCTAACGTCATTGCCAAATATTTAACCAAATTTTGAACTTATTGTGGATTACATTACATTGCATGAAAAATCATACCACGGCTCCAATACATAAAATTGCGTGATAATTCCGCGACTTCCCAAGTCTTTCTGCAACAATACCAATTTCAAAACTCCCAGGAACCCACACAACCTGTGACAAAATAAAGAGAATAGCCATGTAATGAAAAATTTTGCCAATGAAAAGAACTTATAAGAAAAGAAAAGATTTCAAACTTCATCTGAATAGTGGCTTACATCAACGTCTTCTTCCTTAACTGAATATCTCTTGAAAGTTTCCAAAGCTCCCTCTAAAAGCCGGTTTGTCACAATCTCATTAAACCGTGCTACAACCTTCCTTGTCATTCCCAGTGAATTTCAGTAATGAGAACCAATTTAGAAAGTTATGAACCGAAAAAAATATAAATAAATCAATGCCTAAAGATTCCTCACAAAACAAGCAGCATCATTACATATACAACCCAAAATATTCCTCACAAGTTGAACTCTATTTAAATTGGCCCAAGTTTCCCATGTGGAGTCAATCCTCATAGGCAATAGGCTTCAAAATGAGGATTTCATTGGAATTGTAAATCTATAAAGACAATGTAAGAAAAGCTATACTTTATACTGCCAATTTCCCAAACTAGAGGAAATTTATTAAACTAGCAATGATCTGAAGTAAAAATTTGAATTAAAATCGAAGTCTAGTAATAGAGCAATCCAAAAAAGAAAAGGAATTGACCACAGCGAAACGAAGGCCCTCCCCTCTAGTAAGCGATCCAACCAAATGCTTAACCGCAGCTGTTTCCACAAACGACGAGCGCTCCTTTTTCTCAATGGAAACGCCAGTCCCAAACCCTGAAGTTTCAAATTAAAGATCAAAACTGATATTTCACAACACTATATAAGAATTGAAAAAAAAAGAGGTAAAGTAGAAAGTAACCTGGCATAGAAGTAGAAGCAAACGAAGGATAAGAAAAAGAAGAAGAAAAGGAGAGGTTCGATGGTGTGTGAGGAAGAAAGGTACGTTGTTGCCGGACGTGGAAATGGTGAAGATGAGTTGAAGGTGAAGAAGTAAGACGGAGACGCGAAGCAGCTAATGAAGCCATGAAATGGATGCTATGAGATCTCTCACAACAGCTGATAGAGATGAGAAGATTTGTATTGTTATCAGTTAAGTATTGAGCGTTGAAGCTTCTGTTTCGTAGCAAAGGCAGGCCGTTGGGCGTTGAGACTCAGGCGGCCAACAAGAGTGATTTTTAGCTTTGGGTATAAAATTGAGGGGAGGGGATGGTATTAATGTGCAAATTAGGGGTGTAACCAACCATGTTAGTTTTAACTTGTTATGACCCTTTAATAAATTATAATAGGATTAAATTTAAATTTAATTCATTACAAAATTTATTTATAATTTATTAAAATATTTAATTTTTTAAATATTTATTTTTAATAAAATAAATATAATAAAAATATTTAAAACTAATATAAAAATAAAAATAACCAATTAGCGAAAAAATACAATTATAAAATTAAATATTACATGTATTACAAAAATATTAATTAATAAAAAATATATTTTATATAATATAAAAATATTAAGTTATGTTAATCAAAAGTATATATATTTTAGTCAATTTGAATTAGCAAAAAATTTATAGGAGTATTAAAATATATTTTTTAGAATGCCAATATTATCAAGTTAATAATAATAATAATAATAATAATAATAATAATAATAATAATAAAGCTGTTTATGTAATACCTTGAATTTTTCATTTATTTTATAAAATATTATTTTATACGAAAATATATTATTTTATTATTTTCTCTATTAAAGCAAAAATGAAAGTTATATTTTTATTAAATTTTATATATATTCCTATGAATTGAAAAATATATTATTAATTTCAATTTTAATTGAATGTTAAATATGTGAAGATAATAAATTCTATAGTTTGGTAAATTAATATTTCTTTTAAAAATTTTTGGAAATTAATTTTATGTTTAAATTATTTTTAATAAATTTAAAAGTAATCATTTTTTAAGTTTTAATATATCAAATTAAAATACATTTTATAAGAAATGTAATGACTATTTATTTGTAATTTTTGAATTTAAAATGAATTTTCTATAAATTTAACAAAATAAATAAATAAAGGGGAGAACCAACCCAAGGCCGCTACGTGGCAGCCTTGGGCTGGTTGTTGACCAGCAGATTTTAAATCTGCTGGTTACGTTTTAAGAGACAAAAGAGGAAAAAGGAGGGAGAGGGAGAGAGAGAGGAAAAGGAGCAGTTAGTGGTTTTCTAGCTATAACTTTGTTACTAGACCTCCGATTGATGCACTGCTAATTGGGTTGGAAAGTTAACATCCAGACGAAGCCAATGGAACTAAAATTACTCCGATCAGACACCGAATGACACTGGACGTGCTTTCCAAAGTTGACTATTGCGAATTTCAACAAACTCCGATGATCGAAAATTCAAACGGCCATATCTTTCTCATCCAACCTCCGATTCAAGTGATTCAAGATGCATTGGAATCCTCTCTTCACCAGCTTTAATTTGATACTAAGTTTGCCATCTTTTGTTAACCGGAGAAAGAGATCAGAGAGGTGGAAGCTGAATAGTTGAGGGCATTTTTCGGCGAGATGGCAGCGAGTGGCAATGATTTCTGGGCTCCTGGAGTTGAGATCATTAGTTGGGTGTGAAGATCATTCCATTTCACCATCGGCAGTGGCAGCATGTGGCCGGTCGGTGGTGCTCCAGCGGCGGCGGGTGGAACAAGTATGGCAGCTCTGTTTTTCATTCTAATCCGATCCTCAATGTTCGTTCGATCGAAATTTGTGAGGGTAAATCTGAATCCCTTGAAGTTTAGTTATTATTGTGTTATATTTATTAGTATTTAATAAATTGATAAGTTAAAAATTTCCTGTTGAGTTGTGTTGATGATTGTGAGTCGGGAGGAACAGGAGGGTTCTCTGGAGTGTATTAGGTTGTATTAGCTGTCGAGATTATTTTAGAAATGTTATGTTTTCTGTTGATTTTGAGTAATGTACTAGTTTGAGTGAGATATTGCTGTAATTTCAGTAGAAATCTCGATAGTGTGTCACTTGTGTCTTGATAAGTGAGTCGTTCTTGTTCTAATGAAATCGTTTGTTATTCAGAGTTAATGTCTCTGGCTTCTGTCATCAAAGGTCACACTTCCAAGGAAAGTCAGTCAAATGCATCATCAATTAGGTGAGTGATACTCCCTAATATGTTATTCTGTTTTCATATGCATTTGCATCTACTGTATGTATATATATGCATATTATGCATTATTATTGCATAAATGCATGTTAACATTTAATTGTGTTTGATGAATTGATATTCTACGTTACATCATAATTGTGGTTGACAGATGAAGATTGGGAGGATACAGTACCACCTAGGAATTTTTGATATGGATATGGATATGGTTACTATTATGATTATGATTTTGATGAGATTTAGAAGATGAGCTATGACTGGTGGATACTGGCCAGGCCTGCTCATCGCCATGGCCGCTATTAGTCGGGTCAGGGCTGCATGGTATAGACCAGTGCTGGCCAGGCCCATTGGACATAAGAGACAGATTATTAGACTAAGAGAGCCAGAATAGGGGGATTGGCTCCCCATATTGAGTATTAGTGTGATACTATGGACTGTATCTTATCTTTGTTTGATTGTGTGATTTATCTATCTCTGTAACATAGTGCATAGCACGAGCATTAGAGTTCTGCATGTAGGGCACCAATTTAATATATTAGCTAATATCATTCATTGAGTCGAACGCTCATTCCTATTCAATTATGTTTTTCAGGTCGAGAAATGAGCTTGTGAAGGGATTATAATTAAGTAAAACTGCCAATTTCCTTTCGGCAGTAATTTATATTATAAGTGCTGAGTTTTGTAATTAATATGTATATAATTATATTAGTACTCTAGAACTCCGCAATGTTACTCTTGAGTATGTATTCTATTCATTATCAGTTATTGTGTATATTTTGAGTTGAGATATTGTATGTTAAGCAGAATCCAATACTATGTTAAATTGATTTGTATAAGATATTTGAGTTGATAGCCTAGTGTGGCTTTATTTGAAAATGTTATTTTTTTGGATCTGCTTAACGTGTGGGCCCATAGCCCTATTGTATAACAATTTATCGTTTAGTGTAAGGTCAGGCTTATTACAGGCACTGGTAACCACGTGTATTACCTGTGCCCTAGTGTCGATCACGTGCTCTCGGATTTGGGCCGTGACAATTTACAAGCGTATTAATCGAGTTGTTCGCGAGCTTGTTCATAAACTTATAATCGAGTTGTTTACGAATCTAATTGAGCTGAGCTTAACTTTATGGCTCATTTATTCATGAAGCTTTAAAATAAGGTTCAAACTTGACTTGTTTATAAAGCGATATAAACGTGAACGAGTTTTTATTAAGCCAAACATCGAGTGCAGCTCAATTACACCCATAGTGCAAATGAGTCAATCTATTGGTTGGTGTACTCAATTTGTTCACTCCAATCAAGAGTTGGAGCTCAAACAAAAGAGTGTTATATTTGACTGATTCATAAGCCTTATAGAATATTAATATTTTATATAATTTTAAAGACATTTTATATTATATATAATAATTTATTTTTTATTTGAAATTCGAACTTATTAAAGTTTATTGTCGAGTTTTAATTTAATATTAAGCTAATTTATTTTTTTAATAATAATTAAGCCCAGTCAAGCTAAGCTGGAAAAAAAAGGGCAACGTTATGCTATGGGTATAGACCCAAAAGAGTATCACTTTGGACCACTTCTCCCACTAGATGGGACATCCTTAAAGCCAAAAAGTATTTTCAAAGCCTTCGTTCTCGCCCTCGCCTAGTCTTGTGGAATCTCCTAAACAACTGGTTAATCTTATCGGTACTTCAATCAGTTGTTATCCCCCAATTGGCCCAACCTCTTATCTCAGATGACATCCGAAGAAGCCTCCTTAGTACCTAGTCTCAATGACATTGCCCAAGTATGGCGTAAAACATACATTGGATACTTGTTTAAAAACAAGGAATTTCATGTGTGAGCAACTTGACACTTAAAGAATAGAAGATTCTAGAGCAACTAAATTAACAAGAAGAGAATTTGGTGCTTCCTCTAATTTGGAAATTGCTGATTCAATAACTATTTCGAGTATTAATTTAAATCAAGCTTGAATTTCAAAATGAAAATTTGCAAAACTCGAGTTGAATTTTAAGTTTTCTAATCGAATCTAGTTTGACTTTAACACTGTTCTACTTGATTTGGCTCGACTACATTCTTAAAACAAATATAAACATTAGTGGATTTGTATCATAATACAGTAAATTTATTGTATAGAATATTTTAAAAATAAATAGTTCAATATTTTATACTTAAATAATGAATAACACCATAAATAACACTTTTCATGTTTGGTATTGCAATTTTTATATCTAGGTATATTTGGAAAATCTCAATATGAAATAGAATTTTCAAATTAAGAACTTAAGTGCAAATTTTATCCCCTCTTGTTTGGAAAATTTTTTTTGCAAAGTAATGAGCAAATGCAAAATGAAAGAAAATAAAAGCTTTAAACTAGAGTGGTTTATTTGATACAAAGGCTTTCAAGCTCCCAAAGTTGATGATTTGAAGTGTGGAGAGGTTCTCTATATATAGAAAGAAGATCCGAAGAGGAAAACGCTAAAGTTTCAGTGTAGGATTGTACAAAACAATGAAATTCACAGAAGTTGCCGCACAGGGCTCTGTAGCGCTATAGAGGCCTCTGCAACAGTGTCACATAGATCGCTGCAGAACCGTAGAGGGCTCTGAGGCAATGGGCCCATTTTCGCCTGTTCTTACTCATTTCTCATTCGTTTTTCATGATTTTGATTGCGTTGTATTCATTATTCAGTCCCAGATAATTTGAGAGTGATTTAAAGGTCAAAGGGCAGTTTTCATTCCTAGGGGCTTTGTTTTATGATTTTCCCGTTTTAGTGATTTTTGGCAATTTCAGCTTCCGGAGGTCTATTCACTAAGCCTAGTCTTCTAAGATTCTAACATATACTGGAGAGTACAAAATTGAAAATTCACAAAGTCCTAAGAAGGAGGAGGAAGTAGACAAGTCTTCTAGTCTTAAGAAAAAGGAGAAGGAAAAAAAAAGGATAAAACAATTGATAAGAAGCAGAGAAAAGCTTCTAATCAATATATTATTGGAGCTTTATTGGTTGAATTCTTAGTAAGTAAAAATATGATAGTTCTAAGCTTTCTAGTGGAAGGCAGACCTGAAAGTGACTTACAGCTTGCTTTGCTCTGGAGGGAGCTTCCTAAGTCAAACCAACTTGGCCACCCGAATCGTCTGAATGGAATGTATTTATTAGGAAAGCAGCTGCTCACTTATTAAAAGAGCTCAACAAAGTCACTCGGGGCCCAAGCCCTTTATTCACGTTCACTTTCCTCTAATTTTTCATTGGAGAATTTTCCATTCTTAAACCTAATTTCAATAAAATTTAAACTTAATTTATACTATTATTCATTAATTTTTTTTAATGTTTACTTTAAAAAAAAAAAAGGGTAAGACATGGTTTCTTTTCATTATTTCTTAATTTAGATAATTAGATTATTAATAAGTTTCTTGATATAATCATATTATTAATAAGTTTCTTGATTTTTCTACAATAATTTATTATTTTTTTTTGTTTGATTGATTTTTTTTATTTTATATTTGTCTTGTATGATAGTTCCAACAAAAAATAGGTTCCAATTTCTCTAATGTTATTTATAATTGTTAAAGTTGTCTTAGAATATTTAATTGCTATAATTAGCCTTAAATACCTTTTTATTTTAATATCAATATAAAAATTATCTTAATAAAATAATTAAAATATAAATTTTAAGCTAAAAATATATTAATAATACATTTAAAAAGAAATATTTTATGTAAAATAGAATGAAGACCAACTACTATAAGTAACAAACTTGTAACCAACTTGTTAATCAACTAAACTAACCAAGCATAGTTAACAAACTAGTAAAAGTGAACAAGTACAACTAAGTAAGGTATATGCTGTAATGGCCCCCTTTAAACTAGAGCATACATAATGTGGATGCCTAGTTCGAAATAACATTGTGGAAGGAAGACTCCACCAATAAAAATGCAAAATTATGGCAACGCCAAATACTCCAAACTGAAACCAAGTTAAATCCAATAGTCATGCCTTAAGCTGCTAAAAGTCATCCCTTTAACTCCAAAACCGTGAACAACACAAGCAAGTGCATGGCATAAATCAATTCAAAAACTAGCAAAATTGAACCACAATGAGGGACCTAAGCAAACCAACTAAGACTCCTCTATGGGTTACCATCTTCAATTATTATTTCTGCAAATTGAAGGATGAAAACTCATAATCCAAAGTATTTGTGAGTTGAGATACTGAGGAAGCAATATAATGAGAAGGAACCAAATAACAAGAAACAACAATATTGAACTATCCAATCCAAAGTTTGTTGAGAACACTAGAATATTCTCAATACTCCAAGAAGAATAGGAATTGAAATCAATATAGAGAAAACAAAGCGATCAAAGGAACCGATCAAAGACTAATATTCTAATTTGCTATTGCATAATAGAAGAATTAAGGAGAAACTTGGTTTGATAAAAAAAAAAAAAAAGGGTAAGAATTGAAAGAAACTAACTCGATCTTTGAGTTCACAGAAGAAAAATGATTCAGAAAAAGGTAATTTGTATTAAAGAAATCAAGAGATCAATTGAGACAATTTGTGTTTGGGAAGAAAGAAATGAAAGAAAATGAGAGAAAGAGAGAGAAAATATTAGAGGAAAATTAATATTATGTCAATAAGAACATAACCAAATGATTTGAAGGAAAATCCATTATCAAAAACTAAATAACCCAATTCTCAGGGGAACCAAATAACCAGAACCAAATCTTTAATGAAGAATCAAGAATTAATTGGAAACTAGAATCATATATTATCAAGAGAATTCAATGAATTAAATAATATTCAATAGAAATTCATTCCACAAGATTGACAAAGACATCAGAAAAAGGCCAACGATATTTAATTCAAAAATGAATTTGAAAAATCTGAATGAAATTGAGGAATCAAAGAATAATAAATATCCAAAATGAAAAAATTTTAGGAGAAAAAATGAATCATTAAGATAATTATGTAATCTTGAAGACAAAATCAGTTGACACAGTCATTTCATCGGACAGAAGATACCCATTACATCCATTATTATCCTCTAAGTTCTATACTCATGGTGGATGATAAACCCACTCAGCTCTCGAGTCAACAAAATGCTCCTTAAGAAAAGATTGAGTCAACTCATAACAACCCAATAAACTGAATACACAAAAACATTCCGCAACCCAGTTGACTCATAAGCCATTGAGACAAAAAATAAAAAGTGAATTCGGATGAAAACAAAAATAAACTAATCAAGATAGCAAGCAAGATTTAAGAGAAAAGATCGAAAAATCGAAAGTGGATTGATTTTGCCATTTTTAATGGAACGAAAATCAAATTTTATCAAAAATCAATTTAATCCAGGAAGAAAATAGAGAAACACAACTTTGATTTAATGAACAGAGACTGAAAAAACAATTGTTATGAAGCACCACAAGGCTTAACCGAAGAATGAAGAAAGAATTTTAAGAAATGTCTATTTGTTTAACAGGAAAATAGAGAAAAAATTGCACAGATTTAGGGTTCGAATCACTTATTGGCTTTGCAACATACTTTCAAGAAAGAAGAGAAGAGAAATTTAGATCTAGGAAAATTTGATAGAAAATTCCAAGAAGAAATAATGGAATTGAAAAATAGAGACTAATGAAAGAAAAAAAAAAACTTTGAACAAACAAGAATATGAATATGATATTCTGAATGAAAAACTAAATCTTTGAATTCGTAATGAAAAAACTAACCAATTTGATATGATTTGATTGAAGAAATTGTTAGAAAACAATTAGGGATTATAGTGTTTAGGAAGCAAGAAAGTAACTGAGAAAGCAAAAGAAAATAACAGGGGAGAAAGAGAGAGAAAGTAGCATAAGCAAAAGATATCAGCTCTGATACCATGATGGGAAATTGAAGGCTACATTGCTTTCTCATTATTGAAATATCTAAGTACAAGAGTTTATATACAACTAACAAACTTGTAACCGACTACTATAATCAACTAAACTAAGCATAGTTAACAAACTAGTAAAAATGACTAAGTACAAATAAGTAAGGTATATACTGTAATAACTGGTAACAATAGAAACCGGTATGGCTGATCATTCAATACATGAAGAGTAGGAATTTGATCTTAATGAAGTGGCTCATGTTGGAGCTCCGACTGAGGACTACTGCCTTGTTGGTCTTTTTCTCGCTGACAAAGTAATAAACTCGCTTGCAATGAAGCATAGGATGGCTAGCATTTGGCATGCTAGTAAGGGCATAACTATCATTGAAATTAATCCTCACTTGTTTCATTTTGAATTCTTTCATATCATTGATATGAAGAGGGTTTTGGACTCGAGACCATGGGTATTTGATGGTTTTATACTGATTCTTAAATGTCTAAATAAGGGAGATATTGCTATATCAGTTCCTCTTTATCATGTATCGTTGTGGCTACAAATCTTTAACTTACCAATAGGGTTTATGATGGAGGCTGTAGGTAAAAAATTAGATGGTTTTATTGGGACTTTCATTGAGTATGATGTGAGCAATAATATAGAGGCTAGAGAAATTGTATAGGATCAAAGTTTTTATAGATGTTTGTTCTCCTTTGAAACAGTGAAAGCGTATCAAAAGGCAAAGGGGTCACATTCTAATGTTACCTTTAAGTATGAGAAACTTCTAACTTTTTATTTTTTGTGTGGCTTAGTTGGTCATTCATATCAGTTTTGTGCAAAACTTTTTAATTTTCCAAATGACTTAGTTGAGTGGGGATGGGGTAGCTAGCTACATGCTATGGTTAAGAGGTCGAATGGAGCTACTAGTGGTGAGTGGTGGTTGAGGGAGCTGTCGGGGAATGGGAGTCAGTTAGGGGAGAGAGTGCAAACTCCAATGGACTCTTTGGGTAGAGATCAGGGTAAGGTAGTTCGAAATGGTAATGATAAGATTGTTTCAAATTCAAGTAATGTGGTTATGTTGAATGGGAGCCAACATGCAGAGGGGCCATGTCTAACTCAGTAAGGTCCTAGACTTGGAAGATGATAGGCTTGATCATGTGACTAATAGGAGGAAGAGGCAAGCTATAAAGGTACAAGGGGATGGGCAAATTGTTGATATTGTAATATTAGGGATGTTGGGACAACTCAAGTTCTTTAACTTTGGTCATGCATTCTTCAATAGCAAGACCTATTCAGCAGGCCTTCTAAGACTAATGAATTGCCTAAGTTGGAACTACCGATCGAGGTCTTAGCAATCCTCATGTAGTTCTTGAATTACAAAGATTTTAAAATCTCAAAAACCAAGTTTGGTGTTTTTATGTGAAACACTTGTTCATTTAGTTCAAGTAGAAGAGCTTTATGTTCAGTTTCGGTACGAAGGTTATTTTAATGTTGATCATCTGGAGTAGAAATGGTGGGTTTTTTAAGAAGTCCAATTATTGCTCTTTACTTGGTTATTCTAATAACCATATTGATGAGGAAGTTTGTTAAGACTAGTTGTTTAAGTAAAGGTTCATTGGTATTTATAGGCATCCAGAATGTACTAGAAGTAATGAAACCTGTGCATTGTTAAGGTCTTTAAAATTCGCATCCTTCCTCCCTTGGTTTTGCATGAGAGATTTTAATGACCTTCTTTTTGAAGCTGATAAACATGGAGATATAAGGCATCCTGCATGGTTGTATATGGGCTTCAAAGATGTGGTTAGTGATTGTCTTTTTCATGACATTCCTCTTGTGGGTTACCAATTCACTTAGAGTCATAATAGGGGACAGCTAAATGGAGTTGAGGAGCATTTAGACAAGGTGCTAGTATCCACTTCCTGGCTTAAGCTTTTCCCATATGCAATATTTTTTAATTTGGTAGTAGTAGGTTTTGATCCTACATCCATTCAGCTAGTTATGCGGGCTTTTACATATGTTAAATGTAGTTTTCAATTTTGTTGAAAAAATAAGTGGCTTCGTGAACCTGGGCTATCTAAGGACTGAGGTTATAACTTCTTATTGATGAGATATTTTAGATTTTTGCATTTATGGAAAGGCTTAGTAGATGTATAGAGGTTTTTTCGACTTAGGGGCAGCAACTGAACAAACACTTTAGGCGAGAAATTGAGTTGTGTAAGAGAAATATGCAACAGTTGTAACAGTATACTAATCCTACCAATATTGTTTCATTTATTTCATTTAAAAATTAGCTTGGAGATTTGCTTTTACAAGAGGAGAAATTCTAGAAACAAAGGGCAAAGTGCTAGTGGTTGCAAGGTGGTGACCTTAATTCTAAATTTTTTCCATACAATGGCTTCTACAAGGAAAACAACAAATAAGGTAATTAAGCTTCAAAATGAGTTTGGCAATTCAATTGATACACAAGAGGGGCTTTGTTCACTAGCCCTTAATTACTTCCAACTATTATTTACTTCAACTCCTCATGTTTTGGTTATAGATCTCTTTTTTATGGAGGGTGGTGTTTCGGGGTGAAGACAATAATATTTTGCTAGCCTCTTTCATTATGGATGAGTTTCGCAGAGCCTAGGTATCCGCCATAAGCCTTTCCTCATTGAACCTCGCTCTTAATTTTAAGGCTATGTCATCCTAAGGTGCTGTTAAATGGAAGGATTTTATCAATGTCCTATTTTTCAAATGCATGCGGATAAGTCTCTTAGCCCTGATAGCTTAAATCTTGCTTTCTATCAGCAATTCTGATCACTTTTACATAATGATATTCTTCATTCTTGTATGTATTGGCTGTCTATTGGTACATTTCCATATTTATTGAATAACACCCATGTTGTGCTTGTTCCAAAATGTGAAATGCCTTTAACTACAAAAGATCTATAATGTGATTTATAAAATTATAGCCAAAGTACTTGCTAATAGGTTAAAATTTGTCCTATATAAGGTTATTTCAGAAGATCAATCAGCTTTTGTTCCTGACCGTTTTATAACTGATAATGTGTTTGTTGCATTTGAGAAAATTCACTGCTTAAAAGGGAAGATTAGAGGGAATAAGGTGAATGTTGCACTAAAAATTGACATCATTAAGGCTTATGATCGCATTCGTTAGGACAATTTGTGGGCTATGATGTTGGATATGAGTTTTGCTTATTTTTTTGTGAATTAGATTATCATGAGTGTAACAATTATTTCATATTCTGTGATTATGAATGGAGATGTGGTAGGTCCTTTTATTCCAGGTAAGGGTTTGAGACAGGGTGATCCATTATCACCATATCTATATATTATTTATGCAAAGGGTTTGTCTACTATGATTAAACAGGCGGAGGTTTGTGGGGATTAGTATGGGTGTTGGGTGTCAAGGGGTGCTTTGAGTGTTTCACATTTATTTTTTGCAGATGACAGTTTTCTGTTCTTGAATGTTTCTATTGTGGAATGTCAAACAAGTAAGAAAATCTTAGAAGATTATGAAAATGCATCGGAACAGGTAATGGATTTTCACAAGTCTGGATTTTTTTAGTAATAATATAGATAATTTAATGAGAAATAACCCTTCTGCTATTTTGGGTGTTGCTACTTCTTTGAATACAAATAGATATTTGGGTTTACCATCCTTAGTAGGGAAGAATAAATTTTTTTTTTTATTTTCTTTAGGGACCATTTATGGGGTCGGCTTCAAGGGTGGAAATCAAAGTTGCTCTCATAAGCAAGTAGAGAGGTTTTGATAAAGTCTGTTACACAGGCCATCCCTACTTATTTTATGAGTGCTTTTTTATTGTCCATTTCTTTAGCTCAAGAGCTTGAAAGGATGATGAACTCCTTCTAGTGGGGTTGGAAGGGGAATGGTGGTAGGCAAATTCATTGGTTATGATCTTCCACTCTAAACTTGAATTACTTCCAGTTTGTGATCTTTGGGTACCAAATTCACATGAATGGGAAAGGAACTTTTCATACCTATGGATGTGCAACGTATTTTATAGTTATCTGTGGCCTCTAATTGTTTTATGGATCAACTCATTTGGCATTATAATAAGCATGGGTTATATACTATGAAATATGGATATCAAGTTGCCATGGACATTAGAGATGAGGTACAATGGGATATTGTTCCTAGTGAATGGTCTAAACTATGGTAACTTGAGCTTCCTCCACGAGTCAAAATGTTCTTGTGAAGAGCAAGTAAAGGGGCCTTAACTGTGCGTGATGTTTTGATTTAAAGATAGGGGTGTAAGTGAGTCTAACTAACTCGCGAGCTACTCGAAATTGACTTGAAAATTACTCGAAATTGACTTAGTGTAAGTCGAGTCAAGCTAGAGCTTAAGCTACTCGAGTAGCTAGATGAGTCAAGTTCGAGCTCTTTAATATTCGGCTCAACAGGCTCGCGAGCCTAATCGAGCTTTTGTATAATTACCATTTTGCCTTTTATACATTACTTTATTTGAGATTTTAATAAACTTAAATAAGTGAGCCAAGTCAAGCTCAAGCTCAAGCTCAGATTGTTTAAAACTCTATTAGGCTCAATTAATTTCTTACTCATTTAGGGTTGAACTCGACTCGATTAGACTCGAACTCGTTAATTTTGCTCGAGTTTGAGCTATTCAATACTCTGCTCGAGCTTGAATTTTTAGAATCGAGTTCGAGTTCGAGTACCCCAAAACTCGACTCAACTTGACTCAGCTTGTTTACACCCTTATTCAAAGAGGACATCAATTGACTAAGCAACGTGTCATGTGCGAGAATGGGTGTGAGCATTTCCTTCATCTATTTTTGCAATATCCTTATGCTTTGGGCCGCTGGCGAAAATTGGGAATTAATGTTCTGGTAGGGGGTTTTTGGCTCTTTTACAAACATGTTCTTCTGTCTTTGGATTTAGAGCTTCAGTACAAAACTTCAAAAATTTTGCAAGAGCTTCGGTTAATTTTGCAAGTCAACTATTTTGCAAATCCTTTATTTATTGGGTCCTTGCCTGCTGCTGATGATTAATAAATTTCTTTTATATATATATATATATATATAGCTACTTTGTTTTAAAATAAAGTAACGTATTTTATTTATGAAAAAAATAACTTTTTTTGAAAATTATAATTTTATTTATATTTTTTTTAAAGTAAATTATTTTTTCGCAATCCTGCTTAATTGGGAAAAAATTTTAATTTTATGAAAATATAATTTATTTTATACAAATTAATAATTTTAGAAGAAAAATAATTTTATAATTACGAAAAAATATATTCTTTTAAAAAAAATCATAATTTTCTTATAAATGGCATCATATAGGCAATACTTAAATTACTTTGTTTTAAAATAAAGAATAAAATTTTATTTTTTATGACCAATAGAATAGTAACGAATAATAAATATAATTAAAATATTTAAAATATTATAATTAAATTAACTTACTATTACATTTTACTAATTAAAAATGAGAAATATTAAAATGATTGAGGTAATATTTTAAACTTATATGCCTATAAACTTTATAAAAAAAAAATTAATTTATGAAAAAATATAAAAGATTATAATTTTTTATAAGAGAGTTATTTTTTTATAATTACAAAATTATTTTTCTTTTCATAAAATTATTGTTTTGCAAAAAATAAGTTAATATTTTTGTAATTAAGAAAAATTACGAAATAATAGTTTAATTTATGAAAATATATAAATAAAATTGTGATTTTTTATAAAAAAAATATTTTTCATAAACAAATTAGGATACTTTGCTTTTAAACAAAACAACCATATAAAATACCGTGTATATATATATATATATATATATATATATATATATATATATATATAATGAAATTTTCATTTATTTTCCCGCTGTCGTTTTAAACTGACGAAGAAGTTTTTACTGACGTTTGGAAGAAGGAAACATTTCCCTTCCCTGTCGCGTAAAATGTCCAAGGGGGAAAACTTTCCCCCTCTTTTAGCTGCTTCTATAACCAAAAACAAAAATGGGACAGTTCGTTGAATTGCAGAGCTGAATCAAAAGGAACAGTCATGGGCGCTTCAGAATCTTCTCTCTCGAGTTCACAGGTGAACTTCAATTTCACTTGTTGAATTTTCTTGTTCATCACTTGTATTAACATTTTAATTACTGGCACTGGCGTCAAGGCACTGGCCGATGAGATCACTACTGTCTCCGAGCGATCAAAAAGTGTCGATCCCATTTTGGAAAGACTCAAATCTCTGAAAATTGTACGTTTCTTGGTTTTCGATTTTCTGCAAATTTTTGTTCAAGATTTGTAACTAATTCGAAATCATTTTAATGGTTTTAACTGTAGTCAATGCCAATTCTGACGTCATTTCCGGAGGAAGAGAGCAGCTTAACTGACATTTTGGTGAGGAAGCCATCGTCTTCATCAGCTCACGGTAAGTTCTGTAAATGACTCGTAATCTATTTTCTTTGAAATGGAATCTAGGGTTTGAAATAAGAGTTGCCCATCTTAAGATGCCAATTATCAATTAATTATGAATATTTAAACAATGTTTTGTTGTTTTATAGTCCGGAGCCTGACTTTTAAGTTAACTTGTTTGCTCTAATCCTTTCACCCCAGAGCATTTTACTAGGTAATGTAACTGAATTGGTAGAAGTTAATTGTGTCTTTTGGGGATGTTGTGTTGACTCAAATATCACATTTTCTTTAGCTGCAGCCTCTCTAAAATAGTTTGGAATAGAGTTTTGTGGCTCTTAAATATCTGTAGAAGAGTTAAAGACTAACAGGAGAATAATTCAATCTCAATAGAAAAGCTTTCCCTATTATCTCTATGAAGTTACTTTTGAATGCTTATCTATGTAACATGTCGAGAGATCATCAAGCCCCACCATTCTGTTGTGGGCTTGGGTTTCGCTTTATTTCGGTGATTTTCTGCATTAACAACTCAACTCTTGTGTAATATTAGCAAAATTCTAAATATGAAAGTATAAAATATTAGTGGAAAGTGCCTTAAAATATTAAGGCGCCTTATTCCTTTTTCCAGGCAAATCTTTGTATTCCGTATGCTAGGCTGAAGAAAAATGATACCCAGAATAGCTGTGACTGTAATATAGCATCCTCAATTTCTACAGATTTGATTGCAGCCACTAGCCACTTTAGGATTTAAAACTATGGGGACAGCTATCGTGGGATAGCAGGAGTGATAACTCGCTTTGCCAAGATGTTAATAATAACTTTGAATGGTTATTTTCAATTATCTGTCTCTCATTATTATACATCTTTTTTTTTTCGCTTATTGAGAGATAGGATCCAGTATTCAATGGTATTTACTTTACGCTCAAAACAATACAATCCAATCTAAATGGACAGACAGTGTCCAAGTGCTTTTGCAAAGCAAAGCAGAAATCCCACACAAATTATCAGAGAAATACCCACACCCCTACATGGGTGGGTTTGAACCTGGCACCTTTTGGTCCCAGGATCTCGACCTTAACTAATTGGACTTAGGCATCATTGGTTCTTATTATCATACTTAAGCCAGGTAGGATTTAATCATCACTGTTGTGCATAAGAAGAAATCATCAATCCCATCAATCCTATATACTTTCTTTCATCTATTTTTCTTCCCTCCAAGTAAAATTAGTGTTCCAAGAAGTTGAATGATTGCTGTTTAATTTCGTTTTCATTCATTATATGGTCTTAGTTCTGATCTTGTAATATCAGTTCTTCATTCAAAGTCATTTGCTGTTTGTTTTTCATCTCCATATTGATTTTTTTCTTAGCTGATTTGTGTATTTTCATATCTTTCGCTTTTCTTGTTTTACTCCAAATTTTGTATAATATTGTTCTTGATGATCAATGAAGCTACTGTAAACCCAAATGTGTTACTGGAGCTTTTCTCAATGTACCGTGAATGGCAGGAGGAGAAGGCCCAACAGATTAGTAAAAAGCAGGTTCTCCTTTTCTGTCATAAATTCTATGAGCTCTATAACTGTTTATTAATGTCTTGTGAACGCATGGGATGGACCAGAAGACCTTTTTTTTTTTTTTTTTATTTATTTATTTTGGTTTGGGGTTTTGTTTTTTTTTTTTTTGTGGGGGGGGGGGGGAGGGGAGAGGAGGAGAAGGGGGAGTAGTGAGTATCTATGAATCCGTGATCCTTTTTCTTTGAAAGTAAATTTTGAGTTTTTGACATAATTTAAGATCCAAGTGTCTGATTCTTGGATATACTTGCCTTGTGGACATGAACAGTGAATTCTATGTCTATTCTAAGGTGCACAAGCACAACAGAAGTCAGATGCGAAACCAAGAAAATGTCAAAACCCACTTTAGAAAGTGGTTTTGCAGCTATTATCTCCAACATTTAGGTTGTATTGATGAACAAAGGAAGAAAGCAATAGGATATTATGATAGTGACAGGAGGATAAAAACGTGTAATATCAAGCTGCCATTTATATCTAACTAAAAATAACAGGAATTTCTTGTTTGGCTTCAAGCCTTCAACGACACTCAGACCCCTGTACTTTGATTCCGTAATTGATCAAAGATCTATCCCACAGATGAACCTTAATTGTGTCAAATAAGTCTTAATTGTGTCAAATAAGTATCAGAAGCTGATAACTTACCTAAACTTTCCTATAATTCAAGGTTAGGGTCCGCTGGAAAGAAGCTATTACAAACTGTAACAGCTTTCTATTTTTGCAGTTACTGCATGAAAATTGGTAGTCTATTTTGGAATCCATGTAGTGGTTTGCGCTATGACATGTTGAAACATCATTGCAGGAAGAGATTGAAAATAAGATAGAAGTTGCAGATGCTTTGTCGACCAAGCTTCTTCAAAGGTTTAATTACTCAGTATCAGCAATGAGGACTACTTCACAGCATCTATCAGAAGGTAATTAATTGTAAATCAAACAATTATGAGATTATAATTGATTATAATATCAGATGCAGAAAAGTGTTGGCAGAAAATATTTTTTCCTCGAGTCCTTGGCTTAACACATCTTCTTTCATGACCCTGATTTGAAATGAATGCAGTTCATCCGCTGAAAGTCGAGATTGGGGAGCTAAAAGGGAGGTTGACAGAGGTTATTAGCAATTGTGATGCATTATGCAAGAGAATTGCTGCAGAAGGGCCAGAATCTCTTCGGACATCTGCTAAGCCATTTGCAGTTACTGCTGCTGGCTCAGAGATTAGTTGTAAACCATTTTCTCAGCTAGATCTAAAAATAAACGAAATGAAGTCAGACTAACTTTCTCACTCTTGTATACAGTCATTCTCTAACCCTTAGTCTTCATTGACATCGAGGATTGTGACTATTACTTGCCATGCATATCTGATAGGATGAGAAATGCAACTATACAAGGACTTTAGTTATTGTCAGCTTCATGCCCCACCATTTTTGTTTTTCTTTTCTTTTTGTTTAATTAATTAGACTTGAACAAGAGTTGAGGCAAGCTCGGTGCAACTAGTAAAATTCCCTTTAGCGACATGGAAGTCATGGGTTTGAGACGCGGAAACAACCTCTTTATAAAATGTAACATTGTATTTAAGTTATATTTGGTAAGCTATAATATAATTAAATATATTTATAATATAATTATATTATAAATATATTTAATTATATTATATTATATTATGGCGTATCAAATATATCATCATTTCTTGCAAATGTGAGGAGCATTTGGCTGATTTCATTTATGCATGTCGCTTGAAATTTTAATTTGAGATCTCATAGTTATAAGATAATTTCAAATTATACTGTGTCGAAACTCATGGATCAATCATCATTCTCTTAACTTTTAATTGTTAGATTAAATCAATTGCAACAATCTCCTGTCTATTATTGAAAATATTAGGCTAATGGGTCAAAGAATCGGTTGAAATTTTATTGCTATATGATAAAAACATTATGTACACAACGCATGAACTTAGATCTAATACTTCTAGTACATTTTATGTCCCAAAGTTAAGATTTGAGTTATAAAAGATAGAGAGGATCATGCCCTCACCGACATGAACATAGATCTAACCTTTCGTTTGCAAGAGAAAAAATAAATAAAAGCCACCGCTTTGGTTCTATTAAATTACATATTTACATTAAAAAAAAAAAAAAAGAATTATTGTTGGAACTTAGAAAGCATTGGACCCTATCATTGGACTGAGCCATGTGACAAGATAACTAAATTTACTCTTTCCGCTTAAAAATATCTATTATTTTAGAGAGTTTTGCATTTTAAAATTTAAAAAAAAAATTATTTTTTTTTAATTTTATTTTTTTATTTTTCTACTATTTATTTATACTAATTTTTTATATTAAAATTAAAAAATTATGATAATTTAATAATTTTTTGTGCTGTTAAATTTAACCGCACAGAGCTTACGAACACAGACAGCTGCAGTCCACAGATTCTTGCTGGACTCTGATTGGGTTAAAGTACAAAATTCATGTTTTTTCCCAACTTCCCAGGAATGACCCAAAATGAAGGTTTAGATTGAGACATCTTAGGTTTGATGCTGTACTTTGTTTAACATGTAGATTGAAAATATTTCTTCTTTGAAAAAAATGTTTCGAAATAAAATTATAATTATTTTGATTTTTCATATTTAAATAACATTAAATTGTATAAAAATAATTTTTGCTTACCATTTCCAATATAATATTTATCATCAAAGGTCTTGAAACATAAACACTCATTCTATGGCTCAAAATGCAATGGATATTATAATTTTGAGAAATTTTTAAGTAAATATAGCCACCACATCATCTATATATTAAATTGAATTGATTATACGTTGACATATAACGTTATTTATTAGATATAATATTTTTATTAATTGAGTTATTTATTACTATTAATTATCCTTTATTAAATATTAGTCAACACAGATGATACATCTAATAAGTCTATTTAAGAATTTCTCTATAATTTTTTTACCTCAATTAGTCTGAGGAGTAATATTGTGAGTTATAACTTCTAACAAAAATAATAATAATAATAGTAAGTTATACAATGAATTGATACTTTTATTTATATTTTGTTTATGTAAAAATTGAAATTTTCATTTCAAAAGGATATCGCGTAAGACTTTTTAATCGTAATGGATATATTCGGGTGAAAGGCCGATCTCGAATGTATAAACTAATAAACTAGATGACCTGTAAAATAAATGTTAAGAGAGATCCAGACGATTTACTTGGAGGACCATTCTTATGCTTAAATCAGTAATGGATGTTCAACTTTATCTAAATCAAGTTTAGAGATAAAAATAGAGAATCAGTCGAGTTTATTGAAGTTGGGCGATCTTTTTAGATAAGAGTGTAACAATAATTAATTTAATGTAAATAAAAATTAAAAAGTAATTGTCTTTCTTTTTTTTTTTTTTCTTTTCCTTGCTAGGGTTAATTAAGAGTAAATTCAATATTATAAAATTTCTACAAAATATATATAAAAAAACAAATAGAATAGTCAATTTGCATAATAAATTTAATGAATAACAATTTTAATAAGGGGAGTGCTGCAAATCTCTTTTAGGGTACCAATATCGCCTCTCGAATTATAATTATTGAAAATTCTAAAAAAAAAAATCATTTAAAACTACTCAAAAAACTCATATAAGACTTTCCAATGATAATTAATTAGAAGAAAAATATAAATAATTTAACATAAACTTTCTCAAATTGAATGAATTTTGATTCCATATAATTAAACAACAAATGAACATTAACCAAGATCACACATCTCTAAATTAAATGAACAACAAGATAAATTATCCATCTTCCTTAAAACAAAATCATTATCATGCTATATTACCAGTAACTATAATCTGATGCTTCAAAGTTTTAACATATTATCTCAATAAACTCAATTTGCTATTATGATTTGAATAGAACCAGTAGAACTAAATAAGACAAGCCAAGATCAAGATCAAGGCTGTTGCTGAGCATCCATATAGCCAGCATCAACAAGCACCTTCTCTCTTTTAGCTAGCTCAATATCTTCATTTACCATCATCTTCACCAATTGTTCAAATCCCACTTTTGGCTTCCATCCAAGAACCCTTCTAGCTTTGCTTGAATCCCCTTTCAAATTATCCACCTCTGCTGGCCTAAAATACCTCTTATCAATCACCACATGATCTTTCCAATTCAAACCCACATACCCAAATGCCACTTCCAAGAATTCCTCCACCGTGTGCGATTCTTCCGTCGCCACCACATAATCATCTGGCTTCTCTTGCTGCAACATCATCCACATTGCTTCTACATAATCCCCTGCAAATCCCCAATCTCTTGACGCACTCAAATTACCCAAAAACAATTTACTCTGCAATCCAGTCTTAATTCTCCCAACAGCTCTTGTGATCTTTCTAGTTACAAAATTCTCTCCACGTCTTGGCGATTCATGGTTAAACAAGATCCCATTACAAGCAAATAACCCATAAGCCTCACGGTAATTAACAGTGTACCAATGGCCAGCACATTTTGACGCTGCGTATGGAGATCTGGGATGAAATGGAGATGTTTCAGATTGAGGAGGAGGAGTGGATCCAAACATCTCCGACGATCCAGCCTGATAATACCGGATATGACTTCTTCCAGTAGCGGCGATATGAGATCTGACAGCTTCAAGGAGGCGTAGAGCACCAGTGGCCACCACATCAGCAGTATAATCAGGGATTTCAAAAGAGACAGCAACATGGGATTGGGCGGCGAGATTATAAACCTCATCGGGAAGAATTGTGTCGAGCCAACGGCGGAGAGAAGAGGCGTCGGTGAGATCAGCGTAGTGTAGCTTCATACGAGCTTTGTGGGTATTGTGAGGATCGATGTAGATGTGGTTAATGCGTTGGGTATTGAAATTAGATGACCGGCGGATCAGGCCATGAACCTCGTATTCTTTGTTGAGGAGAAATTCCGTCAAGTAGGAACCGTCTTGGCCAGTAATGCCGGTGATGAGTGCAATTCTGCGCTTTTGTGTAGTATCGGTGGCAGCTGCAGCGCCACCATTGACGGTGGCGGATCCGGATCTGGCAGTGTCGTTATCAGTTGCCATTGTTTGATCTGAGAAATTATAAGAAATTTGAGAAATGAGAAGAGCAGAGTAGGCCGTTTTTTTGGCTAATGGAAAGAGGGGTTTAATAGAGGGATTGCCGTGGCAGAGGTGGTGAATTTGGTCAATTTGAGAAATTATTGATTTTTCTTTTAAATGACGATTTTAACCTTGCTTAATTACTTTGTTAATGTGAATTTGGTTTTATATATATATATATATATATATATATATATATATATATATATATATATATATATATATATATATATATATATATATATATATATATATAATTAACCTTTTTTTTTCTTTCCTAATATGAGAATAATTGAACATAAATTGATAATTTTTGCTTCATTTTCGTTATTTCCCATGGATTTAAAATTGAAAAATAATAATATTCTCGAAGCGAATTTGAAATTCCTTTATTTTTATTATTTTGATTGACGCGAAATTGAAAGAATATTCTAAAATATTTTTGAATGATTTATTTTATAAAACTGAATTGTATGAAATTATGGAATGAAAATCAGCGAGTATATCATTGTGTGTTTTCTAATTTAAAGTCTTAATTCCATGTGATTACAAATTAGACTATAAGTTAGCCCATGCATATTTAATCTTTTAATTTGTTAATTTTAAATTAATTATTTTCATGCTATCAAATTGCATAGTTTAGAGTTGTGGCAAAAAATTATACAATCTATATATGAACATAAGTATAAAAATGAAGAATATAACAAAATATAATTTTAAATAAAATTGAAACGATATAAATGTACATTCAAAATAATTTATAATGTCCAAATAATTATATCAATATAAATATCTTTATTAGTTTATTTAAGAAACAGTGTGGTGAACTTAAAATTATAGGATAATATAAGTTGTTGCATTCATTTTGTATAATTCTCTAATTCACCATCTATCAAGTGTACATTTGGCTTGTTGTTAGATAGCTTTTAGTAAATTGTATTTGAAAAATTTAGAGTTTAACAAATTACCACTTTGAAAAGCTATATTTTTTTAGCTTTTTCCAAACAATATAGATGCAGTTAGGAGTGAGCAAATAGTCGATTTGATTCAAAATCAAACAAACTGAAAAACTAAAAATTAAAATTTCATTTTTTTAATAAACCGAGTTGAACTTAGGGTGAAAACTGAACTAAACCGAATAGAAAAAATTCAATTCAGTTAGCTGATTTTGGCTAATTTTCTCTTTTTTTTGGACTTTTGTGTTGTTAATATATATATATATATATATATATATATATATATATATATATATATATATATATATATATTAAAACTTCAGCAGTTCAATTTGAACCAAACTTTTGGGCCAAAAATTGGATCTAACCAAAATTTAATTCGGTTATCATGTTTAAAATCAAACCAAATTGATTTATTGAAAAACTGAATTGAATTGAACCAAACTAATTAGTTTGGTTTGATTTTTTTATTTCAATTCAATTTTGCTCACCTCTAAATGCAACAATTTTTTAGAATATTAACAAAATAGACTTAGGCTGTATTGTTAGAGACCATTCTAGTGTTTTGTTGGCTGCTAGAACCCAATGCCTTATTGCATTCTCAAATGTAGCAGTAGCAGAGGCTTGCAGCATTCAAGAACCCTTAGTTGGATCAAAGAAAGATGATGGTCACAAGTAATACATGAATCATATGTTGTTTTGATTGTCCAAGCCATTCAACGTTTAGAAGTTTTTCAATCAACCTGGGATTTGAGATCCAAAATTTTATAAAGCTAATTTCAAAATTAGAATCTATGATTCTTAAATTTGTTAAGCGATCTGCAAATAAGGCAATTCATGTCCTTGCAAGAGCATCTTATTCCTTATCATATTGTGTTTGTTTGGGAGCATGATCCTCTAATATTTTTGTATCAACTTTTATTAGCTGATTTCTCATTAATGATAATTTCTCTTTTACCTTAAAAAATACAATAAAGTCATTTTTGTCCAACCAAAAAAAAAAAGTTATAAGTTTGAATGGCAATGGAAGCTTAGTTAATAATAATAATAAAAGACAATTAAATATCCAACATTGCTAATGACATTTTTCAATGAGAGTAGATTGTGTGTTATGACTTCTGATGCATTTATGTAAATGAAATAAATTTACATTTGAAATCTTGCCCTAATTACTAGTGGAATGGCATCAATCTATATATATTTTTATTGAATTTGTTATTCATTATTTTTTTTTAACTTTGCCAATCCGTTTAGAACAAATGAATTATAGAAGTGAAATTATGAATTATAGAAGTTAAATTTATTTATAAATAAATTATCATATTTCAAAAAATATAATTTAAAATATGAAATTCAATTGAATTCCATATTTTTATATTTAAAATGAATATGTAATTGAGTTATTTTATTCTTATTTCCTAAAATACCCTCGATATAATAAAAATAATTAGAAAAATAAAATAACTAAAAAATAATAATTTTATATTTATAAGTAATATTTAATTTATAAAATATAATAAAAATTAGTTGAAAGAAAAGAAAAAAAAAAGTAAAGGAAAAAAATGTTAGAGGGAGAGACAAAGTAGTGAGAGTGGAACAAGGGAATGTGTAGTAATAAGAGGGAGATGAGAAAGAGAAAAAAGGATGAAGAAAGAGAGGAGAGAGAAAAAATATAAATAAATTTTGTAAATAAATAGTTATTACATAGAGTTATAAATAAATTTCTATATTTTTATTATTATTAGCATTTTTTTTTGTTAAACAATAATATAAATTTACAAATAAATTTTAGAGAGAGAATAATAAGAGGCAAAGAGAGAAAAAGCATAAATAATTAAATCATTTTGTAAATAAATATTATTATTAAGATTTATTAAAAATATAAATAGTAGACATTAGTGTTTGAATCTCATCGATAAAATTAATATTAAAAAATTATAAATAAATTTTTATATTTGGTATCTTATTCATAAAATCTATTCTCCACTTCTTTCCATTCCACCATTTTTCTATGTCTCGCCAATTACTCATGCTGGAGCAATTTGTGGGACCCTATAGTTAACAATTTCCCTTAGTACTGTTGGGTCAGAGGAAATTTTCTTTTTCGCTAACCTTTGCAAAAGCTCATTCTTTATAAAATTCATCTATAAAATTAAGAGAAAAGGCTTATACCCCAAAGTTTAGCAAAAAAGGCAAATTGAAACTTAATTTTTTTTGAGACACGTATTGGCTCCTAATGTTTTCAAAACCCATCAACCAGCCCTATCCTTTAATGTCCCATTAACTTCTCAAAATATTCATTTTCTGGGACCCATTTTGAGTCCTCCATGGATATTAGAGGGGCAAACGATAGGATATTTCCTCCAAATTAACTCATTCCCAACTAATTATTAAAATTTTTTATTTCTGATATTTTCTCTCTCCTTACTCTGGTAAAAAGCTTCTCTCTTCTCTGCTCGAGCTTCTTTCTCAAACATTTTCTTTTTCGTTTGCTTTCTCGTTGCTCATGAAAATCTATACTTGAACCTACTACGTGCACTCCTTTCAATAACAGGTATACGTTTTTTTCATTGTTGTTTGTTATTCTTAATGCATGTAGGATAGATATACTTTATTGTCTATGTCTTCTTCTATTTATTTATGTCACTTAGTATATAGTATGAATAATAAATTTCTTAGTTTGAATGATTGAATAAAGAAAGAATTAAAATAATGTTGGTAGGGTTGCATGTTGATTAAACAATTGAGGGTTGCTTAAGTTAAAATTTGGGGCTGAAAAATTAAGGAAAAATTCGGGTTTGAACAATTAACTTAAAATTGGGGGTTTATAGATTAGGGCAAAATTAGGGCTTGAACAATTAAATTAAAATTTATGGTTTACAGATTATGGCAAAATTAGGATTTGAACAGTTAAATTAAAATGGGGGTTTACATATTAAGTCAAAATTAGGGTGTGAACAAATCAATTAAAATTAGGGGTTTACAGATTAAGTATAAATTTGGGTTTGAATAGTTGAATTAAAATTAGAGGTTTAGTGCTTAGAGATAAATTATGGTGTGATTAATTAAATTCAAATGTGTGATTTACAGATTATGAATAAATTAGGAGTTGATTAATTGAAATTAAATTGGGGACTCATGATTGTTTGAGTTTATGTTTTGTTTAAAATGCACATTTTATGTTTCATTTCTGTTTTAAGTTCTTGTTATGCATTAACTGAAAAAAATGTGTTTTTGCATTTTTTTTTTAATTTTCTGCATGTGATAGAATGACATTTAGCACCATTGATATGAATTTAAATTGTAGGGGTGATTAGGTTTATGATCCAAAGTTGAAGTATATAAATGGTAGTGTTGATAAAGTGATTAACTTTGACCCAAATTACCTAAGTGTTGATGATATTAGGCAGAGATTTGTGACAATATTAGGAAATAAGAATGTGTCTTCAGTTTGTGTGTTAGAAGCTGGAAAACAATTAGATAATGGCTTGATTTTAGTTAAGAATGATAGCTCAATTAGAAGGATAAATGTTAAAATTTTAGCTAATAGTTGGGTTAAGGAGATTGATATATATGCAACTTATGAAGTAGATGTGCGTGTGTTTTAGCCCACCATGTTATTTATAAAAGCAGCTCCACCAGTAGAACCTAATGTAGAATCTAATGGACCTAATGAACTTAATGATCCATTAGTTGAAGAGTCAGTTAATGAATACAATATATGTATACAATGCAGCTACAATTATGATGGTGTTGAGCTAGGTTCAAATGCACCATTTGGGCTAGGTAAGGACAACAAAGGGTTAGAAACTGATGCACCAAAGGGGTACAGGCTATAGATGCAACATGGGTAGATGCTACATATGTAATAGGGGTAGAAGCAGGGGTAGATGTTATAAATGTAAGTATTTCTGATACTAAGAGTGGTGTAGTCATGACAGTGAAGATAATAATTATGAAGATAGTGAGGAGGAGAGTGAAAGTAGTCATGAATCTGAAAGTGATACGGAATGTGTAGATGTGCCTAGGAAGAGAGTTTTTTATGATGAAATGATGGGAGATATGATGAAAAATGATGGGAGGCCTTTTTGGATACTTCCCATGTCATTTCCCACTGTTAGAGAGGAAAGGGATGCCGTTGCAAGATATACAGTGGCTAGAAGTATGGAGTTAGTTTTAAAACCAAATGAGCCAACTATGATTAAGGTATGATGCATTACTAATCTTGGTTGTCCCTTTTTATTTTATCTATCTAATGATAGAAACAACCTAATTCTTATTGTAAAAATTTTGAATCCTGAATATATATGCTTTAAGTCATTCATAAACTCCTTGTGTACTGCCCACTTTCTAGATAGGTACTTTAAGGCAAGGTTGTATAAAAAACATAGCATTAAGAAAAAAATAAGGAAGACTAGAAGTAGTTCTTCCGTAAAAAAGAATTCAAGGAAGATAAACTTTACTGGTGATGGCTTAGAAGTCTCTTATGCTACTAACCTCCCATTTAAACCTTCAAGTTTGTAATGATATAGAGGTCCTAGCATCACCACAAGATAACTGCAGGCGGAGAGACAGAGCAAGTGATTAGCAGGCATAAGAACAAGAGAAAAAATTCAGTGCCTTGAACATTTTGTTCCACATTTTGTGTTTTGTGCTAAATTTTTGAAGTTTGTTGTGATGAATTTTGTGAAGTTTAGTCTGTATGTCCATCAAAAACTTTGTGAATTTTATGTTGAATTTATGTCCAGCAGAAGAACAATAGATTAGTTAGTATGTTTGAATTTTGTGAAGCTTGTTGTGAAACTTGCTATATATTTACAAGTTTATATGAATTCCAAAAGGAACTGATACTATAATAGTTGGTTGAAGTTCCATTGGAACTTGTTTTGATTATTATGTAATTTTATTGGAATATGATACAATTGTATTTAGAATTTAACCATGTTCATTTTGATGCTATTGTAATTAAGAAGTTTAATGGAAAGTTCGCATTTTATCTTGTATTATTCTTCTCTTCCTAGATTTCATTTAATTTTTAAGACTTTAGGCTGCTTTATAATTATTGTTTTAATATAGTTAATGTTATATTAGTATTATTCTGTATTTTAATTATGCTACTAGAGGCTACAAGAGGATATTAGTATTATCTAAAAATAATAGTTAATACTAATAATTAATTTTAACTAAGGATGTAAGTGAGTCGAACTAACTAGCAAGTTATTTGGAATCGACTAAAAAATTACTCAAAATTGACGTTAAGTCGAGCTTGGGCTCAAGTAGCTAGACTGGTTGAGCTTGAGCTCTATATTACTCATGAGCTTGTAGAGCTTTTATATATTTACCATTCTATCTTTTATATGTTACTATAATTATATTTATATCTAAGCTAATAGAGCCTAATCGAGTTTTTATATATTTATCATTCTACCCTTTATATATTATTATATTTATATTTATATCTAAGCTAATTGAGACTAATTGAGCTCGCAAGTCGAGTCAAATTCGAGTCAAACTTGACCTTGACATTATATCAACTTAATTTGACTCAATTAACCCCTTTACTCACTTAGATTTGAATTTGAATCGATTAACCTTAAGCTCATTAATTTTGCTCGAGTCTGAGTTCGAGCTAAAGTTGGAATATTTCAAAATTCGAATCGACTTGACTTGTTTACACTCTAAACTCTAACAAATTTATATAATTTAGCGAAATAATTTAACAATAAAGGCATTAAACAACTTCACAAACCATAATCAACAATTACAAATAGGCATTAAAATTTCAATTTTGAATTGTAGAAATTGAATCAATATGAAATAGGCATTAGTTAACTTTAACAAATGTACATAATTCAGCCAAATAAATTAACAATAAATGCATTAAACAACTTCACAAACCACAATCAACAAGTACAAATAGGCATTAAAAATTCAAATTCAATTTTGGAAATTGAATAATTTTAACTTCACCATTGATGTAAATTTCATTTTAGCTATTACAAAATTTCAATGCCGCAGTCACACTACAAATAGCTATTTCAATTTAACTCTTATTTCAACCTAACTACAATGTAAACTAACAAAATCCAAAACACAATAGCAGTTACAATAGCTGCTGTCTTTTTTTTTTTTTTTTAGTTCTAATTTCTTCCTCCTTTTTGTGATGAGCTTTCTTTAATTTCCTCAATTCAACCCATAAATCACTTCCTTCATCTTCAATGTCACTTTTGCCTTTATTTCAACCTTTAGCATCTTATTCTCCATTTTTAATTTATTCAATATCTATGTAGTCCTCTCATTCATAGGCCCATCAAACTATTCAAAATAGCCACAAGACCTATTCTTAGTAGGATTAGGCTACTAATAAACTATGAGACCTCGCCCGAGCACCGGCCTGCTCCGCTAGAGGGAACCGGGATACTTATTTGGATTTAGACTCACGATGGAATTCTCGGGTTCGGATTTGGTTGATTTTGAAAATGATTTTTAGGAGTCGCCACTTTAATTTTATTTAGTTAGAAAAATATTAAGGAAAAAACCCAAGTTAACTCTAATTTATTAATTTTTAAATTAATTTGTCCAAGGATGAAAATCACTAGCTTTCGAACCATGTTGAGTTTGGGACTAAGTTTTTTGTTTTAAATAATCTAAATTTGGCTCTTAAGTTTAATTTAACTTGAAAATTAGATTTCATGGATGACATTTATAAGATGATATTAAAGAGAAATGCATGAATATAGCAAAACATGAATGTATAGTGAAAATAAAATATTCACAAATTAATTTAAAAAAAAAAGGCAAAAGGAGATTGATTTGGATTTGGATTTAGATTCCAAACGTGCCTATGTACCCTATTAAATGGGGATCAAAACTCATATAGTTCGTTCCACGATTAAGTGAAGAGGTTTAGGAGTTGATCAGATTGATTTTGGTTTAGTTGTGTTTAAAGTGAGGAAAAAGGTTGATATCTTGACTTTTGGTGGGCGAAGTGTTTTACTGGACCGAAATTCCGTTTTATTGAGACCAGGTGATTAGATGGATCTAAAGATTAATTAATTAATTAAAAAGATTAATTAACTAATTAATATGATGAAAAGGATAGAAGGATTAATTAATTAAAAAGATTAATTAATTAATTTGGATGAAAAGTGGATTAAGAAAAAGGATTAATTTGATTTTGGAAAAAAAAGTGATTAATTAATTAAAAGGATTAATTAATTAATTTGGATAAAAGGTGGATTAAGAGAAATGATTAATTTGATTTTGGAAAAAAGTGATTAATCAAAAAGAGTTTTAGTTAATTAAAAAGATTAATTAACTTGGTTAGGATGAGATAATTAATTAATTAAAAAGATTAATTAATTAATTAGAGAGTGATTTGAGGGAGAAGAAGAGAGAAATTTGAGGATAGCAATCTACTCAAATTCAAGAGGTGTGTTGGAATGAGAAGTGAAGGAGGGTATTTATAGGAAAAGTGAGTGAGTGTAATTTAGGTAATGAAAATGTGAAAAGACCATGAGGGGTAAGGCAAAAAAAAGGCTGAAAATTGGACTAAAAAGGGTAAAAAGGTCATTTTCTGCACAGATGGGGCCCACAGGGACCAGAGCTTACAGAGCCTGGTGCGGTGCCACACCAAGCCTATGCGGCGCCTCATCAGGCATTTGCAACGCGCTGCACAGCTCTGACGCGACGCAGAACGCCACGTGGCGCTGGCATGTTTTTCGAGGCAGTTCTTTTTTTTTTTTTTTATTTATAGATTGATTGTTGGTATGGAGTTTGAGAAATTTGGATGTCTGGTGGCAATGTAAATGAAGTCTAAAAAATTTTCTTTCGGAGGTACTGCCCCCGAACCTCTGCCCGCTAACCGGTTAGCGGGATCACCGTAACAGTTTCGCGCAATGTGTTAAACTTAGCAAGTGCTAAGATTATGGTTGGATGATGAAGGTGTAAAATTGAGAGTTCACATAAACCAAAATTGAAAATCAAAATCATAATGTTTGCATCCAAAATAAAAAAAAGAAATAAAATTAAATATTTATTTACTTACATTCTAAATTTGCATCCAAAATATCTTCTTCCTGGATTTTCATCGCTCCATGATGTCTTCTTCTCATTCTTCTGAATATACAATATCTTAGTGCTCCTTTGCACTCATATTCCACGATCTTGTCAATGAAATCACTTTGCACATATGCCGTTGAAGAAGAAAAAGCCATTAAATTTAGATTTTACCTTATCTTTTTTTGGATTAAAGAAAATTAATTAGGTTTTTAGGGTTTTAATTTAAAGAGGAAATTTTAGGGAGGAACGTCAATTATAAAGAGAGAGAAGATAGAAGAAGAAAGAGAAAAGAAAGGGAAGAAATAAAAGCTTCCAACTATAATAAGGCCATCTAACCATAGGCCTCACAAATATAATATTTTTAATATTAATTTAGTCCACATAGACTCAATTAATATCCATAACAAGTGAGATACTTAATAATAATGACAATAATAATAATAAAAATATACCATCATAATGTGTTTTGCACGTTGATTTTAATTATGATTCGTTACGATTCATTTTAAAATATAATTTAATTTATAAAATAAGAAGAATTCAAAGTTCAATTTTTTTATTTCTTAAAACTTGTATTGACAAAACTTAACTAATAATATTGAATGCATATAATAACAATTTAATGAATGAAAGAAGATTATATGATATTGATAAAAAAAAAAAAAATTTAAGACATTACTAAATTAATTGTAAGTTGGTAATTCTGTAAGAATTTTTACTTTTTTAAAAAAATGTAAATGCTCCTATTACTAAAAGTCTAATATATTGAAAAAAAATAAAAATACAACTCTTAACAAAAACTAAATAAATAAATAAATAAATAATATTGAATACTTATTATAAAGACTTTTAAATATTGAAAGTATAATAACTTATTTTTGAATCAATATATTGTATCCTTGCAAATATTTATATTTTAAATATTAGTATAATTGCTATATGATATATAAATAATTTAAATGAATATTATGTTATATTATTTTTTAAATTATAGTACCTGTTAAATAGCAGAACTTTTTTGTAAACTATATTCTTTATATGGATCTCAAAAATAAAACTTAAGATTATGATTGTTTAAAACAAATTCTATAAAATTTAAATAAAAGTTTAATGTTAATTTTTGATATGGTAAATATGAAAATTAATTTTGTAAATAGAATTATTTAAGGATAATTATAAATTTGGTGTCTGGATAATTTTTTTTTTTTTTGCAATAAAGTACTTGAATGGAGCAAATGTATATTAATATGGTGTTTTAATCTATTTTGTTATTGCTTGAGTGTTGACTAGGATTTGTGACCCTAATTTGTCACCAACAAATAATGTCATGTCATATTTCCACTAATAACTTAAAGAAAAAGGCCAAAATTACATCTTCCCTAATTCTCTCTCAAATCTCAAGTTTTTCCTTTTATGAAGCAAGTTTATCTCTCTTAACTCAACAAACACTTGGAGAACTATTTGGATTATGAGCGTAATTTCTTGTCTTTTGTCAATCACCCTAATATTATTCACCTCTTCGAAGTCTTTTGTTTTTTTCTTTTTTTACTTTCAAAAGCTCTTGTTTAATCGATTAGCTTGTGTGTCTTGATTTTTTGTTTTCAGATGATTTTTTGAATACCCTTTTCAATCAAGTTTTTTATTTTAGCTGATTTTTGTTGTTCATGTGATTTTTAAAGTAATAGAATTGTTTCTGTTTGATGATTTGGGTGTATAAGGGTATTTAATATTTCTTTCATTTGTTTACTTCCTTATGTTCTAGTTTAATTCTTAGGTAATAGGTAGGATCATTGATATATCAGTTTTGAGTTTTTCCTTGCCCATCTTGAATTGGTCTTGCAGTTGACCATTGAATGATGGGTAATTCTCAAAATGGGAATTATGCCATTAATTTGAGTTGCACATGACCATGTTATATCCTTTTTGATCTATAGTTTGAATGGCAATTGTTGGCCTAGAATAGGTTGGCTAAACTTGTAATTTTAATTTTATGATGTTAAAAACTAGCAAAGTGTTTCCTAATACTAGTTACAATACAACCAAAACAAAGATTGTGAAGTACAAGAAAATAAAAAGTAAAGGGAAAGGAAGAGATGCTAGAAGAGAATAAAAGCAAAAACTTAATATCGAGGGGAGAATTTGGGAAGAAGAGGTCATTTTGGTATTTTCCTTTAAGCTATTAGTATAAATTTGAGGTGTTATTATTTGCTAGTGAGAAATCAAATCCATAAAGCCTAATCAGCACTTAGGCAAGACCAAAATAAAGCAAAATATTACATTGATTTATATTCGCTCTGTTCAAGAGCTTAATTGTAAATTTTTTTTATTCAAATACTAAAATAGAAAAATTGTAAAAATTCAAATACTAAACTTATAATTATACCTTGTATTTAAAACCAATAACTTTTTAATAAAAGTATTCTAAACTCAAACGAAAGAACATTTACACAAAATTAAACCTCTTCATGTTTAATTTGCTAGTAAATATATGTTTGAATGGGAAGCTTTTTTATATGTGGCATTCTCCGTCCTATAATTAGAATCTTGGAGCAGCTCGCATGCCTGTGAAAGCACCTGCCTCGGGTCTTCCTCTTTCTGTTGGAAAGAAAACATCTGACTCGAGCTCATCAAGCCCATGCAATCATAATAAAGAAGGAATAGCTAAAAGCTATCAAGCCTCTCGTCCTGCTTTAGCAACTAATCTTTCAGCTTCATATGCCGCTGATCCTTGACAGGCAAAAGAAAGGCCCGGTTAAGATTAATTAGGAGGATAAAATGTTTTTTGGTGCTCAGAAGGTCTTAAATTTGACTCTTTCGGGACGGAGGCAGGGGGAGGGCAGCTTTTAAGAATTTTAAATTTTATCTTTATAATTTAAAAATTTTTCAATTTGGCCCCTAACTTTTATAATTTTTAAAACTTTACTTATATACTTTAGATATTTTTCAGTTTAGCAGCTCCAAATTTTAAAATTTTTCAATTTTTCTATATAATTTCAATTTTTTTTTTAAATTTCCTCCATAATCTTGGACTTTTTTTTTTATTCATATTTAGGAAAGCAACTTTCAAAATTTCTAAATTTTTATCTATACATTTTAGATTTTTCATTTTAATCCTTCTCAACTTTTAATTTTTTTTTTTTGCCCCTCTCTTTTGAACTTCTAGCTCCATCCTTGGACTCTTCCCTTTTTGTTAACCTAAGTAATAAATTTATTTTGGATTCCCCTTCCATGCTAAAGAAAACATGATTATTCTCCAAGTTGAGATTGTTTCCACGATTTATTAACTTTATATTTGAAAATTATTATTTTTAATAGTTTGTACCCCTTATTAAATTTAAAATTTATTTGCAAATTCTATTAAATGTATAGAATTTTTATCCAAATATAACAAATTTCCTATAATTAAAAATATAAAATTCTAAACAAATTTTCATTTATATCAAAAATAAAATGGTAAATTTATAAAAAAAATTTATAAGATATTATAGATTCCATTTATACCAAATAAATTCTTAACGCAAGTAAGGTTTCAAATTTGGATCTCTCCCTTCTTTGTTAAACTTCACCAATTGCAAGGTTGAGATGGGTTTGGCACACCAAGTTAGACCAAGATACTTTCACCCTTGGCTTAGATTCTAATCTAGCATACAACTTATATTGAGCCTAATATCTTATCCAAGGTCAGTTTAAAATATTAAAATATACTAAAAACATTATATGGACAAGTTGAGTTAGAGCATCTTCAATATTTTCAATAATATATTTTATTTAATAGATAGTATTTAATTAATAAAGAGTATAAAATTTTATTTAAATATAATAGACTCTTTATATTTTACTCTTTATTTTACTTTTTTCATAAATATTAATTATTTTAATTTTTAATTTTTTAAGTTCATCAAATAAAAAAATAATACTAAAATTATCTTGAATAAAGTACAATTAAAATTAAAATAGAGAGTGATATTTAGATTTTTAGATATAGACAATCAAACTAATTTATTTATTTATTTTTTTAAAATAAATAATTTAATATATATAAAAAATACACTGAGAATACTCTTTGATAATATTATAAATATAATTATCAAACTCAATTCGTTTAGAAAATAAAAATTCATTTAGGTTTAAAACCAAAATCTATTATTCAAATTCAAATTCTTTTAAATTGATATAAGCATAGATGATGAGAGTTTAAAACAGTCTCCATTTATCTGAGGACACGTGGATATAATGTCTCCATTTTCCTCTATTCACGGCCCCACTTAATTTTTAATGTAATGGAATTATTTACTCTATCCTAAATTTTCCAAAAAAAAAAAAAAAAACCTAAGCTGAATCCATTAACAAAAGGATAATCGATTTCTAAACAATACAAGAGTAGGATTTGAATTTTACGTACAAATTTAATTTAATATAAATAATATTTAATAAATCATAATAAAATATAATATAATTAAATATATTTTTAAATTAAAATATTATATTAAAATAATATTAATATATTTTAATAAATAAAATTTGCGATAAGTATACTCATAAATATTTAATTTTAATAATTCATGAAAATATAATATAACGATTAATGCAATGGATTTACGATCGATTTTGACTTTAATACTAAAATTTTAATTAAGTTTTAGTAACTTTCAATCTGGACACGGCAGCGCAGCCTCCTATATAAGCCTTATTTAGGCGACGTTACATGACATGAGCTGTAACTTCCACGTCAAAAAACGAATAATTTCAGCATATAAATAAAATAACATGATAATAATAATAATAATTGGAAAAAAAGAAAAAAGGTTTTTCCTTTCTAGGGTTTCCTTGTTCCCATAAATCTCTGAGTTTCCTCGTAGTTGTAGAGACGCGTTTTCTATTCAAACCTCTTCTTCTATCTCTATCTACCATATCTTATCGTATCATATCATTCACAGCTCACACTCACAAAAAAGAAATAACAAAAAAAAAAAAATCGATTAAATATCTCTTTTAGGGTTTTAATTCTTTTTTTTTTTAAATTTTTATTTTGTTTTTGGATCTGATTAATTTGTGAAACTACTTTTGATTGATTGAGAGATCTGAAACAACAAAGTATCAATCTATAAGATATGAAGCGATCGAGGAAATCGAACAGGGTAACGTGGGCTTCCGGTGTTAATCTTTGTCAGGTATAGCCGTGATCATCTTCGATCGAAGTTTCGTTACTTATCTTTTTTTAATTTTGATTTTGGTGTAGATTTAGTTTGAAACGAGCGCTTGATGATTATTTTTATTTATATATATATATATATTTTTTTTAATTTTATGATTAATTCTGAAGTTAATTAATTGAATAATTGTAATTATTATATAAATATCTTACCAGATTTAAATGAAAATTTCGTTAAACTGGTGAGTGAATTGAACGCTGAGAATGGTGCTATAGTATATTTTATCTCACGTTCGTATGATAATACTCAGGGGAAATTTGATTTAATTTTTTTATTTTTTTTCCAATATTTATAAAATTTCATACGAGAAAAATATTTAATAAAAGTTTTGGAATTAAATTAATTTAATTAAGAGGTTGATAAGATTCTAATTATCAATTTTGATACAAATTTGAGCAAAAACCAATAAGATTGCCAAGAAAATTAAATCCTTAAAACGAACATGAATTAGAGTTATTAAACTCCGATTGTTTCATAGAAAATAACTTATTCTTTTGGAAAAAATATTTTCCAAAGAATTAATTGTTAAAAATATTAAAAATTTTAATTGATAAGACTGTAAACATTTGAACTTGTGAGAATTTCATATTTTTATATGTCATTAAAAAGATGAATTTATTTTTTTTAAAAATGACTTTTCACGACTAGGAAAATATTTTCCATTGGTTAATGCTTTGATGATTATTTTTATTTTTATATATATATATTTTTTTCACGATTAGGAAAATATTTTTTCAGATTTCGGTCCCCATTTGAATTTTGTCTTATTAAATTTATATATATTTATATAATTCATAAATAATAATAAAAAAATAAAAATAAATATATTTAAAAAATATTAATAGATTCAAACCCACAAAATATCAATCAAATAAAATTAAAATGTAAATATTCTTAATATATTAAAAATGTTTTGCAATTTTTTTAGTAAAATATTAAAAATTCAGGTATATAAACATGAGAATATGTAAATAAATTCTTCTAATAATTACTAATTATATTATGGGGTAATTATTTAAGTTATTACTAATTATATCAAGGGTAATTAAGTAATCATATTATCAGATCTACGTGGGAATGCGGATGGGAATCTCCACGGGGTGGGGAATACACTCTCCATCCCTGCCCCGTCTTCACTAATGGGGAAAGAATTTTTCCCATCTCTATCTTCATAGGAAGAGAAATCAGGGAATTCTCGCCCCATACGGAGCAAATTCCTGTGGGAAACGGGAATTTTCCACTCTATTACCATTCCTATTCAAACCTCAGAAAATGAGGAAAGTTTTTCTGCAAAACAAACCGAGCCTAATATTTGAGAAATCTTGAACCAAGGTGTTGTTAGAACAAGCTGATCCTTGCAGCCAAGAACTTGAGGTGCTGTTAAATCAATGAGAGCTATCCCTTATAATTTATTTGATTGTTCATAGATGGCATTATGTTCATGACATGGATAAAAAAGAAAGGATCTACAAATATCATATTTCATTAGAATATAACCGACAGGACAGAGAGGAAATGTAAAAATGATGGTAGGTAAAAAATTTATCTGAGGATAAATTTTAAAGTGAAGAAAACAAAGGGGGAAAAAACTAGTAGGATAATCATTCGCTGGGTCATAGCTTTTGTCCAGTTGGAAACATTGCATATAAATGAGACAAATAATGCACACGGGCCATTATTAAAAGAGTTTAAATGTGAGTTTAAACATAGGCATGCATTCCGGAGTTTAAATGCGAGTCTCAGCTTGCTTTCAAAGTGATGCACTGTCCATCTGAACAGCTAGTCTTTAGAGCCAATTCAGTGATTAATAGCTCATAAGGGTCATTCTATGCTCTGCAGCTGATTGTGTATCTAGATCCTAACTTTTGGGTTTGGTTTGAGTTAAAATTTGATTTGATTTAGTTCATTATATTAATTAATTTCGCTTGTCTGATCACATTTGAAGTTGGAAAATAGTAACTGTACTTAAAAAAGAAAAATTATCACTTGTCAAAGAAAAGACAAAAGAATCAAACAAAAGCAGAACCAACACAAGTGTCATCTGTAGGTTCATGTTAACCTTTTCATATTTATTCTTTGACATTAAGCTAGTTCTTTAGAGACTGCTGGATTGCAGATAGAGAAATATTGGAATGTTCTTCATGGGAACCTGCAATGATATTGATTTCTCATCCAACCAATTGATTTTGGACATTATCTATAGTCTTTTAATTGAAGTTTGCTGTTAGTCATTTGACTGTTAAGCTCATTTTCAGCCGTTAAGTTTGAATTTTCTTGTGAATCTCTTTAGAACGTAATTGTTGCTTATAGTTTTAAACAAGCTCTAAGAAATTAATTTGAGGTTTTTATGACATTGGCAACGAGGGACATTAGGAATTTTGTGAAGTATAGAACATTTAGAAATTCTTTTGTTGTATAAGTTGAATAGGGGCTATTGCTTGTGACTACAATGGAAATCATTTATACACTATAAACATTATAAAGGCTTGAGAATTTTAAATAAATTATGATGGTCTAAAAATAAACGTATGTTGAGAAATAAATTACTCTTACTGAGTTCAAATAATTTTGTTTGTAGCAGGTGAATCTTAGGTTTGCTTGAAGATCTTACTGTGTTACCAAAATTTTTGATCGTGCGTTGTCAGAGCATTGGATGTTTGTCATCCTCTGTAGTTTCAAATGATTAATCTTCTTTGCCAAGAACAATAATACTGTATTGTTGTATGCAAAAACAGTGTTCTTATTAATCATATAAATTGTTATTCTATAATTACTGTGTATTTTCTCTTTGGCTGTAGTATAGTTTTCTTAGGATTTACTGGTGTGTGCTTATCTGACTTGTGACCTATGGCCAAGGTATTAACTTATGTAGCAGTTGATTTGTTTGTTATTTCATATTTTATGTTGCCTTAATGTTGAAATTTAGAGGTTTAAGTCTTGAAACTCTACTATTATTGACGATGTGAATATCGTACTTACACACCCACATTTTATTTATTTATTTATTTTTGCGAGTGTCATGTTTAGATTGTTGGTGTTGTGATTAAAATAATTAGTTGACAACTTTTCCTGGCTTTAAATAGGTACGGCTATTTCTAACGGAGGATTGCCCATCAAAAGTTGGCGCACAAGCTCAAGGTAATCTACAGAAAAAGACATCAAGGACATTGCATCATTCAAATGCTAATGAATTCAATGATCTGCCCCCTGGATTTGAAGGTATTCGCTGTTTCAATACTTTGAAGGAGGAATCATCCCTCATCCCTAGGATCGCATGGAAGTGCCCTCCCAAGGTGAGCATGTTTTTAGTCCTTCACTGAATACAATAGGATGTAAATTTCTTATGCATTTATATTTTGATGGAAAAACTTTTAGTATTTGGCTGACCATCCAGCTTTGACCTTAAGAGTGTTTGTTTTTGCCATTTTGCTAACTCCATACCAAACATGCCCTAAGTGTGTACATATGTTCAGTGATTGAGTTTTAAATCAAACGGCTATTTTTCCCCCCTTGAAACAGTTTATTATGAGCTACAATTGGCAAGTCACAGCAGGTGAAGAAAGCCAGGAGGCAAAGGCTCAAAAACTGAGGGAAATGAGAGTGCTTGAAGCAGTTTTTCCACGTCCTTCTGCCATTCCGCCTTGGTAAAAATTTCCTAATTCGGTAACTTAAAATATTCTTAATAATGTTTAGCTTTATTTAACTATATCTCACACTTGCTTTTCCATATAGCCCCTCTATTTCATTGGACGTAGAAGAGGAATATTATGATGATAGCTTGACTCCCATTATTCCCCTCATTCCTATCGAAGAAGGGGCAACGGCTGACCTATCTGATTTATCAGCACCATTGAACCCCTTGCCAAACAATCAGGATCCATTACCACCAAATATGGCAGGATGTAACACCCGTGTTCTAGAACAACCTACCAGTGAAAAACCAAAGACTTTAATATCGACTGATATGGGTGCTGATCTAGCTGCAGCTGCTTCTGCTGCAGTAACTGCAGTAATGAAAAGCATGGAGAAGGGAAGCCAGATTGATACTGATTTGCTTGTTAAAATCTTAAGTGACCCAAAAATGATCGAGAAATTGATTAATAACAATCAACCACATACTATGAATACTATGACAACTAGTTCACCCATGCTTCCAGCAAAGCCCGTGGCTAGATTAATACCCCCTTCTCACCTCAACCCTGTTGATGGAAGCTTGCATCGGCCATCAAATTCAGGGTCAAAGTCATTGCGGATGCCCGGTGGAAGCCTGGAACCAACAGTAACTATGATGTCAGCGCAATCAAACACTGACCTAAAATCTGAATTCCAGCAAGTTTTGCTGCCAATCTCTTTACCTGGGTCGGAGTCGGTTGGCATGTCAATAACTAGACCACCGGTATCTAGCTCATATGCTACGCTTAATGAGGTTCAATCTAAAGTAAATACCGTGTCTATGCCTGCGCAACCAGTGATGGCTCCAAAAATTATGATGACTGTCCAATCAAGTGGTGGCGTGAAAACCAACCCAGTAAAGAACGTTAACTACATTAAGAATCTAATTAGGGAACATGGATCTGGAAAGCAAGACATGATTGATAGAAATACATCAAATATTGGTTTTCATCATAATGACATACAAAACATAGAATTTGCACAAAATGTGAGACAGAGAGAAGTGAAATCAAAGTTTCAAAAGCCTTGCATATACTATTGGAGTTCAAAGGGATGCCGAAGTGGCTCTAGTTGTCCGTACCAACATGATGTTTCATATCAGTTTCAAACAGGTGGTTCTGTTTCAATGGTAGCCCCACCTGCAAAGAGAATGAAATTAAGTGAGGAGACGATGCTCATAACCAGAGTTGGTTTGCTTTAGTTTGGCATTGTGGTGTAAATACGAGTTTTGAACACTATTTTGCTTTGGGCTTTGTACACACCCCGGGGAGAATTAGTTTCTAGTTGAGAATTTTCAAATTCTTTTATTTTTTTCAATGCTTATAAAATTTGATTTTCTAGTGCCAGGAATTCTATTGAAGGAGGTTACTTTTATTTGGTCTAATAAAGGGTATATCCAATCTAATTAAAATTTATAGTTAATGTAAATTAAAACTAATAATTTTACATTGTTAAATAGTATTTGTATAAAGCAAAATAACTAAGTATAAATTGAAGATAGGAATAATTTGTTAATAACGGAAGTATCAATAAAGCTAAAATTAGATATGACCTAATGGTCTTACTTTAATAATGTAATTTTGATTGATCGGCGCTTTGAATTGATTTGCCTTTTCTCATTGACGTTGGGCAAGAAAATGACGTGCAAGGACCAATCTAATTAGAACATGAAAGTGATATATGCGGACGAAATTAGGAAAGATAATCCGAAGATGGTAAGAATTTTCAATATAATTAAGGATTTTTCCCTTAATATTAAAATCCAAATAATAAAGAGAAGTTTTAACCGTAAAATCAATTGATTTATATTATATTTGAATGCACTAAGTTTATTATGTACAGGAATAATTAAAAAATAATACATATTGATATGTATAAATTTTACTTATGATTTATAAACTTTTATTAATGTTAATTTCATCAAAAATTAATTTTAAATCATTCATATATATATATATATATATCACACGCCTATCTTGCTGGCAATGCATCATTTAAATTTCTGCCCTATCAACTTTTTATGGTAAGATAGAGGCCTATCATAATAGTGATGAGTGATGGAGAATTAGGGTTCGATTATGGAGAGAGAGCCTGAGAAACGCCATCACATCCAAGGAAGGCAACAAGTGTGCAAGATCTATATATTTATTATTTATATTTATAGTGAAAACTAAAATAATATTTATAATACGATAATAATAATTTGCATATTTTAAAATAATATAAAAATGTGAAAATTTGTCATGTGTCAAACTTTATATTTTAAGAATAATTTAATTTATGATGAAGCTACGTGTTCTTATAATTGGTGTTAAAAAAGTATCAGCCTAGCTGAGATATCATTGGATCCAATATATTGAACCCTCAAAATTCGAAGTGCATTCCTAGATTTAAAATGAGAAAGCTGGCTTGACAACAGAATCTAGTGAAGCAATTGAAGAAGATCGAGTGAAAGGTAGGGGGGAGAGAAGTTACTGGAGATAGAGGGAATCACACGGGTTTGGAAACTTCTAATTTAGTTACTAGCAATTTATCTAACGATCAAACTCTCTCAACTGACGCCCTGGTGATTGACAATAAACCACACCAAGAGCCATGATGCTTTTATGCTGAACTTGTTAGGGAATGAGCCATTCCTTGACAATTCAGACTCTGAGGGGTCTTGTGAATAAATATTGGCCAACTATGGTGTTTATTTGTGAAAGTAAACATGGAAGAAGTTTTTTGGAGAAATTTAGACATATATGGGGTTTTGATGCAGCAGAACATGTGGAGTCTCGAGGTACAACGAGGGGTCTTACTTTATGGTGGGTTAATTTTGTGAAGATAAAAATTTTGAATCTATCTCTAATTTTATAGACGTTGAGGTAAACAATGGATAGATGTGGTATTTCACTAGAGTGTATGGAGAGTTTGGGGAGGAATGCAAGGAGTTCCTAGAGAATTTAATTGAATTGAGAAGATTTGATGGCTCTTGAAGAAGATTGCAAATGGAACGAGGGAAACGGAAAATCTATAGGTATTTGGGAAGATGATATGAAGAAGGGTTACAATATTATTTTGAGCAAAAAACAAGTGAGGGATTCTAATTCAAATTCTAATAATCAACCTCCTTTGTTTTGGAAATCAATTAGGGATTTGCAGGTACCTCCAAAGATGAAAACCTTTATCTGGAAGTGTTGCAAAGAAGCCTTGCCTGCTCTTCAAAGCCTGCATCGAATTAATTGTAGCCCTACATCTGATTACCCAAATTGTGAACAATTAGAAGAATCCATATTGCATATGTTGTTTGAATGTAATGTAGTTAGGGCAACTTGGTTCATCTCATCCTTGGGTTTCAGATTTAATAACTCTTATCTTTCTTTCAGAGAATGCTGGACTCATTTAGTCAAAGACTTAAAGAGGCAAGGAGAAGAAGAGGAGGTGCCTCTATCCGCTCACATTTGCATGGCAATTTGGAAAGCTAGGAATGAAAAAATTTTCAATAATCAGCAGTCTCAACCTCAACAAATTGTAGTTAATCCAATCAATTACTGGGAATTGGAGAAGGCAGCAGTGAGAGAATTGATGAGAAGCCTCTCAAAATGCAGAATTCTCAACACCATCTGTTGATAGATGGATTCCTCCTCCAATAAATGTTTTTAAATTTAACACAAATGCTTCATATGATGTACATTCTGGGAAAAGTCAATTAGATTTTGTTTGTCAAGATCATGACGGTTGCTAATTGATGGTAAAGTCAGACATATTTTTTTGTAGCTCTTTGCTTACGAAAGAAGTTTTGGCTCTTCGAGATGCAGTCATGTATGCAAACTATTTGAAGCTATAATAAATACTTTGTGAATTAGACTTCTTAATTACCATCTCCAATTTAAAAGGTAATGGTAAGGAGATTCCATAAGAGATCGAATTATTGTTGAGGATAATAAATTTCTTACTAAAAATTTTATTTATTGAAATTTTGTGTGTGTGAAAAGAAATTGTAATAGGATTGCATATTGTCTTTCTCAACTAGATTTGTTTGCTGAGATCATAATGGTTGCTAATTGATGGTAAAGTCAGACATATTTTTTTGTAGCTCTTCTCTTATGAAAGAAGTTTCGATTCTTTGAGACGCGGTCAGATATGCAAATTATTTGAAGCTATAATAAATGCTATGTGAATCAGACTTCTTAATTACCATCTCTAATTTAAAAGGTAATGGTAAGGAGATTCCATAAGAGATCGAACTATTGTTGAGGATATTAAATTTCTTGCTAAAAATTTTATTTATTGAAATTTTGTGTATGTGAAAAAAAATTGTAATAGGATGACAGATTGTCTTTCTAAAGCCAGAAATTTGAGTTGTAGCCCTGGTTGGCTATGTAATGTTCCTAGCAAACTCATATCCCTTGTAAGAGAGGATAATTTTGATCTTCATAATAAATAAATTAATTAATTAAAAAAAAAAAAAAAGAATTGGCTTCCCACTTAAGCAGCCAATTTACTTTTTTAGGAAAATTATTGATTTTTTGAGTTTTCAAGTACTAATAAAATTTTTTATTAATTGTTAATTTATTTTATTTTTTTAACTCTTCAGAAAAAATTTACATAAAAATAAATTATTACAAAAATATTTTTTACTAATTAATAATTGGTAATTATAAAAAATTCTGAATTATTTTTTAATAAATTATCCCATAATATAATCCCCACACGACGCGATCCCCCAACAAAAGCTGGAAGTGGCTCGCGGCCTCGGGTTGTCTGACTCGACCCAGAAACCGAGTCTCTGTCTCTCTACGATGGCTTTCTCAGGGACGAATGCCACTTTTCCATATCTTCTGGCACTCGCGCTACTCACAATTTTAGTGGCGAATCGAGGCCTTGCTATTCGTTTACCTGATCAGATCTCTAATCCCTCCAGAGACCCGTCGGATCCACCCCTGAAAATCGCCGTCTTCGCTCTCGGTTGCTTCTGGAGATCTGAGGCCGTCTTCGGTTGCTTGAACGGGGTAGTACGGACCACCGTGGGCTATGCCGGAGGAACCAAATTCAACCCGGAATACAGAAGTTTAGGTGATCATGCTGAGTCTGTACAGGTCCTTGTCATTTCCTTTTCTGATGAAGAAAAAGAAATAAATTTTCAAATTTCACTGAGTTTTGTTTCTTTTTTTGTAGGTAGAATATGATCCAAGAGTGATTAGTTTTAGAGAGCTTTTGGAGGTTTTTTGGTCAAGTCATGATTCAAGGCAAGTATTTGGGCAAGGTCCTGATGTGGGTGATCAATACAGGTAAAGCTCGATCATGTTCACACTTGTTTAATGTCTCATAACCCATAATTAACCTGTTAATGGTTATACATATGTAGGTCTATCATCTTTACTAATGGGACTGAGGAGTCTAGATTAGCTGCTGTTAGCAAAGAAAATGAGCAATTAAAGTCAAGAAGCAACATTGTCACTACTCAAGTTCAACAGCTTCTAGCATTTTATCCTGCAGAACCTGAACATCAGGTTTTTATGATCATTCTTTTCATTCTGTTTTTTGTTTTAGCGTTTACTGCTGTTAAGTCTTGTTAATTCTTAAAATGCTGTGCTTGAGGTTTCCTTCAAAGTCTTTTTATAGCTGAATTGTAGATGGAAAAAAATTATAGTATCTGAAAATAAAAGTAGATGGAAAAAATATTAGGCATCCATGCAGTTGCAACAGTGAATTTCTATTCACTTTGTTTATGGAACCAACAAAATCTGCTGTCAGTTACTACATTGTCAGTGATGCAAAAGTAGGGTAACCCATTTGGAATAAATCAAACTCTCACGAATGACCTGAATTCTAGCAATAAGTTTAGTTACAAATGGTACAATTCAGCTGAAATTTTGAATTGAAATCACAGCTTTGTTAAATGGTCTTGTAAGAATTTTTCAGAAAACTTACTAGCTCATAGCGCAAATAGAACCTGGAACTGTTAGCAGGCTTAGTTATATAGTCACTTCAAAAGCAGAGAAAAATATTTGTTTCTTTCTTGTTTCATACAATTTAGGCAATGCCTGCATATTGTATTTATTTTTTTATTAATTGTAATTTCTGAGTTGTCTTTAATATTTAATTTTGCAGCTCTATATCTCATGCATCATGTAAGCACACGTCTCATAAGATGCCTGATGTAGAAAAGGACATAAAAATCATATTACATTTTTTCTTTTGTAGTTGAATTTTGATTGTTTTTTTTTTAATAAATCCTAGTTCTAATATTGGTGTTTGAATTATTCAATAGGATATAAGAAATCTATTTTTCCAAGTGTGTTCGCTCCATTTTTAAAGGTGCCAGCACAAAGTGGGTTGAAAATTCACTAGATGTCCTTGATCTAGAGTTTTTGTTTTTTTAGGGAGAATTTATTATGTTCTTTGAAGCACATTCTACGGCAGGTTAACTGTGTTTCAGTATTGCTGTTCAAAAAGAAAATAAAGGAGCATAGAGAAGAAGAAAGAAACCAAAATAAGGTGGGAAGAAAGAGAACTGAAGGGTGGTGGTCTTGTCAGATTCTGGTGACGGCAACCGGATTTCCAATGGCTTTCCAGTTGCTCTGAATTGTGGGGTGGGTGGGGTTGGTGTGTGCAATGCACTGGCTCTAGAGCTTGATGTGACCTGTGCCTTAGGCATGCCTTTTAACAACTATGCTTGGGAACCTTTTTATTTTTATTTATTTATTTATTTTTTTAATCCAAACCTTTTCATTTTTTTGCAAATTAAACCATGACTAATGATTAATTGCACATTAGCATCCAAAAGCTAGGTTTCCATTTGGAAAAATTGTTAACTTGTTGACGTGGCCGTCCATAATGGCACCACGTGGACAAGGCAACTAAGGTTTAAAAGAGTCCAACTTGGACTCTTAATTTTGACTAGAAAAAATGTCATAGTTTATTTCTATCTGGTGTAAAAATTTCTAGAACCTAATGTAATGGCCAATTGAACCAATAACTCTGCTTGTTTATGGAGAGACAAAGTTCTTTAATTGTTTATTTGAGTTATGGTGCCATTAGAGAAGATGATAGAATTGATGTATTGGCATTCTATCAATTTCAAGTGATCTTGTTATCCACACGTTGAACTCCCTGTCCATTATATTTCTTTACATCAATTCCTCTTTATACTCAATATCTAGGGTTTTGTTATCTCCCATTATTTTTTTGGTGAATTCTTCTCCAGCTAATAGATTGGCTTCCCCTGTAGCTCCTCTTCCTAGCTGAGTTATATTGGCTTAGGCGATGAACTCTGAATGCCATTTAAATGATCTAGGAGTAGGTAGGAGAAATCTGTGAAATGGCTGGATTACCTCTTGTATTTTAGCCTTGGATGTCTAAGTTATTGACTCTGATCTGGTGCAGTGGATTGTGATTGGCATGCAGAGTAAGTTGGATGATGACATTTAAATGCTGGAGATGTAAAAAGATAGGAGAAATAAGGGTTTGTCCAATGCATGTGCAGGTGGTGCTGTTAAGGTCACGTTAGCAAGTTAATAATTATGTGACAAATTATTAGTAATTATAAATGGTGAATAGAGAACATTCAAAATGCTGAAATAGAAAGCATTCTATTGGAAGTTAAATGTAGTGATTGATGAATTCAAATGCTTGGTAACTGCAGAAATTTGAGCTCAAGCGAAGGCCATTTCTTCTTCACCTGATGGGAAACTTACCTGAAGAGGAGCTTGAGAGGTCGAGCTTGGCAGCGAAACTAAATGGTTATGCAGCAGAGCTCTGTCCGCCGAAGATTCAAAGCCACCTCGATGCAAAGATCAATGAAATTGTTAGGAAAGGTTGGCCTGTTTTGAAGGACGTGTAGTAATTTTTTTTTTTTGCCCAATTCTATAGCAAAATGCGTCAAAACCAGCTCATTGCAAAGGTCAACGAACTTGTTAGGAAAGGTTGGCCTGTTTTGAAGGGATGTGTAGTAGATTTTATTTTATTTTATTTAGCAAAATGCTTCAAATGACAGAGCTCCTTTCTCCAGTGAACTCTTGGATGTTACTGTTTATGCCATCCAGTTGAGGATCACAAGCTACGAATGATAACAGCAGGTATTTTGGATGCTCTCCAACGAGATTAGGGTTCTTTTGTTGCTCAAATTACCATCGAAAGGTGCATCACTGCAAGCAGGAAATTTTTTTGCATAAACTATTATTATTAAATTTATTTGTTCATATTATAGACATTTGTTTGGACATTGAGAACTTATAGATTTTGATGAAAATATGATATGTTGCAGTGATTAATAAATGATATTTCTGACATATTTTTTGGACTAATATTGCTACTAAGGCTGAGCACAGTTAGGGGGGATTTGGAGATTTTTAAATCTTCGGAACCGAATCGAACTTAAGATATTTCTAAAACAAGATTTTTAGAATTGAATCGTGAAGAAAAATCTCGATATTGAATAAGGACAGTTTGAGATGGAGATTTGGATCTAATGGAACGGTTCAGTACGAAACGAGGCAAAATGGAGATTCAGAGATTTTCTTTTTTTAAAAAATTAAAAATATATATTTTTCAGCTCAACTTAAAATTAAATTAGTACATGTAACAAAAATAAAAATCAAATTATTAGTATATGATTAAAAAAATTGATTTACAATCTACTAATTTAAAATAAAAATTAAATTATAAAGTGCATAATTAAATTTTATTTATATATTATTATTATTTAATTTTTTTAAATGTGTTGTTAATTCAATATATATATATATATATATATATATATATATATATATATATATCCTTTAAATCGGTTTTTCAGTTCTGTATGGTTTTTAATATGAATAAGTACTAATCTCCGGAACTATACTAAAAAAAGGAGATGGTTCAGTTTGGAAAAAATCAAGCAGTTAACAAATATTTTTCGGATATGAAGTTTTTTTGTACGGTTCGGTATCTCTCAACCTAATTGTTGCCATTTTTAAAAGGATTGAAATAAATAGAGATTAAAGCAATGGGAAAATAAAACATGTACGGTTTATATGTTGGTTTTATAGATCCATTATCCATGTTGAGTTCCAAATCCTGATTTTCTTTCCCTTTGCGGCTTTCTCTAGTTCTTTTGTTTGTTTTTTAGAGTGAAACACAGGCTTCTACAATGAGCAAATTTAGTGGGCTAGTTCATATGCTATTTCATTAAATTCTCCAGCCAGTCTCAAAAAAAATAAAATAAAATTCTCTCACCTACAAAAGAAAAATTTATGGCATGCAAATCTAAAACTAAAGCTTTGGACGTCTCCAATCAGGTTATCCAAGTAGGGTTCAGGTACTGAATTTCCAGAGCAAGCTAATCTACTCTCTTGCTATCACTTCCAAAGGTTCTATGCTGCAAACTCCCTCGAAGAACCACTAGCAACCATTTTCAATATCTTAGAAGATAGAAATGGGACAATAAAACATACAAATTAGGAAAACTCTATAACAAACCTAATTAAATTCATGGGACAAAAAAATCTACAATTATCTAGAGATTACTTAATAAGCAAAAACCATAAAAGCTTTCAAATGGAATTTCAATGATAACATATTTTATCTCCCCATACAGTACTAAGCTTACCCGATGAACCTTGTTGTTTTTGATAGGAGAAAGTAATAATAATAATAATAAAAAAATAAAAAAAAAAAGTCAAAGTTACATTTAGTCAAATAAGGAGCAGTTTTTTTTTAATGGCTTGGCCTGGAACTAGCTCTAAATAATAGTACTGAGTTGACCTATATAAATCACCTTACTAGAAGGTGGCTTTACTGTTTAATGACTCAATTCCGATCTAAAACAGTTAATCCAAGTTATTTAGATAATACTTTCTTACATATTTAATATAAGATCTTTTCTTATACTTATGACGTGCTTATTTAAACTCTTCAAGTTATTATATCACTTGATTAGACTGTTATATTAATCAAATTTAAAATTATTAAAATATCATTGTTCTAACTTTAACTCTGCCCTAAATTTAAATATCTTATCATTTTAAATAAGCACCAATTCAAATGGATATGAAAATATAGAAAATATATTCAGTAGTATTATCTATCAATTTTCCTTTAGAATGCTCATTATATTCAGTAGTGTTCAATTGATTCCTCCTTTGTTCCACATATATCACAAGTTGTATTATCTATCAATTTTCCTTTAAAAAGGTGATTTTTTGTGGCAATAGAATTACATAACACCTTTCAAATAAAAAGACAAACATTGGATGGAGAATTCAGCTTCCACAATGCTATCCAGACGTCCTTTGAAATTAGAAAGGAGATTGAGGGAGATATTGAAAGGGCTTCTTGCTCCTTTTGCTGCACTAATTTCTAGTATGCAGCCATGATGGAAAATTGTTCATTCTTGTTCTAGTGCCATACCCGTTTGTCTTCGTCATCTACACTTCCTATGGGAATTTTCAATATTTTTGTCACCTCCCTTTGCGCGAATAATTGATTGAGTTTTGAGATATTCCAAGTTCCATTATTAGTCATAAGCTCATTGGCCCTTAAAGAAGAACAATTACTTAGAGGCACAGACTGCAGTCTAAATCATGGGAGAGAAGGAATCCATGGGTCTGTTCAAACTCGGATTGATTTGCCATTGCCCAAATTGAGCTTAGTACCAGCTTGAATAATTTCTCTTGCTTCCAAGAGACTCTAACATGATATTTTTATGTAATAATTTCATACATAATATTTTTATAAAAAGTACATAAATTAATCATGGTGACAATTTACTATTTCTTAATACAATGGGTTAGTAAATTTGTTATTTAGAAAATTTAGAATGATAGAATAAAAAATATTACGTATGAAATTATTGAATCATAATAACGATAAAAATTTTCTTTCAATAAATAAATCCTTCCACCCATGTCTATTTTTCTGAATATTTGATGTAATTAATTTTAGTATACCAAAATAATTTTCACGTCCAATTATTTCGGTAGAACTGATTATTATAAAAAGGTATTATTTCTATTTTTTTTTTTTATGTTCTTTTTGATGATCCGAGATATTATTTCCCCGTGCTTTCTTCACTTTTTCTCGGACAATTGATTGCAATTGTTCTTTAATGTACTTTTCGTTTTATTCTCATTCCCCTAAATTATCTATAACTTAAATTATTACTATTACAAGAAAATAGGAAATGCTTTATAATTATTGTGTTAACAAATGTAAAAATAATATAAACTTAAGTATGGCATCACACTTCTTTCATTTCAAAATATTTGACATTTTAAAAAAAAAATTAATTTATTTATCATTTTAAAATTTAAAAAATATACTCATTATTTTTTTAACTTTACCTTCTATTTATCTATCTACTAAACATAGGCATTAATTACTTTTATTTATCTATATCAAAATTAATAAAAATATTTTTATTTTTTTATTTTAAAATTATAATAATTTAATAACCTTTTTAATCTATGTGTTGAAATTTTAAACGATAAATATTTTGAAATAAAAGAGAGTATATTATTGATCAATTCAATATCTATGGTAAACATAGCTTAAGTTTATTTAGAACTACTAATCAATTATTAAATATAATAGCTAAAAGATCAATTACTATCAGTGTTGTTGACATTATAAAGTTAAATTAATTATTCCCTTCGTCTCATAATAATAAGCTTATTTTTCATTTTTATTCATTCTAAAATATAGTCCACTTTTCTTTTTAAGATCATAATTCATTTATTAATTGCTTATTATATCTCCATTTATTTTGCATTGCAATCAAGCAAATATTATCAAATGTAATAATTAAAAAATTATAACAAAAAGAGCCATCTAATATTAATTAAGGAGATTATAGGAAAGTTGTATCATTTTAACTATAAAAACTATATTTTCTTATTATGTGTGAAATTAATTATAAACCTATTTTTACGAGATGAAGAAAGTATTAAATTTTAAAATTATATGTTTTAACATTTCAAACCAGCAATTAAGAACTAAAAAATGAAATCTCTAACACGAAATTTTCTCAGAGGCCTAAGTCTGAAACTACTAATCAAGCAGTTAACTTTCTTGATTAGTCCACACTACTGAATATATATGTGGAACAAAGGAGGAATCAATTGATAGAAAATCGATTTAGAATGCTCATTATATGATTCGTTTTATTATTATTATTATTCATTAAAAATTTCTGAGTCAAAGACTCTTAGATATGAGTTTTGGGTGTGAAACGAGAAAAACAGGAGGAGGAAAACCAAAATACAACCCACATGCCCCAAATTCAAGAACTAAACTCCATGTTTGAAACTTGAAAACTAAGCATAAAATCTAATATGAAGAGTAAAAAATGCACTACTAATGTTATGAATAATACCAAAACCAAACAAGCAAAGAACCACAAGCAAACTATACATATTGGAGTTTGAGTTGGGGGAGACATTGTTGACATTTTTCTTGATTAGTCCTATTGAAAGTTGTTAAATTATATGTTGTGGCAAAGAAAGTCCCTTGTGTCTTAAACCAATGAAAAAATAAATCAATAACTAAATAAAAGATATATAGAAGACAAATTGCATTAGATAGATTGTAAAATTGTAGGGTACCCTTTTTATTTATTTATTTATTTTTTTTTGCCTAATACTTGTAGGGTACCCTTAAGTACATGGCCTTATGTCTAACAGATATCTGCCCTGCAACTCAGCTTTAGCCTTCGCCCACTTTCCAACAATGTTCTAAAAACCAACCCAACCCAACAATTTTGTGAGAGAAATAACAAAATGATATAGACCTTTATCAAAAAATGTATTGAAGATAATAGAAAGAGACCTATATAGTAAATCTTGCAAACTAAAAGGCCAATACCATCCATGCTTGCATTATTAAGGAAATTGACTTCTATGGGATCACTTTAAACTTGATGCTTTGAATTCTTTCTTTCTTTTTTCTTGTAAAATTTATAAAAGTTTTAATTATATAATAAAATTACTATTTCATATGATGTAAATTTTCATCTCCATTTAATAATCTTAGTTACGTTTGGTAGGCTGTAATATAATGTAATCAAATGTATTTCTAATATAATATATTTGATTATATTATATTATATTTTATTATGACTTATCAAATATACCTTTAGAATTTTAAATTTTAACTATTGAATCGTTTCAACTTCATTAACAACTAATAAAATCGTAAAATTTATTTGAGAGAATAAATTTTATGAGTATATTTATTAATTATTTTCTTTGATATATTACAACAGTATTAGGATCAATATGGCTTGACTTATTGAATGGAATCAAATAAAGAATCATCACACATATAAAAACAAATTAAGATGAATGATTACACATATGAAAACAAATTTAGATGAATGATTTAAAGAGACTGATTGGGTGGGCAATGGAAGACTTGAGCAACATAGAAAAAGACATAGGGAAGTTGTAGTTATCCCTTTAATATATATATCAATCTAATAATTTTCTTTTGAAAATAAGGATTGATAATGAAACATATACATAGGACATAGGTGGCTTCTTTTGGTCATCTTCACACTGTTTATTATTGTATCAAGACTTACCCTAGTTCCTAATACCTCTCTCTTGTATTAATGTTCAAAATTTGAATTATGATGTAATATTTTATACTTTTTTTCTAATAATTTTTTAATATTAAAAGAGAGAGAACAATAATATGATTTAATATTTACTTTTTTAAAATGTAAGGTATGAAAAGTTTTTTAGAACAAAATTTTGTTAGATTTGATGAAAATTGTTTAAAGAACTTCTAATCAATAATCACTTAAAAAATATAAAATTTTACCTTTTTTATGATTTTGCCTAAAATTTGAACACTAGATTCAGGTTGCATTCCCCCCTATCCCCCAGTGCTCAAAAGAAAAAAAAAAATTATTAATTTTATCTTAATTTATAATTTTATTTACAATTATATTTAAGTATGAAAAAATAGTCGAAATTAAAATTAAAATTAAAAATGAAATTATTTTCATAAATGAAATAAAATAATTATAAATTAAAATTAAAATTAAAATTAAAAATGAAATTATTGTCATAAATGACATAAAATAATTATATTAACATTTTTTCTCTTTTTACATCATAATCTTTACTTTCACCTATCTCTCTCTCTCTCTCTGTTTAAAAAATCAACTCCCATATCCTTTCATTTTCAAAACAATAATAATTAGTTTATAATTTTATGGAAGAAATAAAGTATAGAGATATAGTTAAAAAAAATGAAAAGTGAGTAAAGAGATTAAAACAATATTTTATTTCAATCATAAATATAATATTATTTTTTTAATTTCAGTTTTTGACCAATTTCTTTTATTTGAACACAATTTTAACTATTTTTTTCTAGAAGGAATTATAACTAAATTTGAAAATTAAGATAAAACTAATAAAATTAAAAGATTTAGAAAAATAAAAAAAAATATATATTTTTTAAAGATTCATATGGTTATATCTTTAGGCTAATTTACACATTAATTGAAATATATCTAAATCGAATTAGATTTATTAGTCTTTAGTAATATTTTATTACATTTTCAATTTCAAGTTGAACCTATGAATAGATTTAATAGACACTAAATTCCTTCACTAGCAAATTCACGTTTGACCTATATACATTCAAGAATTTGTTCTCATTTATTTTCCAAAATAAGCAAATTCTTTTTAACAAATTTAAAAAATTTATAACTTTTTTCATCAATTAAAATTAGTGACTACCATAGTATATATACCAGTCAAATTAACTTTGAATATTACATATAGCTTCTTAATATTACATAAATTGGTCATAATTTATATATAGCGTAAATTTTTTTTTTAAAATAAGAAAATGCGTTGAAAATGTGTATATATAATTATAAAAATCATAATTTTTAGGAAAAAGATCAAAATAAGTTTTGATTAGAGTTGAATTGACTAAATGATTTCTGAGCTGGATTTCAGAGAGTATACCTGAATGATATGAGCATGCAAAGAAAGAAAGAAATGACAGGAGGGCCAGCCCTTGTGTCTAGCAAAAGGTCTTTGATGTCCAAGTTAGTGATAAGCTTCTTCAGTGACTGAAGAAGGAAGATTTTCTTCTCTTTTAATTAGAGAGTTTTTTAGTGAGATAAGGAGTTGAAAGAGATGCATAATTCAAGCTACTTGAGTTATGCATGATCATTTTCTTTTGTATAGTGATAAGTATTTATGACTTTTTAAGAGAAGAGAGAATTTCTCTTGACACAATATGTTTCTAATTGGTGTGATTGATATAGAGATAATGAACGCATGGACTGAGATCTTATCTCTTAGGATGTGGTAGGTGACTGATTGTGTTGGAATCCAAAGGTGTGCTGCTTGATTAAAAACCTTTTCTAACACTTAATAGTAACCTCTTTATTATGAGTATCCAACCACACAAAATAACTTGTGGAGAAAATTACTTGATGCAGAAGTTAGGGGGTGAAGGCTTTTGAGGGGGAGCAAAGCAGAGGCTTCACCTCTCATGATGGGCAAGGCCTCTCCCTTGGGTCTTCATTCTTTTATGCTTTTTCTTTGTGCCTTTGTTTTTCACAAAGATTAAAAAATCTATTTTTGATGGATTTTGACTTCTTTTAGACTCATTATTTTCTTGGGCTATTTTTGTCTGTTATCAATATTTTTTTTTTTCAATTCGTCATCATCACATATTCAAGCAAAATGAATTAATGCTTTGAAGACATGGAGACAAATCTCAATCGTTCAAATTTTGGACAACCGTATGTGGTCCGTAGTCCCTAAAACAAAAGCAGTCAATAAGATAAAAGGTTTGCCTATTTAAGCAGATCAAATAACTAACAATGGTTGATTCAGAAACACTATATACATGTTGGGAATAGTCTTGAGCACCAACTCAATAATTTTCTTAATTAGTGGATGAAAATAACTTTGAAAATTGCTAATTATTGCATAATAAGAGAGGTGTTTCTATGCTACTTTTTTAATTTAATTAGATAAATATATAATATGAGGCTGAATTTTATTTCTTATATTTGATATATATTAAAGTCTAATTTAGTATTAATTTTGAAATTTTAGACAAAATCAAGAAATAAATTTCCTTGGCCAATATACAATAGCTAATTACTATTCTTTATTTTTTATGAGTTTTAAACTGATTTTGGATAAAATTTCAAATATGAGTTTTTTTTTTTTTCAAAATCAACTTTAAATTCATAAAAAATCAAATGAAATTTATTGTCTAATTAACCAAATGACAAATAGCTACTATATATTTATTGATTTGTGAGATTTATTTCATATTTTTAGTTCAAAATCAATTTTTTTCTAATAGTACTAAATTGAACCTACTGATTACATAATCATTATTATTATTTTTTAAATTGTTTTAATATGATAAAAATAAATTATTAATCAAAATTGAGATAGTGAGAGATTACATTTTCAACTTTCGAATTTAATTTGATATGATTATTAATTTGTTATTTGACACGTTTGTATTTATATATACATTATGTGTAAAATTTTTGATGTAAAAAAAATTAAAAAAATAAAATCCAGGAATAATTAATGCATTGATTAGTCTAATCAAACAATAATTAATGCATTGATTAGTGAATTTTGCAATCCATTGACTTTGGACCACATGGTTTGCTTTTGCAGTATTTTGTTTGGGAAAATAGCATGCTATTTCTGCTACTTTTTTTTTTTTTTTTTTTTTTCTCTCTCTTGTATATTGTAAGAAAATATAATTAATTACTTACTAACTCATAAATTTTATTATATTTTTTCACTTATATTATTGTATATACTCATTTATTATCATTTTTATTATTAATTTTGAGAATACATATTTTTCAATTAATAAGAATATAATAGACAAATTCTATAACTATTTTTAAAGTGGACAAGTATTTTGAGACATTTCAAAAAAAATAATAAATAACTTTTTTAAAATGAAGGGAGTATTAATTAATATTTTAAAATTTTATTATAAATATACTCATTATTTATCTAACATAAAAACATAAATATCTTTTTATATTATATATAATTTTTCTATTAAACCTAACATATATATATTTTTAACATATACATAATTTTACCTATTAGTTAATTATTTAAATTGCAAAAGAAAAGTTGAGGAGATTTTCTTTTAACGATAAAAAGAAGTAATCAAGTATATTTAACTAACAATAACTAGAATAAATCAGAAAAGAAATAACTAGAATAATGATTCAACAAATTCTAAGTGATGATCTAAAGATCTTAAAAAAAAAAAAAAAAAAAGGATAAGGTTCTCTTTTGTGTGAGTTCGAATTTTGAATGGCTTTTTAGACTTACAAAATGAGCAAATAAGTATTAAAGTGTCAAGACTTAATAATATCTCTTCAATAGAACTGAGTATCGGGTGGTTCGGCTCCGTTTGGTTGAAATGGATAACGAACCAATTAGATATGAAATATACTAATACTTCATCTGAATCGATCCAATTATTGTATAAATTCTGACAGTTCGACCAACTGATATTATAGATATGTTCGGTTCGGTATTCGATTTGGGTTTTTTTATTGGGTCAATTTGTTTATTAATCAGAAATGTAAAAATGAATTGTAATTGAAAATTTTGATTCATTTCATTTCATTTATTCTATTCTATATATAGGCTTACATTATACTAATACAATAAAATAATAAAGTGTTTAAGTGCTAAAGTTCAAATACTTATAATAATTACATAATTAAATTTACAGGTCAAAAAATTACATCAAAATCAAAATTAAATATTCAGTGAAAGGCACAAAAAATACAATTTCCACTTCATCAACTTCCACCATATATAATATCATTGCACAGTTAGCACTATAACTATATAAGTTTAGATGTTTAGTAAGCCTTCAACTGGCAAGTTTGGCTAGTGAAAAAATAAAGCCATTTAGGCCTGCCACAAAAGTATAACTCCCACCACTATGTCCATAACAAAAAATCCTGAACTTGTAACAAAATACATATCTTTCTTAAACAAGTTAAATATGCTAATGTAAAAAATAAAGGAGAAATGTAAATGAAAGAGGCTCAGAAGTTGTTTTTCAAGTCATATTAAGAACATGCACACACATTTTGGGAATAGTCACTCAAAACTATAGCACACTTTGTATAATTTTATACTTCATAGTATGTTAGTATATATACACACACTTTTTGCAACAATTAAAGCTACCTAAAAATGTAGCACCAATGTTCTCATTAAACTTAGAAACTAGGTGGAAGCATCATCATAGCTCCATTAACAAATAAGAAAACAAATTAAGACAAAACAGAGAATGAAAAGAGAAACAAGTTTAAGAATACTCCTATATGGATTTATGGCCACCATGTAATGTCTGCAAGTAGATGTTGACCTGCCAAACATGTCCAATCCAATCAAGTGCAACATTTTATCTCTCATTATTTATCAATGTTATGTCAATCACAAACAAGCAGCAAATTAAGAAAAATTAAAAGAATGAAGAGTAATGAAAACAGTACAAAGTTAGCAAAAAATCAATCAAAAGCAAAAGCTGTTGTTACTGCTCTACAAATTCACAATTGAAAAGCAGCAGATTCTAGTCATTGTCATTTCATATAAGGATTAGGGTTTTGATGTAGGGCCACTGCCCATAGGTAGCAAACCTACCCAAAATGAACACAAATTAGAAAAAACTAATTATAAAGTAGATGAAACAAATTAATTAAACAAACAAAAAAATGTTTAATATACCTTTTTCAAAATTCTCTAAGTCTTCAATAGCCTTTTCAATATTAACTGACTGATTACTAGATCTCTGCCAATCTTGAGCACAAATCAATGCTTCCACTATCTTAGGAGTTAAAGAACTCCTAAACATATCCAACACTCTACCACTAGTACTAAAAGCAGATTCAAAAGCAATAATAGAGATTGGAACAGTTAGAACATGTCTAGCTATTTTTGAGAGAATGGAAATCTCTCTAAATTCACCTTTTACCATCTCAATATATCAAATGCGTTATCAACCTCCAATATATCCTCACCTAGATAGATATCCAATTCTGTTTTTTTAATTTCACATGTTCTGCTCTCCATTTTATGCCTCTTAAATCTGGCCTTTAGCAAAGACATAGGTTTACCAGCACTAGCAGAATGACTATTATCATTGGAGAGGCTATTTTGACTTTGAGAACCAATATCACAAGCAGCAAGTCCATACAAAGCAAAATAATTATCAAACAATTTAGCCAATGAGGACCTAATTTTGGAATAAAAGCTTTCACCTACTTATTCCCCATACATTTGAGTTAATTGAAACTCCATATATTCAATCTTATCTCTAGAGTCCAATATAGTTGCAAAAAAGATTAAATAATTCATCTTTTTAGGATCTCCCCAATATTTATCAAATTTATTATTCATATTTTGCCTTATTGACTTGACATAGGAATCACTAGATTCCCTCAAGTCATTTAACCTGTAACACAAGTCAAAAATTTCACTAAAAAAAGTGTTGGTAGTCGTATAAAGAAAACTAAAGATTCTAAAAAATGTTTCAACAAATCAACCATTTTTCCTACACATTCCCAATCAAGAAAATCTGGCACATTAACATGTAAATTTGCCTTAACTGTATGATCCTCATCTTGTAATTGGTCAAAAGCTTTTTCATATACACATGCAACCCTAAGCATCAAGTATGTGGAATTCCATCTAGTAGGCACATCAAGAAACAAAGAAGACTTAGATTCAATGCCTACTAATTCACTATTATCTTTGAATTTCAATAACCTAGCAAGAGAATTCCTCACATACTTAATAGCTTCCCTAACTTTTTGACAAAAATATTCACATCTTTCAAACCATAAAAAACAACAAGATTAAGGATGTGCGCAATGCATCTCATGTGTAAACACTTACACCTAACAGCAGAAGCATCGCAATTTAACATTTTCCTTTTAAAAAAACCTATGCAGTGTCATTGGAACTTGCATTATCAATAGCAATACTAAAAACATTCTTAAGCCCCTAATCAATCAAACAATTCTCTAAGTCCAGTCTGGGCCACACAAGGTAGGATTGAAAAGGTAGAACTTGGAATCATCCTTTTGTTCGGTTGAGTAGAAAAACTTGAAAACATCTAAGAAATCAAGCTTTTGGAAATAAGGGCCTGAGCCCAATGACCATAGTTGGGAAGTTTACTTAAGGATAATTTTGAAGATAGATAAAAGAGTTTAAGGAAGTAGGCTTATAGCCAAATCTGAACCATTCATAATGGACCATAGATAATCCCTAATGGAGATATCCACCGCAAAGAAAAGTGTGGATACTTCGGTAAAGGTGAGAAAGAATATAAGGGCCGAGAGCTAGATACGACCTTTTGACTAGGGCAACTATTATTTTCAAATATTCTTTGGTGACCTTTACAGAAGTAATGTAAAAAATGATTTTACAAAGCCATTATAGAAGAATAGCAATATGCTTATTATAGGTTGGTTTGATACTTCACCTTCAGTTGATAGTAGCAAAACTATTATAGCTGTAATCAGACTTATCAAAGGTAATTTTGAGGGAATCAGTATCAACTTCTATGAAAGCACCAACTGGTTCACCTATGAAAGGGATATTGAAAAGATCAGCAAGGTCAATGATCACATCATGTTGAACCAAAAAGTAAAAGCATTGCACTTAACCAACCAAAAAGCAAGGCTAGATACAAGAGTTCTTTTTACAATACTATTTTCTTGAGAGTGAAGTTTATAAGGGATTCTTTGCCTAAAGAATGCCATGTTTTTGTGTAGAATAATTTTAGCCAATTGTGCCAAGAAATGAAGTCATTAAGGATGGTCAACCATAACCTAGGTTGTTTCCATGAATTAAGGGATAGAAAAAGTTTTGACTATTGAACCTAAAGGCCACGATAAAGCTATAAATGGTCTTACTTTGGCCAAAGGAATTGCTATTAAGAATGATTGGGTTGAGAGAAAAACTAGAATCAATAGGATTTAATGCCTGTAGAGTGATTGGCTAGTCAGAGTCAACCACATTTGGGTTGGTTTCTTTGGGTGTTCCCATTGAGGCTTCCTTGCTCTTTGATTTGCCCATACTGATATAATCATGTAAATTCATGTAATGAGGCTGAATTGTGCAAACAATACAAGCAACATAATTATGAAGAAGAAAAATTAAATCAAGGGAAAATGAAGGAGCTTACTTAAATCTTTGATGAACTCAACAAGGAATACTTGAAGATTATGAGAGGAAAATTTGACTGAGTTGAGAAAGTTTTAGTAGAAAAGGAAACTTTACCCAGAGGTGAACATGAAAAAGTGGACTCTCTATTTATAGCTAGATGAGAGCAGTTAAATGAAGAGGCATGGCAATTCGACTTCCAGGATGGTTGGATTTTCAAGGTTATAATGACTGCTGTCAGTGATTAAACTTTAAAGATAAGAGGTGTGAGTTCAATTCCCTAGTAATTGATGATGTGATTGATTCAGTTATAATCTAACTAGACATTTACATAGACGAGGAAGATGAAAGGTTTTCTGGATCCAGTTATCCAAGACTTTTACAATCGAGGTGTCACATGCGATTCGAACAGTATGGATGATCGAGCTATTTGTTATGTTGGTGAAGAGTTTCGGCAGGTTGATTAAAAGGGTGCAACCCATTATCTTTTCAAGACAAAGGGTTAAGGGGGCATTATTAATGCTAGCTCAAAAATTAGGTCTAATTGGCATGGTCTAGTTTGGACTTATATAATTATGTAAACAACCTAATCATTATACTTGGCCCCGTTGCATATTGTGAGCCCATTGTTATATTATTGTCCAGTTAGGAGTTGCAATTAGGGTTTTCTTGTATCTTTGTATTACACCAGAGCTGATAGTCACTATAACTACTAATGTAAAATCATTGTACAAGGGACCATCATTGACTTCAATAAATAAGCATTATTTTGCTACATTGATTTTTGGTGATCACTCTTAAATTGATGGCGTATTTTGCCTACATATTCACAGAAATCCTTTGAGTGACAGTACATAGATACCTATATATTAGATCCCCGACAAGTGAAGATGACAGTTCTAGTAGCCTAAATATTGAACTTTTCATGTTATTTTTGTTTTGCACATATCTCTAAATTGAAGTTGATTGTTTTAGACCTATATACAATGGCCTTAGGTTATTTTAATTGCATCATTAAATATTAAAAATATCAAAAAAATGAAGCCAATCATTGGAATTAGAGTTTGACAATATTGTAATGGCGATCCAATATTAAAATAATTTAAAGATATTTGTTGCTAAAGTTAATTAATATGTTCTAAGTTAATTAATATCTTTAGCAATGAACAATTGTTTTGTATGGAATGTATTCTAATTAGGGATGGACATATAATTAGGTTTAACTATTTACCTATATATAGACATTCATTATAAACTTTTATTTTGATCATTCAATCAACATACAACCTAAATTTTTCTCTAAGATTGTGTGATTATCCCTTTTGAGAATTGATGGCTTCCTACAATAACACTGCCTATATATTGATAGCTCTTTGAAACCTATATTTCACAATAAATATGTGAAATTGATGAAGACATTTGGACCGCAGCCAAAGAATAGCTCAAGGAACCCTCAAGACTAAAAGATTTGAACAAATTAACAACATACAATGAATCACATTCGAGGCAGATATTATGGCAACCATTTACACAAATATTATATAAATTAAAAATATACTTACATAATTTATATTAAATTAATTTAAATTTATATTTTCATGTGAAAACAAAGGGTTTATTGTGATATATGTGTGTGTGAAACTTATTAAAAATTATATTTTAATAGAAAATGACGTAAAAAGTTACCAAGTTAATAATGCCTAACTCAATCAATTAAAACTGAAACATTATAATTAATCATGTTGTATCGTGTCGAGATACATACATAGTATGAAAATTATTAATTTGAATATGACCTTTTTAATTAATCGTATTAAAATATCAAATTTAAATATGAACACGTTTATTAACTAGATTATACGAGTCGATCCGTATAATTCGTTTAATAAATTAAATTTTAAAAAATATATTTTTTAAATATAAAATAACTTAAATGTGAGTCATTATTTTAAGACATAATTAGATTTTTGTAAGTGACACACACACGCGCACACACACATATATATATATAAATATATAAAGAGAGGAAGAGAAAGGGAGAGAGAATAAAAATATTTAAATATATTTTTCGTATCATATATTACATGTTAATTTATTTATCTATATAAATAAACATTTTTAATTGTATTATTCGCGAATTAGATGAATTAATCAATTTATTTATTTATATAAATAAATATTTTTAATCATATTATTCGTGTTATAAATGGATTGACCTTTTTATAATAGAATCTATTCATCTGAAATATAGATCTATTTAATTACATGCCGAGTTGAATGATTTAATGGAATCTGGTCAAAAATTGCCAGCGCCCATTGTAATTGAGAGATCTTAGGTTGAAATTGATACTACGAAATTATAAACCAAACCAAAATTTAGAGGAAGTGACATTTTCTTCGACATATTAATTGTATATAAATAAAAAATATATTAATATTAAAAGTCTACGAAACCGGGACCAGAGCCTAGCCCAGGAATGAATTTATCAATGCCTTATTTGCTTATGCTTATCCAATCAACTTTTATATTGTTGCTGACAAATTACAAATAAATGCTTTAAATACGTCATTTTGACAATATCATCTTATTCTCCACTACATTTTGTTGTGTGTTATTGATTTATTTATTATTATTTTCCTTCTGAAACATAAAGAATACCGTCTATATATATATATATATATAGTTTGAGTTAAGATAATAAATTACCTTATTATATATCACTCTCCTAATTAAAAAAAAATATTTTTATATATTTTTTATATTTTTTAAATCTATAAATATTGATTTTATACATTATAAAAATAAAAACAAAAATAATTTTTGAAATGTGAGATATTAAAATTATGTATTATTATTATTAGTTTTTTTTTGTTTTTTTTTTGAAATGGATATTGTTATTAGATTAAATCTAAGGCACTCATTCTCTTTTTTACCTTACGTAAGACAAAACTTTCTCCAATTAATTAAAAAAAAGTCAAATTCGTTAAGCATTGCAAGCTTTTTCCACTTTTAATAAAGCAAACTATATATATTATAGGTTGCATTTTAAAGTTACTTTTTATTGCAGATAAAAATACATCTAAAAAAAATACTCTTTTATAATAAGTCACAATCTTAGTTCTTTGTAAATTAAATTAATTTTCATAATCATTCTTAACTACGAAAAATTTTAATTTTTACGAAAATATAACTTATCTTATGTAAAACAATAATTTTATGAAAAAAAATTTTAAATTAACGAAAAAGAAAAATAAATTCACAATTATCAAAAATAGTTATTTTATAAAAAATCACAATCTTCTTATATTTTTTCATAATTCGTATTAGTTGCGAAAAAAATTTAATTTTACAAAAATATGACTTATTTTGTGCAAAACGATAATTTTAAGAAAAAATTTCTAAATTAACGAAAAAGAAATAATTTTGTAGTTATGAAAAAAAATGATTTTCTTACGAAAAATTATAATTTTTTTATAAATTAAATTATTTTCGTATAAAATTCATAAAAAAATAAAGTATTATACTTTGTTTTAAAACAAAATAACATAAAAATTTGTCATATGATAATACTCCTAACCTTGACTTAATTATAATCAAGGTAAATATATCGCCGTCCTTTATAAAATTATGGAAATTTTGTAGCGTGCTAATTGTAAGTAAGTGTATATATGGCTTAGCATTAATCAAGTTTGAGTGGTCTCCAAATAATCTCCAAACCTTGAAGAAACAAAACACAGATGTTCATAAAAAGAATTTCACAAAACTGAAGCTTAAACGGGCAGCAAATTAAACAAAGACTTTTCACTATTTATTTCAAATTCTTTCATAAAAAAGAAAGAAAAGAAGAACTTGCAATGACAAGAAGATTTTCATACATACATAACATTATATATATATATATATATATATATATAGATATGCACATCTAAAAACTCTAGGTTAAAGAAATACTTATGATTTCTGTAGTTAGGGTTACAGTATATAGGTGATGAAGACATAAATATATTGAAAAAAAGAAAGAAAGAATTTGAAGAATCATATATTCATATGATAGCTTCATTTTTCTTACACATATATATATATATGTCTCCATCCTCAAACAAACCCTTTATCAATCGGAAAATTAAAATTCTTGCCTACACAACGTGTATATTTTTGTTCGTTATTTATCTTATCATTGCTGTTAAAGAGCGAAAAACAACTTCTTCACAAGGAATAGTAAGACCCATATCATGTTTAAATCCAAATTCTTCTTCAGCTCTTTGAAGCAAAATTTGAAACTCAGGATGATCTAACCATGAAATTGGAATAATATATCTGCTTCTATTCTCACCAACATAGACAGGAAAATGTCCTTTTGGTACATCATCAAGAAAACCTTGTTTCTTTCCGAAACTCGAACATCTTTTTAAAATCTGTTTGAGGGCTGCTGGCTGCGGAAGCTTGTTTGATTTTCTTGAACCCATAAATAAAAGTGTATGTGTTTCTTGTAATTGAGAGATATGGTGGTAGGGAAAAGAGAAGAAAAGAAGAAAAGAGTGTTTGAAAGTGGTGGGGAGTGGATTGAAGGGTTAGGGGGGGGTGAGAAAAAGAGGTATTTATGGGGGAAATATAGAGATTAGTGTTTGAAACAAAGACATGTGATTATGTAGGGGGAAAATTAAAGAAGAGAACGAGAGTGTTTAGAAAGGTGAGTATATACAAGGACAAGCAAGTTCCAACCCCATTGGGGTTTACCCTACCTTGTTGCCACCCCTAAAGACATTAAGGGTCCATTTTAATGTTCTTCCGACTCTTTCCCTCCCTCTATATTTTTCTAACTTTTGTCTCTATTGCAATTCCAAGGTTGAAAATTTTCTGTGCTTTAAATTTATATAATTTAATTTTAGTTGTCCCATGGAAGCATTTTATCTATATGTGTATGCATTAAAAGCATTTTACATATATGTGTGTATGCATTAAATAATTATCATAATAGTAGAATATTTGTCTTATAATATAAGAAGTTAATGAATTATTTTAAATATAAAAAAATAAAAATAATATCAAATAATCCCTAAAAATTATAGATGATTAATAAAATTATAACAAAACCTAAAAAAGAAAAAAAGAAAAAAAAAGAGCAAGAGAAATGAGAAATGCAAATTCAATTTTTCAGTGATTATTAAATTCAGAAAAATTATTAAGCGAATCTAATTTATTACATTAAATTATAAACTAATCAACAGTGATATGTTATACTAACGTATTAATTCTAATATACGCCCATGATTATTAAGTAGTTAATTATTGGCATATTCACTTGTTGTATTAGATGATTGATCATTATTGGTTAGTCCATGTTGTTAGTGGTAGACTAGACTAGGTTCAGCCATGACACATTCCTTTCAAGCTATAAATTAGTAGCATACCAAAACAGTGCCTATTTTAATAGAAGCCATTAATAAGACCAGTAGTGCAATGGGGAGAGAGTCCAGACATTATAGTCCTGCCTGGTACAAAATTTGAGGTGATTGATTATTTTGAGAGATTGATTGAACATTGAATGTTCCAAAATTAAGGATAATGTCTAAAAACTATATATGGTCCCCTTTTGTTATTGCTAACTCCATTACATTATTTTAGGGTTTTGTCAAGAGACAGATTTCTGGTAATTTTGAGGACCACTAAGAGGCAGGAGTGGCAAGTAAGATGAGGTGGTGCTTAGTTCTATTCTAGTCTGTTCATATTTGGTTAAATAATCAAATTTGAATTTTAATCTCACCTTTGTCCAACTCAATTTAAAAACTACTTTGCTAAGTTTCTAATTTGGTATAAATTAACAACCAACTACCTAATTTTGAGCTCCGCCTTCAGAGCCAGATTTTTTTTTTTTTTTTTATGGGAATCAAATTTTTTAGATCATAATTTACATCAAAACGGTATATATAATTAAGTTAATTTTAATATATATATACAAAAAAAATTTCACCTAAAATAAAGGGGACCAAATGTAATACTTCCTCCGTCTAAAAAAAGTTATCTATTATTCATTTTTAATATGTCTTAAAATATTTGCCCACTTTAAAAATAGTTATAGAATTTATTCATTTTATCCTTATTAATTAAAAGGTATGTATTCTCAAAATTAATAATAAATATAGTAATAAATGACTATACGTAAGAATATAAATAAAAAAATATAATAAAAATTATGAGTTAGCAAATAATTAATGACGTTTTCTTAAACTTTGTGGTAAAGGAAAGTGACTAACATTTAAAAAAAAAAAAAATATATGCTAAATTTTTATAATTTTATAGAAGTTAGGGCCCATGGCCCTTCATGGTACCCTTCCTTCTGTCATTGTCAGAATAAAGTTTGTTGATTAAATTAAACATTAAAATTCAAAAATTAAAAAAAATATATATATATAGAGGCGGCTTTATGCTCAAATCAAGATTAAGACTTCATTTGTACTCACATGCAAGATTTGGTGTTAGAGAGAGCTACATGCTCAAATCATATTAACAAGTTGCATACACAAGCATAATTTTTTTTTCTTTTTTCTGAAACCATTTAGTATTTCCATTGCCACATAGCAGTGAGGTTTATTTGAATTCGAAATTTAATCACAGTTAAGATTGCTCACCTCTTTCAAAGAATAGCTTAGCATAAATGCATAAACATTTTGATAATAAATTTAGGTTTAATTATTTTTATTTCTTCGTACTAAAAAAAAGATATTTTAATTTTTTTATTTTTTAATTGTGATAATTTAATAGTTTTTTAATCCACATGCCAAAACTTTAAATAACAATTATTTTGAAACGGAGATAATAATACAAAATAGTAAAATAAAGTTGTATGTAGACAAGATTTTTCTTGTTTTTTTTTTTTTTGGCTAAATCAATGATAAATTTATTAATTGTCACCAAAATAATAAAAAAGAAATAAGAACTTTAATATTATTCAACATTGACTTCACAAAATTGCAGTATAGCCACTACCAAGCGACCAACTTTTGTATAATCTTTAGAGATATTGTCGTCTCAGCAATTCAATTTGGCTGGCCATAAACTTAGCTGACCTTGTAAGCTCTTCCAAATAAGATTTGATAAAGATCTTTCAATTCCATCCACAACAAACACAGCTCAGGTCCCGCCACCTTCAAAAGGATTCAGCCCTGCTGATGCTTTTACTTCTGCACTAATCACAATAATATTAACCCAATTTCAACAATTCCAATTATATCTTTTCTGATATGTTTCTTTCCATGAAGTAGATTTCTAGTAAAAGGATACTTCTTTCTTATCTCTCTCTCGTTTTTTCTTTTTGATAACAGTTACTAGATAGACAATCTTATTGATATGCACTTACAATCAAATACAAGTGTATCAACTGAGCTAACCCCAATTTCGCACAAGTTTAACTGCTAAAGCATGCAACGAAAAGTACATGTTAATACCCACTCAATTTCTTTATACCAACCATATGCTACTTCTATCACACCTTTTGCCAACATGGCTTACAGACAACTAAAAGTATGCTTTCCTTATAGTGTTCGTACAAATGAAATGTTGAATACTATATAAAAACACTCTTCTGAGTTGTTCGATATTCATCAGCTTTCATAACAAATCATGCACTAGACAGAGAGTTGGACTACCCACGTGCCTTGTCTAAACTTAATACAATAACATCAACATATAGCCACATATAGAAAAGAAGTAAGCAGACACTTATATTCTTCCTAAAACTGAGCACCACTAGAATCTCTAGCCTTTGCTGGGATGACACGAGTTATTTCTCATGTTCTAAGGCTCATAAAGTGGCCTTTAAAAGTTTATATGATCACTCTTACCTGTCTTTGCTGTACGTCACTTTTGTTTTCTTTCACATTCCAACAGAGAGGCATTCCTACAAAGAAACACTCAAATTGAAATGAAATGTGTGTTAAGTAAATCATCGGTGCCACATATCAAACACTAATACAAGTAATAGTATTTGGTTAATCAGCAGTGATTAATTGATTAGCTGGACTTCCATTACCTAAAGTTCAAATATGAAACAAAAAAGAGTACCATAAAGAAAGATATCAGAATATCTGCATAGGCAAAATGGTCGGCTATCCATCTTCTGTGAATGGCAAAAGAGTTGGGTGTGAACGAAAATAACTAGGCACGTGAGATATACAAATGCGAGGATGGCCCATCAATTTTCACTTAAAGGATGAAAAACTACCATAGATAATCAACAGATGCCATTGCCTTTTGATGGATGGTGACCCATTCAAATGATTACCCATGTGAAGGCCATGTTACCCCTGTCTGGAAAACACTTAAATAGAAGCAAATCAGTAAGGCAATGCACCATCACCCAATTGCCTACAACACCTTCAGCTTAAGAGAATTTCTTCGCCTTAAACTACCATGACAAGCCAGCCTTGTCTTTTTCATGAATTGGCGTCAACCCATATGTATAAAACCAGATGAATTAGCTATTGAAGTTTATCCACATACAATGTACAAGATGCAAAACTTTGAGAACCCAAGGATATCATAAATATTTTTAAAGGAGAGAGAGGGGGACACTGTTGGTCAAAAGAGATAAGTAAGCCTGCAGTTATCCATAATTATAAGAGAAAAAGTACAGCTTCAACATAATTATATGGGCAAGTCTCTAGTTCTGTTGGAAGTGAAAAAATAACAAAAGCAAAAGGCAGGATGTTTTCACATTGCTGAATCAAAGTACTGACAAAAAATGTACCGATTAACAGAAGATATTAAATTAACTGAAATAAAAGTTCAGAACAAATGTTGGTCCCACCTGTCTGTCCAAGAATCATATCTATGCTGTCATATTAATTGCAAACCTGATGAAGTGATGATTATATACAATGAATTATATACTTCAACTATTTCCGCCAAGTAAACTATCCTACTTCATTAAATTCTCAGATCAAAAGCTTATCTTGCTTGCCTCTCTCAGTCTCCCTTCAGTGATGTGAATTGTCACTCGTCAGTTCCCAAGACTACTAAAAAGGATTTAAAAAATTGCTGAGAAAGAAATCAGCAAGCTAAAACATGGTATCACAAACATTCCACTCGAACATTCACTTTTTGAGACAGATAAACATGTCAAGCAACTTTGGAAATTTTTCATAGCTAAATCGCCAAAATAAGAGAACAGAACAGAAATTGCGCATCAATTCTTTCTAGAAAGTGCTATACAGCCATCTATTGTAAATATAAATTACCCAGATCTCTTTACAAAAGTAGAAATTAGATAACCTAAAACAAACACTACAGAGACAGTCAATCGATGTGGGCAATTCCAAATGTTTGACATCTCATGACTATGAGCTGTTGTCTTCCATAATTTTAATTTGATGATGAAACTCCAAAACTAATCTAGCATGTACATTCATAAATCATAACCAGAGGCCATCATAGACGATTGAGGTAGCCCATCTATCATATTCAATTGTCTTCTCAGCTTAACAATATGAGCTTGCACCTATCACATTTTGTATATCATCAGAAATACAACTTGGCTAAAATCAAAATTGACTGTCTACAAAATGATACAAGCAAATAGACAAGATGGAGTGCAAAAACAAATAAATGTCACTTAGGTGGGGTTATTAACTTATTATCATTATTAATACTATTTGCAAATAGAACAGCTTATTCTATGCACAGATAACCAAAATAAGATATCATTAAAAATTGTAAGATCATTTCTTCAAGAGCCACTTTGATTTAGGCAGCAACTTATCAACTTGGGTATATCTAATATTGACGTTCTTATAAACCCAAATCACTAGGGAATTGATTGGGTGCCAATCTTTTGGGTTTTACCACCTCAAAAAGTCTAAGCAAGATAAAGAATAAGCAGAAAGTAGAAAAAAAGAGAAGATCAACACTAGCTCCACTTGATATATGATAAAAAGATCTATATTCTTTGATAAACATCATCAAAATTTTCAAGTCAAAACACAGTAATGCCATTCACAACAACTGATAAAAATGTGAGCATAATCACCAGCCAATTGTAAATTGTTTGAGCAAGGTAACTAGAACCAAGATATGCTAACCTGCTGACGAGCTGCCGCGAGTTTTAAAAGCTCATCTGCCTCAGAAAAATTCAAGAACCAGTGACTCAGTGGATGATCTTTGGTATCTCCTCCCTCTTTTTCATTCATATTTTCAATTGGAACTACAAAATATCCAAACAAATGTTAACCACGTACAAATTGTAGCAAGTAAGAAGTTTGTGAAATGGTGCAGTCTATGTTACTATTAGTGCATCTTTTACCTAGAAGAATCCAAAGCCAATGCTTTCACATGGGTAAGCACATGGATGCTGGACATTCAGAAATAAGAAAGCATCCTTACGCACTAAAGGTCCAATGCTTCAACATGTACTCATACAGAATATTGGAAAATAATTCCATGTAATTAAAGAATGCAGCAAGAAATTTTACCAGGAGTAGGCAAGTTAAATCCAGCAGGCAAACGAGGCACAATTACAGCAGGATGATTCTGCACACGGGCCAAAAAGTTTTCACAAGGATCAGGAAAGACAATCTCATTGTAGGATTCCACTACAACAGGCTTCTTCGTTGATTGAGGACCAGTTTCATCTTCAGGGTACAACTTCAAATGGTGATACCTGCAGAAATTGAACTGATACTGGTAATTTGCCTGCCCCTCCAAGTAAATCAAGGCAGTAACAATGACAGTGACTCACAAGTCCAACTGCTTATCACAAACATCACTATGGAAGACGAGAGTGATGACAATTTCAAATTCACCCCAGCCACATTCCGATAACTCAAAAGGAGGTGATTTAACCACCCTTGTAGGGTTATTGAAACTGGGATGCAATTGGAACACAACTTGCTTTATCACCACCCCAAGATCTTCATTCGTAGCTCCACGAACATAGACTGTCCACTTGTGCGACTGAGACCTAATCAACAGAGAAAAGAATTAGTAAAACCCACATAAAACAGGCCTACTAAAAAAAAATTCAAAACTTTTTGTGTAAATTTATTTCAATTTTAACTAATTCATCCATTTTATGAACATTAGCCTTACCTCAAGATATTGGTAACAATTTTTACCAATTTAGCAAGTGATAACCAGAATGTACGTAGAATCTAATAGCAACCTTAATAGGCAAATATTTCGATTTCTTTCCAATGCTGATAATAAAAAGACATTTTTTTTTTTTTTAAAAAATCCCTTTCTAAAAAAATACTAATTTTTTTATTTATTTATCAAGTATTGGCAAGAAAAATTAAATTTTATATTTAACAGCGTTGCTACAATTGAGATTTTTTTTTTGTTTTTTTTTTTTTTTTTGTCAATTGAGATTATTATGTAGATTTTGTCTGTACATTCGCATTTTTCCTTGCTAAATTAGCTAAAATTTAATCAATGTCATAAGAATATGCTAAAATTGACAAAATTAAAATGATTGGCAAATATTGAAAAGCAAGCAAATTGAAAACATTTGTAGTTAATTAGTTATTTTGTCTATAAATATAAAATACATTACAGGAACTTAGAAAAATAGGGGGAGGTAAGCAGAGTTAGCAGGTAAATTAAAATGCCATGGGAGGAAAGCACTTACTCACTGGCCTTTCGACCAAGGTAAAATGCAATTGTTCCATGTACCACAGGAACACTTATTTCTACATCTTTGGTTCTCCTGTTTGCGACCTACATGAGGGGAAAATAAAAAACATGCATGAAGCATATTATCAGAAAGAGAATACCGTGCATCCCCTTAATCTCAAGAGTCGAAAATTGAGCTCATACATAGCCAGAAGCCTAGAACAAAATTTCAGCCTCTTGAATGTCTAAAAAAGAAAATCCCATATTCCAATAAACAAAGTTCAGAACTTATTCCAGTACCCCAGTTAATTATTGACAAAATAGACTGCAAAATTATAGCAATTAGATACAATTTTCAACAATTTCAATTCTTCAGCTAAGCAATCACAAAACTAAGAACACCCATCTAGAATAAGAGAGATTCTACGCCAATAATAATAATAACAATAATAATAATGCCATTCAGTACAAAATTGGAAAACAATTGTTATGTATATCAATGAGTGAAGTAAGCACATAGGTCCTTGGTTTTGGGATCAGCAAGTGAGAATAAGAAGAGATTATTAACCTTGTTATCACTATCTTCAGTAGTAGTTTTGCCAATTCTGATGAGCTGTGGCTTCGAGGCAGACCCATTGTCTTCCGGTTGGGTATCGCCTGGTCTTGGTGTTGGTCTAGTCGATAATGAGCTTGCGTTGAGCATTTCAGCCTTACGCTCGCGAAACTAAACTGGAAAATTTCGAGTTTTTGTGCTCGCAAATAACAAATTGCAGGAATGTACAATCTTTTGAGGAATTAAATGGATTAGGGTTTTAAGATTTTTTTTCTTTGAAATCTACAATTATATTAATATTTATAATATAGAGAAATTCATTATTATATCTATTTTTATGTGATTTCAAATTTAAGGTTATATTATTATTTAATCCGCAAGATAACTGAGTATTCTCATTTTTTAGAAATTAATTAAATAATTTTTCAATTTTTTATTATTTAAATATAAAATTATATATTTTTATAATATAAAAAAGTTTTTAATTAAAATGAAATAAAATTTTTCAAATAAACACGATGAAATCAAAATTATATTGGTCGACTTTAAAAATTATCATAAAGAAATATTTATATAACTTTATTATTAAATTCACTTTAATTGCTAAATTCAAATTAAGTTAAATTTTCATGTGAAAACTTAAAAATTAAACAAAAATATAATTATATATAATAAATATTATCTAAATTGTATATTTGTGCATATATAATATAATTAGACTGATGATATAAAATAATTTTAAATTTTATATAAATATATAAATGTATTTTAGAAGACAATACATATACAATATTAAAAAAAGACGAGTCAAGCATACTTAAATAAATTATTTTTTATAATTTTAAATGATTTTTTATACTTAAAAATATGTCAGAGAAAAAAAATTAAAAGAATTTATGTATGACTTTCTAATTAAAACTTCAAAAAATAATATATATAATTAACTAAACTGAAAATTGAAAATACTTATTATATAATAAATGATTTTTAATTGATTTTTAATTTTGATATTTATATGTTTTAAATCTTTTTTGTGTTGAAAATTTTAAGTAAATTTAAGTGTTTACAAAATTGCAAATAAATTAATTTTTTTTTAGAATAACTTACCATTATAAATATAAATCTTTATATTTGATAATAAAAAAATAAGATTTTGCTCATTATTGTTAAATAAATTCTCAATTAATGTATCTTTTTTTTTGTTACATCTTCTTATAGAACCAAATGTAATTTTTCTAATTTACAATATAATTTTCTTAAAATCAAATTAGAATTTTTATAATTTGTTAATATTTGAACAATCAAAATTATATTAGAATTTTCCTAACTTTTTAATATTAAAAATAATATAAAAAAATATAAATTATTCTAATTGAATTCATTTATACAAACTATTATTATTTGTTTTTTTTAAAACATAAAAATTATTACTAATAGTTAAAACAACTAATTTTAAATTTATAATAGATTTTCTCTAATTTATTAATATTCGAACAATTAAAGTTACATTGGAATTTCTCTAACTTCTTAATATTCAAAATAACATAAAAAAAATAAATTATTCTAATTGAATTCATTTATATAAATTATTATTATTTCTTTTTTGAAAACATACAAATTATTACTAATATTAAAACAACTAATTTTTAAATTTATAATAGGACAAAGTAATGATTTACACAATGAAAGTCAAATTATAATTTCTCTAACTTATTAATATTTGAATAATTAAAGTCAAAAGAATTTTTTTAGTTTTTTAAATGTGCTTTTTTTCCCCTTACCGTATATTTATATATAGTATAGATATAGATCTTTTATTTAGTTTTTATATTTTTTTTGTTAGATTTATATAAAATGATTAAAATACTCTTGTATATATAATAAACATAATTTTGTTATAAAATAAAAAACAATTATAAAGAATAGAGATAATAAAAGAGGGAATAAATTTATATGTTTCTCAAGAGAGAATAAATTTATATATTTCTCACTTTATTGATTGTAATACTTATTTAGAGCATCACCAAAAGCCTCTTTAAATAACCTCCTCGCTCAAAATAGAAAGCCATATCATATTATTTTTCTTCCAATAAACTCTCCATTTATCCTCGTTCCTTAAATAATTTTAAGAGCCTGTTTCTCTCTCTTTAAATTTGAGGAGAGAGATTGGCTCCCTAAATCAATATTTTAATCCATAAACTAATATTTTAATATTTTTCTTCTTGTTTCATTTCTTTCATTTTTTAAATTATTATTATTATTATTATTAATCAAAATTTATTATTTAATTACTATATTATTATTAAAATATTATTTTAATAATAGTTTAAATTAGATTATTCTTTATTTTTAATGTAAAGTAGAAAAATAAAATTATAGTATAATAATAATAATAATTTGTTATAATATTTTATATTAAGTTACATTTTTTAGTAGTAAAAATTTTATATAGAGTAAAAGAAATGATATTGCTATAATAATAATAATAATAATTTGTTTTAATATCTTTTTAGTAGTAAAAATTTTATGTAAATTTAAGGAAATGAAATTATAAATTTTATGTATAAAGAAATAGAATTGTAGATTTATTAATAAAAAAATGAAATAGAGAGAGTCGTTAGAGTATACACATTTTTCTAAATAAGTTAAAATAAAGGGTTGAATTATTTATAATATAATAAGGAGTAAAATAAAGATGATTGTTGGGAATAATCTTATAAGTGTAAAAAGTTACAGAGATAGAAATAGACATAAAATTTTATTTACATAAGAGTATTTATCTATAGAAATATGATAAATATCTAATGTTATCACATCATTTAAATATTATCATAATACTTCCCCTTAAATGTTTATTACAAAGAATATGTCTATTTAAAACCTTACTAAGAAAAAACCTCTTAGAAAAAAATCTTAATGAAGAAAAAATAGTACATTATTCTTGTAAAACTTGTAAACATATGGAAAACTAAATTTGTTTATTACAATGACATGCAATCCAAATTAGGAGGAAATAATAGAAGAGATAAAAATGAAAAAAGGACAAAACAGACATGATTTAATTTCTCGAGTATTCTTAGCAAAAATATAGGATCTAAAAGACCAATTGTGTAAGAAAGAAATATTTGGAGGAGTCACAGCACATATACATATCATTGAGTTTCAAAAAAGAGGACTCCTACATGCACACATTTTAGTTGTATTAAAACTTAGCCGTAAAATAACAAATCCAAATCATTTTGACAAATTTGTGAGTGCAGAAATACCATATCAGAACAAACACCCAAAACTATATGAACTTGTGGCAAAACATATGATACATGGTCCATGTGGCAAAGATTGTCCAAAATGCCCTTGTATGATAGAAGAGAAGTGCAGGTTTCATTATATTAGAAAATACAACTCAAAAATCACACAAGGAAAACATGGATACCCTTTATATAAAAGGCTTTAAAATAGAAGAGAGTTAAGACATCCAACAACACACGTATGTTACTCAATAAAAAAAAAAAATATCCATTATCTTAAATGTATAACAATCTTGCAGGTAAAAAAGAACACACAAGCACCTAGACAACAGATGGATGGTACCTTATAATTTGCATTTATTAACAATATACAACTGCGACATCAATGTTGAGGTATGACTAAAATATATGTGAAATTATTTATGCAAAGAATTAATTAAAATTAAATCTACATAAAAATTACATGTGAATTTTCTTGGGCAAGTGTGTTCTAGAATGAAGACAATAAAATATCTATACATCTACAAAGGACATGATAGAATCACAATCTATATTGCTCTAGATGACGGAGATGTACAAATAGATGAGATCAATAGTATCAAGATGCTAGATGGGTATTGGCCCAAGAAGCTATGTGGAGAATATTTAAATTCAAAATGAACGAGATAAATTGCCTAGTCATAAACCTATAATTGCACTTACCAAACAATAGATGGTGTCATACTAGAAAAATCAAGACTTGAAAAAATTAGTCACATGGGACTATGTAACTAAGACAATACTAACATAATTTTTTACTAAATGCTCCAAAGACGAGCATGCGAGGGGATTGTTGTACTGAGAATTTCCAGAACATTACGTGTGGGATAGACAAGGAAAGTATTAGGAGAAAAGGAAAAGAGGAAAGGTCATTGGCCTAGTGAATGCAACTAATCCAATAAAAGGCAAAAGGTATTACTTAAAACTACTGTTGAGCCATGTTAGTGTAATACCCAAGGTCTCCATAGCTCATCGGAGTTATAATAATACTATAAAATATAAATTTTATGAGTATAGTATCAATGACATAGTGATAGAATGACAGAGACTCTTGTTGGTGTTAAGTGCTTGAGTGTGTATTTTTATAAAATAGGGATATTTATTGTATGTATGATTGAATTAATTTTAGGCAAAATGGCTTAGTTTAAGCTTATTATGATATGGGAAGGTAAGATTTAAAATGCCAAGTGAAAAGGAAACGAAAAAGTTACGAAAAATTTTTAAGTTCGGGAAACGTTTCGGGTGGGCTTGTTGATGGGCTTTCAGACTCAAAGCCCAAGCCCATGGAGTGGCCGGCCCTAAGGCTTCAAATTTTGGTGGAGCTTGACTAAAGAATGGTTAGAACAAGTTAATTAGGGGTTAGGATGAGAAAGGAATTAGGTTAGCCATATTTGTTGACTTATGCCCACTTTACACCTAAGCCTCCTACTTTTCCATCACCATGATTATGTTCACTTTGGTGATGATGGTATTCATTATTTTGATGCTTAGTCACCATACACCTAAGGGCCATCTCAACCATCCATCTTGATCAATCTTAGCCCTCCATTTCAAGCAAAAATGTGACCATTGATCTTGTGTGATTAAATCACCACCATTGATTTTATTTGTATATAAAATGAAATTGTGTTAAACCATTTCATTTGTAACCTACACCAAAAATTTCACCCCCATCAAAGACCAAAAACCTCCCAACTCATTCTTCAACTTAGAGCTAAATTTGAAGCATTTCAAGGTGAGATTTATTGCTTAAGTAATTCCTTTCTTTCTTTAGCTTAAGTGTGATAAATTGTTAGCAATTATCCCTTTTCTTTTAATCTCTATGATTGGATTTTGGTGGAATGATTTGAAGGAGAGTTAGTTTGGCATGTTAAGTGATGAAATATGAGAATTGGGGTTAAGGATTTGGGGTTTAATAGGTAAATAATAACAAGGGAAGCATGAAAGATCAATAAGGAAGAATGTTATATAAGGTTCGGCCAAACTAGGATTTTTAGGGGAAGTGTCCAAATTTTTTTTTAACAATATCAAGGTTATTTGGGATGTTGAAAAGTGGTTTAAAAATGTAAAATTTGAATTTAGAGATTTTATTCAAAAATTAAAATTCTTGAAGGCATAATGCATGATATAAGGAAAGTATGTACTATGAAGTGTAGTTTGATGTTTGATTGTTGTGGTAGGATTTGCATGGCATTAATTTCATCTTGACAAGATCAATTTGAGATTTGATTGAGAAATTTTGGATTTTCCCCAAATCATCCCAATTTGGTAAAGTTAGGATTTATGGGAATTGAAAGAGATTAGTTTCAATTGGTAAATGAATATTGATTGTTTGAGTATTAGTTTGATAAACATAAAATTTAATTAAGGAATTAGGAAGGAAAAAGGGACCTAATTGTTTTAATGAAAGGATTTGGACAACATGGGATTTTGGAATAGAGTGAGTAAATAATTAATGTGTTTATGTATGTATTGTTTAATGTATTGGAATATGTTTTGGTGATTAGTAGTAGGAAGTTAATGTTAAGTTGAGTTAGAATGAGATTAGCAAGTTAAAGGAGTAGGAATTAATGTATGATTATTTGGGTATATTTGTAGAATCGAAAGGCAAAGGCATTGCTCGGGATACCGAGGAGCCTCGTTATAATCTGCACTAGAACTATCAGTATAGGAGCTAATGAGCAAAAGGTGAGTACTTAATAATATAATATTCCTTGTTTCATATACTTGAACCTTTATTGTTCCAACCTTAATGGTTGAATTGTTTCTATGCCTTGAAAAGTTGAATGACTCATTGATATTCCAAAATCTTGATTTCTTGATAAGCTTAATCTGCTTATTGAATATTGAACCGTTGATATAATACTTCCTTAATTATTGAGCTAAAGTGAACCAAACATTTCTTTATGGCTCTTGGCCAAATGAGTCTATATTGTTTGATCTTATAATATGATTAATAATGAGAACCCAATTGATATTATATATTATCCATTGTAATATTACATTTCTTGTGCTTTAAGTATAATCCTAAATGTTGGATCACTTTCCTAATTGAAATGCATTGCAATTCTTTGGCATGCATGATCTATTTTACCAATTATTGAATTAAATATCCCTTATGGCACTTGGTCAAATGAGCCTTATTGCTTCATTTCCTAACATGATCAATGATGGAAATTTTGATTATTTATTGATATACTATCCATTGAAGTATTTCATGGATGGAAAGGAAAAAAAAATGTTTTAATGATATCGTGGCAAGCAGAGTACCCCTCTGATGTGGGGCAATACCTCAGACATTGTGCACAATGGTAATGAACCTGCGGATAGGGTAAAGAGTATCCGAATCCTAGCTAGGAAGGGTTTATGGCCCCCAGTATGTGCGACCCGATCAGTTGTACGTGTGACTGATATGGGAGTGAGCAAGGCGTAAGCCGCCACTCAAGTGATAATGATAATGTGGGAAACACACCGTTTCCATAAAGGAAATATTCTGCTAAAAATGCAATAATTACTGTATATGGAAAACTATTCCATAAGAATGATTCTTGATTCGTTTCACTTCATTGCTATAAGAAATTATCACTAAACCACCTATCACTTGCTTATTTTATACAGTTTTATTATGTACTCACTGAGCTCTGTCTCATATTTTAGTGGTTTAAACTTTTCAGGTACAGTCAACGAGTTAGCAAAGTAAAAAGTCCCAAGCTCATCCTTCGCTTGGGAACTGTTTTGATAAGTTTCGGTGTTGTAAGTAGAGCTCCATGGTTATTGAAAGTTATAAGGTCTATATGTAACATGAATGGTTATTAATGGGTTAGCATTAATATGTTAAAGGATATTTGTATAATATGATTTGTATCATAACCGTTATTGTAAATATATATGAACTATTGAACGTTGAGTTAATGACATGAAATGAAACTTTAAAGGTTTTACAAGTTATATGTGTAAATAATATTATAAGTGGAAATGATAGCAAGTAATGGGTATTAAGGAAATGTGATTAGGCTACGGTCTTGGGATATGGTTCAATGTAATGAATGTCAATTGATTATAAGTGGAATGGGTTCTACCGGTTTTGGTGCCCTTATGGCTACCCATGCCCTAGGACCGTCGCAGCTCAAAAGGTGGGTCGTGACAGAGGTGGTATCAGAGCAAAGTTTAAGTCTAGTTTAGACTTTATAAGTACTATGAGTTATAGGTTAAACCATGGAGCATAGGAACTCCTTCTTGTCGTTGAAGTATATCGATAAATCTAGATCCGCGTTACTCGTAAAAGTCTAAGTTCCTCCTATGATATATGATATGTATATAATAATTGTGAAAAGGGAATGTGCATAATGATCTTGAAAACGGGAATGATAAAGTGATATATAGTATGATTGATATATGTGAATGAATCATGTGTTTTGGTGGAGATGGGATGATAAGGGCAAATTGTGTATATGAGACAATGATTGTTTATGTAATGAATAAGTGTATATCTTATTAGGAATTAATTTCTATTATAAGTAACTGTTGACTATTGACATGGCTTAGTTCAATTGATGATTTGAACAATATGTATATCGTATGAATAATGATGAGGGTATGTTGAATTCTTTTACGTTTATGAGATATAGCTAAATGTTATTAAGTGAAAAACTTAAATGTGATTTTATGGAATATGCATAGTGATATGTGTAAGTAGTAAGTGTAATGGCATAATAATAGTGAGAAAGTATAGGATTTATTTTAGACAAAGATTTGAGGTTTCTAATTGGAAATTGGTTTCTAAACCAATAAAGAAGTTGTAATGAGTGGGAATGTTAAATATGGTGAGTTTCGATTTGATATGTCATAGGCCTCGTAACTCATTTGTAGCTGAAAGTTATGGCTTTCTGAAGTTGGATTGTGCGCAGAACTTTTCTTCTTGACTGTGGAAATCTAGCCGCGGGGCACTGGAGCTTGGTTGGCCATAGGTGAATCCCAGCTGCGACACACTGGGACTCCTTGGCGTCCGTTATGGTGGCCCGCTGTTGTTGCTTGCTGCCCCACGATGGCATTCATTCCACCGTGCAATGTTTCGTCGAAATTTTTCAAGTCAGCCAAGTATCTTCGATTTTCTTCATACAGTAAAGTGATTTAAGCAATTTAACAAGGATGTTATGGTAATAAGGCTATTGAGAAGGTATATGGGACACTAGTATTATATGTTTCCTTGACTATAATATGAGAGATATCTAAGAAATAGGGAATTAATCTATGATGTGTATGTGCAAATGATTAAATGATAGGGTATATGGTTGGATGAAATGACTATAGGAAATTGTTAGAAGTTATGAACCATTAAAGTTATAAAATGAAGGAAAATACTCAATAGTGATTGGGTGAAATCATAAATGTTTTATATGGCTATTACATTGTAAGATTTATGTGAGATAAGCTAAAAAGATGATATTTAACAATGGTCAAACGGGACTGTAAATGATTCACATGGATATTATATATTAAGGTTTATGTAAGATAGACTAAACAAGGTATTATCGAAATTGTGGTTTAGATGCTATCCTATAAATTCAAGAAATGAGAAGGCAAAGATTTGGAGATTTGTTATGTATGAGAATATTGGGTATAGTTTAAGGAAGACTACTATTATAGTATGATTTAAAGAAGATTATTCCATATTCAAAGAAAGAAATGATCAATCGTATATACGTTAAGGTGACTTGTAAGAAACATGATTAGGTATGTGTAATAGAAAACTCTTAAGGCATTAAGAGACTACAGTGATGAGGAAAATAGAGGATCGGGATGGAACATGACTTGATGGTGAATCATTTTAAAAGAGGAATGTATAAAGTTGATGATTACAAGAAACGTATAGTGATGAGATAGCCTCTAAGAAGAAACTAAAAGCAGATTTGGACTAAGAGTAAATTAGTGTAAAAATATGATTGATTTTGACAAATAATGAATGATAGTGGACCATAATAGATTTTATGGAAGAAATATTATTGATTAAGAAGGTATGGAACTAGAAGATTATGTGTTAAATAGAAATATAATTTGAATGGGTTTAAACGAAGTAATGGATATGTGGAAAAGTAAAAATATTGAATAAAAAAAAAGTGTATGAGGAAATATTAGGAGATATGAAGTATGAATTAAAGGGAACTAAGGGAAAATAAAAGTTATGACGTAAAAGAGTTTATGAAGTTAATTGATTAGGCAAATTTTATTTAAGAGAAGGTTTTATGATGAGATTGAATTAATACAGAGATAGAATTAAATAAGTTAAGATAAAGGATAAGTTTTGATAAGTTAAGAGTGTATTAGACTAAATAAACTACGGAGTATAAGATTCTTGGTTGCTGACGTTTTGGTTCTCTAAGTATAGACTAGAAGTTTATGCTTTGATTTGGCCTTTATTCATTTTTCGCTTGTGCGATGTCTCCTCATTTACGATTTGGACAAGATCGTCTCGGAAGAGTTACTCTACCTCGAACGAACTCAAATATGTGCTTGATATGTTTTCTTATTGTGATTGTGTTTAAAGTTGATATAGTTAATATAAGATCACATATGAACTATAGAGTACAAGTGAATGGTATTCTAGGAAACGGAATGAGAAGTGCATTAATAAATTCCTGTGATTTAATAGTTTAAATATTCTTATCATAACTGATATGTTCTCGATAAAGAATGCATCTGATATTGAAAGGTAGAAGTTATTTTAGAGATAATGTGAAGATTGTATTTTGGAGTGATTACATTAATTAATATGATAGTGAATTGAATAATATGAATATTGGGTTGAAATTTTATGTGATTATAAGGAGTTGATTGAGAATTATGGAGTAGTGGTGAAAGTATAATTCTTTTAATGATATAATATGTAAAATAGTTGGTAATGAGGTGTTTAAGATAAGTTGAGATAAGATTGTTGTTTAAAGATGAACAGATATAAGAAGTGTAATGGATATATACTTATATAAGAGGTAATGAGTAAGAAAAATTTGTTGATGATGGTATGAGAGTGGAATAAATCCCAACTATATGAAGACCATGGTTATCAAATTATAAATTGGAAGTCATTCAGAATTAGGAAATACCATAAGGGCATGTGTATATTCAAAGTATGGTAATTGGTGTAATAGGAGCTATGATTCAGTTGTTAATGTGATTTAGGTATTGATAAGACTATATATGAGAAGAGGTATATTTAAGATTGCAATTAAATTGAGATGAAATCAGAAATCGAAGAGATATAAAGGTTGTGTAAATGTTTCTTGGTAATTTTTGAAGTTATAGATTCAATGCTATTATGAAGTTTAGTGATTAATAAAAGAGATTAGGTAGGGTAAGAAGAGAGATGTACTTAAAGATATGGTTGAATGCGATAAGAGCTAAAGATCGATTATGGGGCGTAGAGGAATAAGATATATAATTGGAAGAAGATATATGGAAGAGGGATAATAGACCGCTAATGATAAGAAATGAAGTTGGTAGGTGATGAATTGAAAGTAATGAAAGTGATTAGAATTCTTTTGGCAAGAATCATAATGTAAGTGATATAGTTACTCAAGTTTGCAAAGGTGAACATTTTGTTTTTGAAAATTCGGGGACGAATTTTTTTTTAAGGAGGGTAGAATGTAATACCCAAGGTCTCCATAGCTCATCGGAGTTATAATAATACTATAAAATATAAATTTTATGAGTATAGTATCAATGACATAGTGATAGAATGACAGAGACTCTTGTTGGTGTTAAGTGCTTGAGTGTGTATTTTTATGAGATAGGGATATTTATTGTATGTATGATTGAATTAATTTTAGGCAAAATGGCTTAGTTTAAGCTTATTATGATATGGGAAGGTAAGATTTAAAATGCCAAGTGAAAAGGAAAGGAAAAAGTTACGAAAAATTTTTAAGTTCGGGAAACGTTTCGGGTGGGCTTGTTGATGGGCTTTCGGACTCAAAGCCCAAGCCCATGGAGTGGCAGGCCCTAAGGCTTCAAATTTTGGTGGAGCTTGACTAAAGAATGGTTAGAACAAGTTAATTAGGGGTTAGGATGAGAAAGGAATTAGGTTAGCCATATTTGTTGACTTATGCCCACTTTACACTTAAGCCTCCTACTTTTCCATCACCATGATTATGCTCACTTTGGTGATGATGGTATTCATTATTTTGATGCTTAGTCACCATACACCTAAGGGCCATCTCAACCATCCATCTTGATCAATCTTAGCCCTCCATTTCAAGCAAAAATGTGACCATTGATCTTGTGTGATTAAATCACCACCATTGATTTTATTTGTATATAAAATGAAATTATGTTAAACCATTTCATTTGTAACCTACACCAAAAATTTCACCCCCATCAAAGACCAAAAACCTCCCAACTCATTCTTCAACTTAGAGCTAAATTTGAAGCATTTCAAGGTGAGATTTATTGCTTAAGTAATTCCTTTCTTTCTTTAGCTTAAGTGTGATAAATTGTTAGCAATTATCCCTTTTCTTTTAATCTCTATGATTGGATTTTGGTGGAATGATTTGAAGGAGAGTTAGTTTGGCATGTTAAGTGATGAAATATGAGAATTGGGGTTAAGGATTTGGGGTTTAATAGGTGAATAATAACAAGAGAAGCATGAAAGATCAATAAGGAAGAATGTTACATAAGGTTCGGCCAAACTAGGATTTTTAGGGGAAGTGTCCAAAATTTTTTTAAACAATATCTAAGGTTATTTGGGATGTTGAAAAGTGGTTTAAAAATGTAAAATTTGAATTTAGAGATTTTATTCAAAAATTAAAATTCTTGAAGGCATAATGCATGATATAAGGAAAGTATGTAATATGAAGTGTAGTTTGATGTTTGATTGTTGTGGTAGGCTTTGCATGGCATTAATTTCATCTTGACAAGATTAATTTGAGATTTGATTGGGAAATTTTGGGTTTTCCCCAAATCATCCCAATTTGGTAAAGTTAGGATTTATGGGAATTGAAAGAGATTAGTTTCAATTGGTAAATGAATGTTGATTGTTTGAGTATTAGTTTGATAAATATAAAATTAATTAAGGAATTAGGAAGGAAAAAGGGACCTAATTGTTTTAATGAAAGGATTTGGACAACATGGGATTTTGGAATAGAGTGAGTAAATAATTAATGTGTTTATGTATGTATTGTTTAATGTATAGGAATATGTTTTGGTGATTAGTAGTAGGAAGTTAATGTTAAGTTGAGTTAGAATGAGATTAGCAAGTTAAAGGAGTAGGAATTAATGTATGATTATTTGGGTATATTTGTAGAATCGAAAGGCAAAGGCATTGCTCGGGATACCGAGGAGCCTCGTTATAATCTGCACTAGAACTATCGGTATAGGAGCTAAGGAGCAAAAGGTGAGTACTTAATAATATAATATTCCTTGTTTCATATACTTGAACCTTTATTGTTCCAACCTTAATGGTTGAATTGTTTCTATGCCTTGAAAAGTTGAATGACTCATTGATATTCCAAAATCTTGATTTCTTGATAAGCTTAATCTGCTTATTGAATATTGAACCGTTGATATAATACTTCCTTGATTATTGAGCCAAAGTGAACCAAACATTTCTTTATGACTCTTGGCCAAATGAGTCTATATTGTTTGATCTTATAATATGATTAATAATGAGAACCCAATTGATATTATATATTATCCATTGTAATATTACATTTCTTGTGCTTTAAGTATAATCCTAAATATTGGATCACTTTCCTAATTGAAATGCATTACAATTCTTTGGCATGCATGATCTATTTTACCAATTATTGAATTAAATATCCCTTATGGCACTTGGCCAAATGAGACTTATTGCTTCATTTCCTAACATGATCAATGATGGAAATTTTGATTATTTATTGATATACTATCCATTGAAGTATTTCATGGATGGAAAGGAAAAAAAAATGTTTTAATGATATCGTGGCAAGCAGAATACCCCTCTGATGTGGGGCAATACATCAGACATTGTGCACAATGGTAATGAACCTGCGGATAGGGTAAAGAGTATCCGAACCCTAGCTGGGAAGGGTTTATGGCCCCCAGTACGTGCGACCCGATCAGTTGTACGTGTAACTGATATGGGAGTGAGCAAGGCGTAAGCCGCCACTCAAGTGATAATGATAATGTGGGAAACACACCGTTTCCATAAAGGAAATATTCTGCTAAAAATGCAATAATTACTGTATATGGAAAACTATTCCATAAGAATGATTCTTGATTCGTTTCACTTCATTGCTATAAGAAATTATCACTAAACCACCTATCACTTGCTTATTTTATACAGTTTTATTATGTACTCACTGAGCTCTGTCTTATATTTTAGTGGTTTAAACTTTTCAGGTACAGTCAATGAGTTAGCAAAGTAAAAAGTCCCAAGCTCATCCTTCGCTTGGGAACTGTTTTGATAAGTTTCGGTGTTGTAAGTAGAGCTCCATGGTTATTGAAAGTTATAAGGTCTATATGTAACATGAATGGTTATTAATGGGTTAGCATTAATATGTTAAAGGATGTTTGTATAATATGATTTGTATCATAACCGTTATTGTAAATATATATGAACTATTGAACGTTGAGTTAATGACATGAAATGAAACTTTAAAGGTTTTACAAGTTATATGTGTAAATAATATTATAGGTGGAAATGATAGCAAGTAATGGGTATTAAGGAAATGTGATTAGGCTACGGTCTTGGGATATGGTTCAATGTAATGAATGTCAATTGATTATAAGTGGAATGGGTTCTACGGGTTTTGGTGCCCTTATGGCTACCCATGCCCTATGACCGTCGCGGATCAAAAGGTGGGTCGTGACAGTTAGAGGGCCAAAATCATTTAAAGATCTACTTATAGTAGACAATATGGAATGAAATTCGTTTAAGGAAGCTGCAATAAAAAGAGGTTTACTTGAATCAGATTAAAGCGCATCAAAATATATGAGCGAATTGCTTTCAAGATGCCAAGAGAGCTTAAAAGATTATTTGCAATTCTCTAAGTGTACTGTGAATCAGCAAATGTCAAAAAATTTTGGGAAGATTACACTGATGCCATGTCTAAAAATTTCAAGCAAATTCATAAAGACTCGGTAGAAACTCACATCTCATCCACAATAAAAAACATTGAATACCACTTACAAAGCATGGGAAAGGATATAAAGAATTATGATTTACTCAAAATCATAAGTCATCAGACGGAGCAATCAATAAGTAATAAAAGGGAGATTATAGAAGAAATGGTAGTAGAGATACCTAAGGAAGACATTGAGGCAGCTTTGAAACTAAAAAGGGAACAAATGCATGCATATAAAAGAATACTAGACAGGGTAAATTAAAAAAGAAATGGTGTATTCTTCGTGGATAGCCTTGGAGGAACTAAAAAAACATTTTTGTATTTAGTAATCCTAGCTAATCTTAGATCGCACGAGATGATAGCTTTAGCAACAGCAACTTCAAGTGTAGCCGCTGTAATAATTCCTGGAGAGAGGATAGCCCACTCAAGGTTCAGCATACCATTGAGCCCAACGAAAACAAGCTTATGCAGTATATCAAAGCAAAGTGGCCAAGCAAATTTATTGCAAATAGCAAAGCTAGTTATTTGGGACAAGGCCCCCATAGCAAAAAAATTTGCAGTAGAGACAATTGTCAGAAGTCTTAGAGATATAATGAATTGTGATAAGCCATTCGATGGAAAAGTAATTGTATTCGGTGGAGATTTTAGACAAGTACTTCCGGTCATACCAAAAAGAATAAGATGAGAAATAGTCAACGCAAATTTGTTAAATCATGCCTTTGGAACAAAATGGAATTACTCAAATTGAGTAATAACATGAGAGGAAGATCAGATGCATCTTCTGATGAATTCCTATTGAGGGTGGGTAATGGAGAAGAGCCAGCAATACCACAATACTATATACTCATTATAGAACAGATGGTTGTGCCATAAGATAATAAAACAGACTGTGAGATGGTGTCAATAGATGCAATATTTCCTAATCTTAAGAACAATTACAGATCACCACAATACATGATGAGTCGAGCTATACTAGCCATAAAAAATAAGTATGTAGACACTCTCAATAAAAAAATGATAGATATGTTTGGAGAAAAAATAGCCTACAACAGTTACGACCAAGTAGTAGATGATACAAATAATTATTACCAAGAAGAATTTTTAAATACATTGTTGCCAAATGGCTTGCCATCTGACAAGTTGGAACTAAAAGTTAATTGTCTCATAATATTGAAATCTAGATGCATCTAATGGACTATGCAATGGAACAAGAATGGTGTGCAAAAAATTTGATAGAAACGTTATACATACAGACATAACAATAAGATAGTATACAGGAAAACATGTCCTATTATCGAGGATACCACTTTTTCCCGCTGAAAATGAAGGATATCATTTCCATTTTAAAAGAAAGCAGTTCCCTATGCATCTCTATTTTGCAATGACTATTAATAAAGCACAAGGGCAGACAATATCTAATGTAGAAGTGTATTTACTGAAAGACGTATTCTCGCATGGACAATTATATGTTGCATTATCAAGAGGTGTTTCAGCATCTATTACAAAAATATTAGTCAAAAACGAAAAGCCCAATAAAAAGAAAGCAACTTATACAAAGAATGTAATCTACACAGAAGTATTGCTATTTAACAGGTACCATACTTTAAAAAATAATATTATATAATATTCGTTTAAATTATTTACATATAGTGTAGCATTTATACTAATATTTAAAATATAAATATTTACAGGGATATAGTATACTGATTCAGAAATGAGTTATCAATAAGTTATTCGAGTGCAACCACAAAGTGAAAAATAAGGATGTATTCAAATCCACTCTGCCATTCTTTCATTCAATAAAAAATTAATGTTGCAACTTTGCTATTCTATTCAAACTCAGATTATGTGCAATTAATAATCGTTAATAGTCTTATAAAATATATTCTTATATTTATATAGAATTTATAAGTATTATGTCTTATCAATCTAATTAAACTTATCAGTCTAATTAAAGTGAACTTAATAATTAAATTATATAAATATTATTAAATAATAATATTAAAAATCAACCAGTAATGAGTTATAATAAAAATCAACCTATAAAGCACATTAGGAGAAATCTAGTGTGTGTGTATGCATATATATATATATATATATATATATATATATATATATATATATATATATATATAGTGATTGTCATTCATGATTGAACACGGATAAAAGTTATATATAAAACACATGTTATTCTTTCTAAGGCCTAGTCGAGTTATTTATGTATATTATAGTTAAATTAAAAGCTTATGGGCCAATCAATTAAGAGCCTCCACGTTAAGTGGTGTTAACCTTTTGACAATAAAAGGGTGAGGATTGAGGAATAAAAAAGAGTTGCAATTAGTATAATAGTTGACCAAAATGAGCTTCCTTTCTAGAGAACAATGATGACTATAATGGCACGCAATAAGGCAGCATGGATTATGTGCAAAGCCTACACAAATGTGGATGAAAGAACAAACTCCCTTCACTTTCTTCTGCAAAAAGAAAGTCTACAACAATAACTAGATCAATATTTACAATTTTACATGATTAATTTTGGAATTAGTATTTAAAAGAAAATTATTGGATGCAACTGAGCTAATTCATGAGATCGATTTAAATTTATACCGCAACCTGCAGTTTAACACTGAATTTAAATGTTTATTTTTAAATTTTTTTTCTTATTGCTTTTAATAAATCATGGCTTAGATCAAATTATTATTTGTTAAATTCTAAATACTAGAAAAGCATGGAAATTATACAAATATAATATTAAATAATATATTTGTCTAAAGAAAAATTCTTACCTATATCAAACGTATAAATTTATCTACGTACAAATTTATCTACTAATTAATGATGAAATATTTTAGTTAATATGACTATTTTATCTATTTTTTATCTAATAAAAAATACCAATATTTTTTTCTCTTTATATATTTTTATCTCATTAAATTATTGTATGTAGCGAGTGTAATTAAGGTTCATATCATATCTAAATTTTCTAAAATGGATAATCATATCTCAATCCAGAGCGATTGGTTGCTCCATATCATTCTAAAGAGTCCAAACATGACTTTGTCATACTTATCCTCCAACTCAGACCCAATAGCTCAAGCAAAAATGCCCCACAACTTTACAAGGGCAATTCCATCATTAACAAATACTGAATCGCTCCTTTCTAATTACAGTACTGTACGAGTGTATATGGAAGCAAACTCTGATAGGTTGAATTATCATTTTACATTTACGTCTGCAATTTTCAGAATTAATCATACGTAACCAAACGATAAGATACAATTTCATTAGTCATTACATGCGAGCTATAGGCAAAGATGGCATTACAAAAAAGGAAAGAATACCAACTGCTCATCCTTCCTACTTTGTTGCTAATAAATATCCTCCATCCATTGTTAGTCGATATTCTGATGATGCTAATATTTTTTACTCCGTGTAGGTAGATACTCATATCCTAGCTAAGAAATTCTGATGAGATAGAGCCATTAATCAAGGAAAAATTCAATATAATCACATATATTTCCAAGGGTAAACACAAGGTGATAGTTAAAAAGAAACTAGTACCAGCAGAATTCTGATTAAATTAGGTGGTATACCACCATCAGGAATTACACTACTGTAATAGTAAGGGAAAAAAATCACTACTTCCAATTTCAGTACAATAGTTACCAATTCATAATTGTAAGATCTAACATCCTGTACTTAGTCCATCATTTGCTCTACAACAATCCACATACATATTCATAGTTTATCAATGGATGACAGGCTTTAGAGGATGAGCTCTTAGGTTTGACAAGTCAAGATGCGAATCAAGCTCCTCATCTAGTTCCCCAACAATGCTTCTGCAATAATCAATTAGAAAATGATTAAAAAAAAAGTTTCATATTGTGGGATGTAGTGAGAGACAAATCTTATGAAGCACAAGCAACAGTGAAGACAACACTTACATGTTGTCGCCCCTTATTATGTACAAACCCAGAACAAGTTGTTGAACACCTTCCTGCAAATCAATGAACAGTTATTTGACTTGTGTGACTGTTCAAGCAAGAAATGAGGTTTCAACTCACCACCATATGACAGCATAAAAGATGCACTATAAATGCATCATTCAAATAAGAGAAAGTCAATTCAAATATTAATCTACATTGAATTCCATTACCGCATTAACACTAAGAATAATTCACAGCTACATGCACCTATCTAATCAACCATGAATTTGCATGGTAAAGGAGTCAAATGAAACTGGCAGTTTGTTATATAACAAAGATAACCTTAGTGGAATAAACACGCTCATGAGACTCATCAAGGATGATATTTGTGGCCTGGTCGAAGCCTTTCAAGATACCCTGAATTAGAAAGCCCTTCAGAGTTAAGATAATATTATAAAAAATCAACATGGATAAACTAAATAATACTAAATAAATAGGTTGTGCAGTTGTATGGTGCAAAAACTACAACATACCACTATATTGCGGCCATCGTTGGTGATAACTGAAATTGTTTCTGCACAAAAAGGAAATAATTAAAGGATAAGTATGCCAAACTAGAGAAGTTAAGCCCCAAAATTAAAGAAGTCAACTCCACTAAAACATGGGTAAGTATATTATGAGCTTAATTCTGAACAACGATTATGTGAAGCAACTGTTTGGAAAAAGAAAAATAAAGGCTTTGTTTAGTAAACATGCTTTTCTTTTCTTTTTTTTTCTTCTTATTTTTTTTTTAATGTTCACAATTGTAAAATGCAATAGCAAGAAAAAGAGGAAAAAATCATAAAAAAGGATGCAAGTTTAGCAAACAAAGCTGAGCTTGGTACAAAACAAAAGGCAACGGCAAGTATGAACCTCAAAATGTACTCCCATAAAACATATTAATCGCAAACCAGGGCATACTTTGCAATCTTGTGCATTTTGAGATAACACTAAATCATATATAACAACAAATTTTATATGTTCCTGTTTTTAACAATTTTATATATCATATATGAAATGTCTACGTGATTTCTTTGTGTATTTAACATCCTTTTCGAAAAAATTAAAAAAAATATCTACTTCTATCACTTGGCTTTCATATTGCTTCATATACCAAAGTTTCAATTTTCAAAACGGCTTTACTAATAACATAGAAAGGGCTTTTCTCGTTTGTTTAGTAAAGTCCAGTTTTTGGCCTTATCTTGCAGGCCTTACACCCGTACGAACCACCTTGCATTACATATCAATGCCTAGGTGCTTCTGATGAATGGGGCTTGCAATTCAATTTTTTCTATCATAAACTACAAAAATAGTCAAAAGGGTTCATAAAGAATTCACATACGATCAACAAGAGACTCAAGTCCAGGGCCAGTAGACATTTTGCAATTGTATTAAAGGCAGCTCAGCTCAGGTTGTACAGATTTTCCCCATCACAATGAAATCAGTAAATTCACTATTCTGCAGAACAAAAAAATAAATAAACACAATTAAAAGGAGAAAAATAACAATTGAGCAGACCAAATGAAAATGAGGGTTTTGCGTTTAAACGAAAAAATCAAAACTTATTTTCTTTATATTCTGTTTAAAATCAAAGTAAAATAAAATAAAAAGACACCAAAATGAAAATTTCAAAAATAGAACATGAAAATTAAGGATCCTTTCCAGCATAAAAAATTTCTAACAACAACAAGAATCAAATATGCATATAAGAACCAGAAGCTCAAGCTCACTATTCTCATCCTCACTCTTTATTGCAATACCAAGATCAAGATTTAGGAGAGAAATGAGATTAAAAAAAAAATAAAAATAAAAATTCACAATAAAACTTACATTTGGAGTTCATTTTTGTTCTTATCGCTGCTAATTGCTGTTGTCAGATGCTTGAAACTAAAATCTAAGGTTGGGGGAGAAGGATCAGCAACGGAGGCGATCACGGCGGTCGTTCTTTACTGTAAGAGGGTTAGAGCGGGCGAGTGAAAGCGAGAGTGGGCGGGTGCAGTAGATACGAGAAAAAGTTATATTTATAGCTATGTTTATATGGCTTAGATCAAAACCATGTTTGATCGAACGGTTTAGATTGAAACGACAAGAATCTACGCGTTAAAAGCAGCTTCGCCCATAAATGAGGATTTCCTCGTTTCCGAACCACCTAGTTTCGACCCGACGATTATGTAATTGTGTTGAATTATCAATTTTCAAGTCGAATATATGCACGTGTCCAAATAAAATATCATTTAGGTTTGAGTATTTCTTTCCTAATGATCTCATTTTTTTTTTTTTTTCACTTTGACCAAATTTAAAAGAATCAGTTGATTCGTTTTAAAATCAACTGTCACAATATTTTGACACCACAACACGAAATGTAAAAAATTAAAATTAAAATTTAAAAAATAAAAAGAAGTTATCACAAATTAATTTATTTTAAAAAAATCAATTGAAAATCTTTGAAAAATCCTTGAAACCCAAATTTTGGATTCGGAGGTAAAAAATACATAAGAAATGTGTTAAGCACTCTGTATATTAATTTTCAAAATATGAAATTGGATTTAAAATGTTTATCCTTTATTATTTATTTAATACATTTACATTATTTTTCAATTTAATTAAAAAGTGAAAAATATACAGACAGCAACAGTAAATATGCCACAGCAAAGCACGAAAATGCAAGATAACAAAATAAACTTCCTAAGTAAAAATGGAAATTTTATTTTTAAAATTAGTGAACTCATGTTCTTATTTTACCAGAAAAGGAAAAATAATCAATTAACTCTTACTGCAAAATTAGAACTGAATGAATTTAATTCAAGGCACAAAATTATAGATTTTTTTTTTTATTAATGTAAGGAAAAATCATTTTTGATTAATAAGGAAAAATTATTTTTGATTAATGTAAGGAATTATTAATAGGCCCAAAATTACTGAATGAATTTATTTTATTTTCTCAAAATTATTTAAATTAATGGAATTATCAATGCTAATTTGATAAAGAAATTAATTTTCTTACTCAATGGGCTTTTCTCTTCCTATGGCGGCAAGTCCCCTGCCGGAAGGGAGCTTTGATGCCTAAAAAAGAACCCTATGACAAGAGACAACAAGTCCCTCGTGAACCGCTAACCGAGTTCCCTTCTAGAAATTAAAGAGAAGGCTAAAAACCACTAAAGAATATGGATAAACTGGTATTTTCTATTATTTGCTCCACACAAGAAAACACAGAATAAAGTTTAAAGGAACGAAAAATATGCGAATTTAAAATCATATTTTCAAATTAAAGAAAAACTTGAAAATCATAAGAATTCGGTAAAATTAAAATAATCATTTAATTTACTACAAAAATTTAAAAACTAGGAATTTATTGTTGAAATATAGTGTCATCGTTGAGATTGAAGGGGAAGCTTTCATTGTTAATCCACAAGATGAAGAAAAGCCAAGGAATGTAAATGAGGCTCTCAAATGCCCTGCTAAAGAAAAATGGATGAAAGTAATGGAAGAGAAAATGGAGTCGATGAAAACAAATCAAATGTTTGAATTAGTTGATCCACCTTATAAGGGACATATTGGGAACAAGTGAGTTCTCAAAAATTAAGGATAATGCTAATATCTCCATTGAAAGATACAAAGCTTGCTTAATCACGAAATGATATACACAACAGGAAGAAATTGATTATGGAGAAACTTTTTCACTTGTTGTCAGGTTTACCTCAATATATTTAATCCTAGCTATAGCAAATTTGAATCTCAAATTACATTAAATGGATGTAGAAACTACTTTTTTTAATAGAGAATTGGAAGAAGAAATTTATATGAAACAACCAACAGGTTTTATAGTAGAAGGCTAGGAACATAAAGTGTGTAGACTTTTGAAGTCAATCTATGGTCTTAAGCACTCTTCAAGACAGTGGTACATTCGATTTTATAATGTTATAATGACTTATGATTTTGAAATGATCGAAGAGGACCATTGTGTATACATTAAGAGATCTAGAGATAAATTTATGATCTTATCATTATATGTGGACAGCATACTGATAACTGAAAATGATATATAGTATGTTAAAAAGTTAAAGGATAGTTGTCATCCAATTTTGAAATGAAAGATATAGATAAAGCTGTAGATATCATTGGAGTTAAAATTTCAAAGGATCATTCAAAAAAATTATTGTCTCTCTCATAGAGCCATATACTAAGAAAATTCTCGAGTGATTTCTATGCAAGATTGCAAATCCATTGATACTCCTATATCAAAAGGTGAAACATTGAGCCAAGCTCAAGAAAAGGAAATAATGAGTAAAGTTAAATAAATGAGTAAAGTTCCTCACTTTAGTGTTGTTGGAAGTCTTATATATGTTATGGTGTATACAAGATGTGATATTTGTTGTGTTGTTAGCATAGTGGGTCACTATTAATCCAACCTAAGATAAGAAGACATTGGAAAGCAGTTAAGAGGATACTACATTATCTCAAAGACACAACAGATTATTCATTGTGTTACCAAGGAAATGATTTACATTTGAAAGGCTATACTGATGATGATTGGGAAGGAATTTTTAGATAAGAGAAAAGCTACTTTTGGATTTGTTTTATTACTAAATAATGGTGCTATATCATAGAGTAGAAAGAAACAGTCTTGTATCCACAATGAAGGCTAAATTCATGGAATTTTAAGAGGACACTATGATATATCAAAGGCACAACAGATTATTCATTGTGTTACCAAGAAATGATTTGCATTTGAAAGATTATATTGATGCTAATTGGGCAGAAGACTTAGAGGAGAGAAAATCTACTTTTGGATTTGTTTTCTTACTATAAAAAAATGGTGGTACTTTATCATGGAGTAGCAAGAAACAATCTTATATAGCTTTATTCGTAATGGAGGCTGAATTTGTGGCTTTTTTGCTATTGTGCAGGAGGTTATTTGGTTGATTCATGAAACATTTGATAGAAAATGGTGATGCTATAATGATAGTCAAGTAGCAATAGCATACACAAAAGACCCAAGTTTGATGCTAAAACCAACACATAGATATCAAGTATAGATTTGTTAAATACATGGTTGCACAAAATGAGGTGAACATGAGATATATTTCTATGCAACAGATGGTTACAAATCCCTTTACAAAGCCTATACCTAGAGAAATTTATCATAGGCATATTAAGTCATTGGATTTACATAGATGTTAAATGTATGAATATTAATAATTTCCCAACTATATTCACAAATATTTATCATTTTGATGGATGAATAATGTATGATTTCTAGTTATATTAGTTATAAAGCATACATATACTTATATTTAAGTACATATTAGAATTGTTTAAATAGTATGTTGGATAGATATAAGATTGGCCTTCTCACATAGGCAATTGCCTTCGTTACTTTGTGTAAATGAAGATAAGATAAATTTAAGTTTTATTATTTAGGTGATAATTAAGAGCTAAAAATTAAATATTAATGTCACATATACATAATATGAAGACATTAATTAATAATAGTTTTGACTACAACTGAGTATTATAAAATATCTAAGTATTATAAAATATCACTTTATTTAACATATTGCTATATTAAAATTCTAATGATGACAAAAGAGACAATAGTACTTGGGTGAACTCAAGATTAGACATTAAGTACGTCTAAACTATAATCTGTATGGTATAATTAAAGAAATAAGACATCCGCTCCGCTGGAAAGGAGAAGATTCCATAACATGTGATTCATACCACATATGCAAAATTCAACTAGCAAGCATAATAAAATTGAAGATCTTAACTTTATTATTGTGTGAGACCTTTGAGGTACAATAAACCTGAATTGTGTATCCTTATGATTCATATCAGTTTCTTGAAGCTAGATTTAATGTTTTGTTGTTCTAACTAAATTTGTAGTGTTTTAGGGTAGTATTTGTGTCTATTTTCATCTATTTTTATTTAGTTTCTAATATCTTTTCTAGTCTTTGTTTGTTTTTATGTTTTTAGGTATTTTTGAGTCAGATGGTGGAAAAGAGATGGAAAAGAGACAAAATCAGTATGTTTTGGGTCAATCAAATCAAGATCGGCATATTGGCATCCAATATGGTCGTATTTCTCATGCAAATATAGAAATTTGGAGATTACCACTCAATATAGTCATATTTCCTTTAATATGGTTGTATAACTCTGATCATTGTTAGGTTTAATTTTGACAGCTCATATTCTCTTTAGTATTTTGATTATAACTAGAACTACAGACATTAGATTAAGGCAATTCAAGATGAATTAGAAATTAAGATATAGAGATATAAATCTCATGAAGACTCCAAAGCCTAAATCTATCATCTTTAATTTGAAAATTAGAGCTCAAAATAGCTATATTTTTTTACAATATGGTTGTGTTGCATAAGTAAGGGGGTGATGTTGCAACTAAAGCCCTAAAATTGCCTATAAGAACCTTAGCCAACATTTCAAAGGAGATAGTCGACCAGAGAGATTTGACAACTCTCTCAAGCACACCTTCTTCCATTATCTTCCATTTCTCTAAATCTTATAATTAGGTTAGAATTGATACATGGTAAGGAACGATTTGAAGATTTGTTGACATGAAATTGCATTATCTCTTTATAGGATTCTTTTTAGGGTTTTGTATTCACTGTCATTACTTCTTTCATTAAACAATTAAAGATGAATGTAATTGAATTTAATAAAGTTGATTTTCACATTTCTTTTGTCATGAACTAATCTTAATTTTAAGGTTTAGATGGATGTACTATGATTACTATGATTTGTTTAAATAAATGAATTATGATTGTATGTCTCTATTTGGTTCTTTATTTTATATACTTATGTTTGACAAATATTTAGTATATCCTAGGTGTTAATTGTTGTCCTAGGTGTTAATTGTTGTATCGAGAGATTACATTTAGCACTAGAATTACAAACAATAAACTTAGGAATTATAAATTCAATTGATATTAATTCCTATGAAATGCTTGTGATATGATAGGCTTAATTGTTTTCTAATAAACTGGATTCAAAAGACATGTTTGTTAGAATTAGATTGGATTTACTTCATGTACTTGCATTACCTTAATCATGTCATTTAAGCAACCATTCATCATTTTAGTGAAGTTGAATACACTAGAAGCATTTTCTACATTGACATTTTCATTCTCTCCATTCTTCCTTGTGATTCTTATGATTTTCTTTTTGATCATTTTTTGTGATTCTTATGATTTTCTTTCTGATCATTTTGTTCGCAACAATTTTCAAAGCAATCAACAAATTAGAGTATTTAAGTTCTTATTTGTTATTTTGTGTTAATTGCAATTTAAATTAAACATTCCACATCTTTATTCTCTTTAAGAGATACAAATTTGGGTGCTCATCCTAGCTATAATTATCATGTGCACTTGTGAATATTGTAGTCCATATTTGGATGCAACAAATTTTTGGCACTATTGTTGGGAAGACATAGAACAAATGTTTAGTTTAATTTGCAATTGTAGTTTAATTAGTTGTTAGATTTTAGTTGTTAAATTTTAGTTTAACTTATTTTCTTAATTTTAGGATTTGTCATTCAATTTTATTTTGATTTATTTTTATCAAGCATGTATCATGGACCGTAATAAGAATATGAGAGCTCAAGTTGCTAAATTGGCAAGACAAGTCAATAAAATGAACATAAGCCAACAATATGCACAGAGTTATGGGGATTATGGTGAGCCTTATTATGATAAGTCATATTGTTATACCATGCTTTACAACTCTTATGCAAGTAAAAGGGGTAGATGACTGCTTGATAGGATTTCCAACCTAGAGGAAGAATGAACCAATTTGAAGACTCTTACAACTCAGGGTGGGGAATGACTATAATTCCTCTTGGAATAATTATCCTTAATAATCTCAGTACTACCAGCCCTCATATGAAGAGTACCAACCTCAATATTATCAGCATTCATATGAAAATCAAATGGGTGAGTACTAAACCCTTTTGAAGAAAAAAAAAGATCCTTAGCAAAGTTTAAGGTTGAATATAAAGAAGTACTAGAAAGGGTATCAAGAGAGAAAGCATTGCTAGAAGATCTCAACTCCATAGAATATGATGAATAGGAGCCACCCATCGAAGTGAATGCAATAACAACTCTTTGAAGTGGTAAGATCACCATATTGGACAATCTATTTCTTTATTTATTTCTGACTTTGCAAGTAGAAAGGAAGAAGAACCTAAAAGACAAGAAATGCTAGCTAATGAGGATAAGGTAGAAGATAGAGTTGATAGTTAAAGAACAATCTTAGGAGAATGAAGAAATTAAAAAAGATCAAGAAGATAAACAAAAAGAAGAAGAAAAGGTAATGGTTAAAGAAAGTGAAAAGTTGATACAACTAAAGAAAAAGAAAAGGAATAGCCACCACCAATTTTACATAAAACTACAAATTCACATAGACTTCTAATTCTTTATCCAAGCCACCTTAATAATGAAACAAATAAAGGTTTTTCAAGAAGCTTAGCACCATAAAGAAGAGGTTTGAGACTGATGAGAAGGTGCTAATATCTAAAGTGGAAAGTGCAGAATTGCAACAATAACAACCACCCAAATATAAAGATCCAAGTAGTATTATTTTTACAATTTTCATGGGTAATGTTGAAGAGACAACAAGTATGTTTAATCTAGAGACTAGGATTAATCTCATGCCCTTCTCTATCTTTAAATAATTTGATATAGGGAAGCTTTCTATAATCATTTAGGATAAAATTGTTGTCTCCTTCATTGTTAACAAAACACTCACTCTTACTATTGCACTAAGTGAAGAGTGTTTGTTCATTGATTGTATTGACAATTCTTTTCAAGAAGTTTTCTTATAGGTTCAAAAGGAAAATAAGCTAGAAATTTATGAATCCTTAATTTTACACCTTTATGATCTGGTCGTAGTTTGACATCTACTAAGATTAATGCACAATGCAAAGTTAGTACGGTAGTCTCGCTACCTGGTTAGCGGGCAAGGATCAAGAGGACAGAGCCCCGTCGAAAAATATTTTTCCTCACTCAATTACAAACTTATAGAATCAAATCAGACTCAAATCCAATATAGGTACCGGGCTAAAACAAGTCTAGCAAAAGATACAGGTACCAGGCGGCACTTTTATTATGCTGCTATACTAGGTGGCTGTTCGCTATTTTCTTACCGCAAGTGCACAGGTCAATTGTAGCAATAGTTTTAAAGAGTAAACGGGTTTGTCGATCCCACAGGAAAACAAATTTTGATTACCAAATTTATAAACTTTCTAATATTTAATCAAATAGCAGTTATTGGAATTTTATCAAAATACTAAAAATTGAAGAAATAAGAAATTAAATAATTGATTTAATTCAATAGCAAAACAACCTAGGGTCTAGACTTCAATTGATTTCAATACTATTGGGTCATATATACTTATGTAATCATTCAAATTAATTGGAATCAAAGGTGATTTTCCCTAACCTAAATAAAGTCTTTTGTCGAGGTAAATTACTAATATCCAATTCTAATTTTACACCTATTGTCGTGGTTGCAAGAAATTAGACCAAGTTCATTAAGACCAAAGGAAAGTATAAAATTATCAGCACCTAAACATACCCATATGTCTATAAAGTAATTTTCCTAAGTTTATTTCCTCCATGAAGTAACACTATACTTCCACTTTCACTCCATCATATAGTATCTTAGATAATGAAAATGGTGGCTAATCATTCACATTCATAGCCCAAAGGAAATAATATAATTCCAATCAATAAAAATAAGAACAAAGTATATATAAATTCCAATAGAAATCAATCAATATCCATCTAAACCCTAGATAAATAAATCTAGCTACTCATGTTTAGAAGAATAAAATAATTAATTGAAAAAAGCAAATGAAATAACATACTTAATTCAAGAAAAATGACAGAAAATAGGTTTAGAAAGAAACTCTAAATAATCCAAAAAGCTGGAAAATTCAAGGCTAAAATTCTCTCCCTTCTCATTCCAAAATCATGAAAAACTCTACAAAATCTCTAAAAGAATGGTGCTAAATCTCTAATCCTTTTTCTGCTATGATTTTCATTCCTCTCTTTCCTCTTCTCCCTCCAGAAATTGGTCTTTTTTTGTTTCCAAAACTGTATCTCCCTTTTTTTGGTCTGTTTCTCTAATTCAGCTCCTTTATCTTTACATTAAATCCAAATGGCATTTTAAATTCTGTACAGTTGTCACTGGTGCATAGGCTTGTGCGTTCTCTAGTGCACAACCTTGTGCTTTCTGGGCTAGAGACTTAAAGGTAAAAGTCTGTAATGAGCCTGTGCATTTTGTGTACACAAGCTCGTGCTTTCTGAAATTGCTTCATCCTTGCTCCATTTCAACTCTAAAACACCAATTTCTATAAAAACTTATTAAAATCGTTCAACAAGAGAATTAATGGAAATCTTGAGGGATTTCAACCAATAATCAAGCAAAACTACTTCAAATATAAGGGAAAAATTATAATTTATTAAGGTAAATATTTAGCACATCAGCGGCATGTTGCCAGCACGCTTTAGGTGTCCGTGTGGACGGCGCGTTGCCAGTGCTGGCAGATCCTTCGATTTTTTCTTAACTTCTTTCACATTTTTCCTTATAAATAAGGCCACTTCCAATCATTTCACGACATGGTTTCAGATACAAAAAATCTCCAATTTTTATTCATCTTGTGAGATCTCAACCCAAGTTAGAGCTTAAGTCTGGTGCAATGCTTACCTCATTCATATGAAAAAAGTGCAAAACCAAGATACAATTCGTTCATTTGAGATTTCTTAAATCAGATATAAAAATTCTCTATTTTATAGCTTTCCTTAGGTCTAAAACTGAAAAGATATAATTTTGTTAATTTTAAATCTAAATTGAATTAATAAATCAAATTAACCATTTTCAAAACCCTTTCTTCATAAGAAGAAAGAACTGCGTAATGTTTGATTCCTATTCAAAAGGGATACACAAGCATGCTAGTCTTTTAGGCATCAACTCCAAAATATTTTTTTAAAATAATTTTCCCTTTTCCTTCATCTTTTTTTAATGAGATTATTTCTATTTTATTTATTTTATAATTGTGTTGTTTCTTTTGTGCCAATCTCTTTTTGATTTGGGGATTCTTGCAATTAATTGAGAAATATGTGCTTTTCCTAGTACCCATAAAGGTAGAGAAAAAATTCACTTTTTTATTTATTTTTAATCCATTTCGGTTTGTAATAATTCTTAAGTAAATTTTATTTTGTTTATTGCTTTATAATTGTCATGCATTGCATGAATACTACTGTTCAAGTATCATCCTTATTTCTGTTCTTGAAATTCATTTTAAGTCATTTAGTATCAAATTTGCAAAACTAATTTTGTTAAAATAATTGAAAACCTAGTTTTCGAATTTTCTTTGATTTTGAGGCTAGGGATCTTTTTCTTTGGTATATTAATTGGAATCAATTTGGATTTTTCCCTTAATCTTTCCTAAATAAAATAAAATTAAAGTGGCAACTCTTCAAAATCAATCAATCTGAATCTGAGGATTCCATCGTAAGTTTAAACCCATATGAGTATTTCGACCCCTTTTAGGGGATCGAACCGGCACTCGGGCGAAGCCTCACAGAATTAGCTTTGGCCTTGGAGGAAAAAGATGATAATTTTAAAGAAGATGAAATGGAGTGTTGTGAAATACTAAATGCAACTGAGATTCTTTATGAAGGTGCAAAGTCTAGTAAATTTATTGTCAAAGGAAAAAGATGAGTTTGGGATAAAAAAAAATGTACAAAATTGGAGGTTTTCAGATGTACACATCCATATAGAAGTTCACTACCAAGGGATCAAGCCAAGATTACTTTCACTTGTCCATTTGGATGTTTTGCTTTTTGAAGGATGCCATTAGTTATTATGTCTGAAATGAACTGTATTTATTTTGAATTTGCAAAGATAAAAATATATGCAGATATGTACCAAAGGATGCACAAGAAGTCAAGCCCTACTCGCAAGGAGATTTTAACAATCATATTGTTGAGACTTGGCATTTAGAAGAGGTATGAACAATAGTCTTAAACAATAAGCTAATGACGTTAAAAAAGTACTAAATGGGAGGCAACCCACTTTTCTTACCTTTATCCTTTCTTTTTATTTTTCAGTCAATTTAGTTTTAATTTGGATTTGAGCATATATTTTTCAGTATTTTTGAGTTTTAGGGATCAAAAAGAAGAAGGAATTTAAATTTGGGAAGCAAAAATCTATAGAAATTTGAAACTTTAGATGTTCACGAGTTGAGTATAGGTTCCACAGCTGTATTGCCAAGCCATAGAATTCACTGTATCTCAATTTCAATTTTCACTAAGTTCCTACGACCATTTAACCCTATCCATGACTGTGTTGTATGATTTTAAGGGCAAATCAATTTCTTTTCACCTTTTTTCATTAGTTTTCGTTCTATTGAATAAATAAACACTCAACTTAGTTTTCTTTGAGTTTTGCGATCACAAGTTACTACAGGCAAGTTAGAAATAGTCATGCTCTATCGTTGAGCTAAAAATGAAGAAATTCATAAAAGCTTACTTACTTCTTGTTCTTTCTTTTCATTTTTGTCCTATATTTGTTTTGTTTTATTCTTTTTCTTTTCCTTTTGAGGATTATGTGAAATCTAAGTGTGGATGAAGGAATTAAGGATATGTTTTCTTATTTTTTATTAAATTAAAAAAATTGTGTTTTTGTTTGTTTTCTCAATAAATAATTATTCTCTTATATAACTTTTAATATTTATTAGTCTGTGAGATCTTGCCTGAACACCAGTTTGATTCGCTAAGGAATCGAAATACTATTCAGAAGAAACTCCACGATTGGAACTCCCTGTGAGTTCAGAAAATAGATTTTTGTATTTTGAAAATTGAAAAATGAGTCGCTACTTTAATTTATTTATTTTAATTGGAAAAATTAAAGAAAAATCCAAATTGATTAACTCCAAAAATGATTTGATTTTATCCCAATGGAAGATGCACCAATCCGCGAGTAAACAAGGACGGCTCGGGGATCAGGTTTTAGTAATTACACAATTAAGAAAATATATATTTTTTAGTTTGGCTAAAATTGCAAAATAACTCTTAAAAAGGAATTTTCGTGTATGCATGAACAGGAATATAATGATGAATGAAACAGATATATATATGATGAGATGGAATGACAATTGTAAATAAATAGGCAAGATAATATAAGAGAAGAAGAATAGAGAAGATTGATTGAAAGACTGATATATTATTCTCATAGAGAAGGTATATATATATACATACAGCAGAGATATAAAAGGCAGTTAGACTAAAATAGGATTTACAGCATAATTACATGGAGAGAATTAAGGAGGAGATTAAGATAAATATATACAGAAAGTATTATCATGACAGCTAATATTTGGTGAATAATATAGGGAATTATGTTTCTTTATCATGCCCCTGCAAGATGGACAATCGGATAGTGAGGCCAATCTTGGACAGGAGCTCATGGAAGCGAGTTCTAGCAAGTGGCTTAGTGAGAGCATCAACTAATTGATCATTACTAGAAATGTATGTCACTCGAAGATTTTGACTCTGAACATTTTCTCGAACAAAATGATAGTCAAGCCCTAAGTGTTTCATTTTAGAGTGAAACTTTGGATTTGCAACAACATATGTGGCACCCATATTATCAGTGTAAATGACCGGTCTGTTGATGGGTAGTTGGCCAAGTTCACGAAGTAGATTTTGAACCCACAGAACCTCAGCAGTTGTCGCAGCAATAGCTTGATACTCCGCTTCGGTTGATGAGCGAGCAAGAGTACGTTGTTTGCGAGAACTCCATGATATTGGATTTCGACCCAAGTATACAATATAGCCTGTTGTAGAAATATAATCATCTTTATCTCCTGCCCAATCAGCATCTGTAAAGGCATGTAGTGTTTTTGGTGAGTTGCGACGAAGTAGTAAACCATGTGTAATAGTTCCTACAAGATATTGCAGTAGTCGTTTGAGAGCATTCCAATGGTCTTCAGTGGGTTTATGCATATATTGAGATAACCTTTTAACAACAAAAGATATGTCAAGTCTAGTTAGAGATAGATATTGTAGACTTCCCACAAGTGCTCGGTATTCCGTGGGGTTGGCTAGGGGTGTTCCAGTATGCATAGTTAGGGATGGATGAGTGACCTAGGGGTGGGTACAAGTTTGGCATTGGACATATGAGCACGGGCTAAAAGGTCTTGAATGTATTTTTGTTGACTAAGAAAGATGCCATGAGGATGAGACAGTACTTCAACACCAAGGAAATAGGACAGGTTACCAAGGTCTTTAAGAGAAAAACGAGAGGAAAATTTAGAGATGAAAGCTGTATGTTGAGTTGGATTTGAGCCTGTGATGATGATATCATCAACATAGACAAGTAGATAGATGACATCGAAAGCATAACAGTAAGTGAATAGAGAGGTTTACGAATATTGTTATGTAGACGGGTAATTGGGCGAGGTGGAGGTGGAGGGGGAGGAGGTTGTGGTGAAGGTGTGGAAGATACTATTAGTGGAGATGGATTTGAGGTATTGGCGACATTAGGTGAGGAGGATATGGAAGTAGAGGGGGTAGTATTTGGACTTGAGAGTGAGTTTATTGGTATTGTTGTTGTAGCAGAAATTATAGGTAAATGAAGAGCACACCATTCATTTATGTCAGTAGAGGTGTGATGTGTTGTTGACAGAAATGAGGAAGAAAAAGGAAAATTATGCTCAATGAATTTAACATGATGAGAGACATATATTTTGTTGGAGGTGGGTTCGAGACAGTAATAAGCACTTTAAGTTACGGAATAGCCAACAAAAACATAAGGAGAGGAACGGGGATCAAGTTTATTTGAGGTATAGGGATGTAGCCATGGAGAGCAAAGGCATCCGAAGCTTCGAAGTTTCAAGTAGTTTGGGTTTTGGTCATGAAGTTTAGAGTAAGGAGATTGAAGATGGAGTGTAGGAGTGGGCATTCTATTAATTAAATAACAAGCAGTGGCAAAGGCAAGAGGCCAGTATTTTCGTGGCATAGATGAATGTGTGAGAAGAGAAAGACCAGTTTCAACAATATGATGATGACGACGCTCCGAATAGCCATTGTGTTCTGGTGTATAGGGAGGGGAAGTGAGATGGGTTATGCCATGTGATTCAAGGATGGGATGTAGCCCAATATATTCCCCACCATTATCACTAAAGAAAGTAAGTATTGGACATTGGAAGAATTTTTCAACTTTAAGTTTGAATGTTTAAAAAATAGCAGTAACATCATTTTTGTGTTTGAGAGGATAAAACCACATATATTTGGAGCAATGATAAACAAGAATGAGTTAGTATTTGTATCCATCATAGGATAGTATGGGAGAGGTCTAAACATCACTGTAAATGACATCAAGTGGGCCATTTGATTGAATAGTATTTTGGAAGAACGGCAATTTGTGACTTTTATTACAGTCACATGAATTACAATGAAACTTAGCTGACATTGGAATATTTAAATTAAAGACATTGCTAATATGACGTAGAATAGGATAAGATGGGTGTCCTAGACGATGATGCCAGTCCACAGTAGATGATAATTTGATGGAATGAACTGTAGGACTAGTGGGAAGCCATTCATAGATGCCATTTTTAGTTGGGCCTTGGAGAAGGAGTGCCCTCGTGCGAAGGTCCTTCACAAGATAAGAATTTGGTAAGAATATGATAAAAACATTATTATCTTTACAGAATTTTGAGATTGAAATAATATTACGAGAAACAGAAGGCACATGAAGAATATTATGAAGATGGAATTTAGTAGTTGAAGTAAGAAAAGAGGTGGAACCAGAGTTAGAGATGGGAAGGCCCGAGCCATCTCCAATTATGAGTTCCTCAGTACCATCATATGGGGAATGAAGTGCAAGATTGTCAAGATCATGAGTGACATGGTGAGTTGCACCACTATCAAGGAGCCAACCATTAGTAGAGGAATTTGTAGCAGTGGCAGTATAGGCATGAGGAGCCATTGTTTGACAACCTCGGCAGAAACATAAGGTTTGGGTAATATGGCATTTGGAAATTATTGGTGGAAAAGAGAACACTGGGAGACATAATGGCCTTGGTTACGACACCATTGACAACGTCCTTTGAAGGATGAAACAGGGCGAGGTGATACTATGGATTGGTTTGGAGTGGGAAGCAGGCTGGTATGGGAAGAGGAGGAACGTTGGGAATAGTTACGGGTTTGAGTTTTGGCTACATGATTAACTGTGGCAGGGAAGGGAGTGGATGAGTTGATTTTATGTTTAAGGGAAAGTTCACGATTGATAAGTTTTTCATGTAACTCATCAAATGTGATAGTAGTATCACAAATTTGGACTGCATTGATAATATTATCATAGTCTGGATCATTTAGTTGGTCTAGGATTTTGTCAATGATGTCTTCTAGATCAAGAGGACGGCTAAGAGACGCAAGTTGGTTGGTACATCACTTGATGTCTTGCATGTAGTAAAAAATCGAGCAAGTACCCTTGGTGATACTGCGGAGGTGGTCTTTTATTTGTTTGATATGTCCTTTAGAGGGATTAGCATAGGTTTTGGCAAGAGTTTGCCAGACCTCATAGGTAGTAGAGCATTGAGATATGAGAGGAACTAGTGGATTGGAAAGAGTGCCGGCAAGAGCTCCAAGAAGGAGTTTGTCTTGATGGAACCATGTGGTATAGGCAGGGTTGGCAGAGGTATTTTGTCCTTCAGTAATGGTGGCAGGAGGGGCAGGGTGAGAACCATCAATGAATTTATGGAGATCATAGCCAAGAAGAGTGGCTTCAAGTTGAGTTTTCCATGAGATATAGTTGGTGGGAGTGAGTTTGAGGATGTGAGAAAGAGTGACTGCTACTAATGGTTTGGTAGGTTCAGCATTATTAGGAATAAGTGATTGGTGATCAGAAGTGGCCATTGAGTGGTTGAAGAGGAAGAAGAGTCATGGGAATTGGAGACAGGAAAAAAAAAAGATTTTAGGCTTTGATACCATATAAGAGAAGAAGAATAGAGAAGATTGATTGAAAGACTGATATATTATTCTCATAGAGAAGGTATATATATATACATACAGCAGAGATATAAAAGGCAATTAGGCTAAAATAGGATTTATAGCATAATTACATAGAGAGAACTAAGGAGGAGATTAAGATAAATATATACGGAAAGTATTATCATGACAGCTAATATTTGGTGAGTAATATAGGGAATTATGTTTCTCTATCAGATAAATCCTACTTAATTATTACAATATCAAAACAATTGAAATAAAGAGGATATTTCCTCTAGCCCTTATGAGTACTAGGAAAAGCACAAATTCCCTAAATACAAGATCATAAATAAAAGATTAATATAAATAAATCAAAATAAAAAGGAAAAAATATTGATAAAAAGATTTTGGAGTTGATGCCCTTTAGAATAGCAGCTTGCATATCCTATTGAATAGGAATCAAACCCCACGCAGTTCTCCCTTCTTGCGAAAGAAGGGTTTTGAAAAAAAGTATTGGTTTGTTTATTAATTTAATTCTAATTCTTAAATTAATAAATTTTAGATCTTTTCTGTTTTAGACCTAAAGAAAATTTTAGATCTGAATTTAGAATTTTGAGAATGGAAAAAGAGATTATACCTTTGTTTTCCTTGACTTTTGAACGAATAGAACGAGCCTTGCTCCGAATCTCAACTTCACCTTGAATTCAAAAGACTTGGAATTTGAATCTAAAAGCAACAAGTATATTAGTATAAGAGAGAATTTTTGCCTTGGAATGTGTGTCAAATGAACCTGAAGGAGGCTCTATTTATAGAGCTACTGAGGGGGTGCCGGCGGTACAAACGGCAGTATCAGCAAGTCGCCGATAGCATGGGCTGCACCGGCGACATGTCGGGCGTCCGAGCGGCAAGTTAATCATGCCGCCTTGCTGTTGGCACAAATTCCATGCTGCCATAGAGATGTGCCGCCCAGATGGCAGCACGACAAACGTGCCGCCGTGCCGCCCAGAGTAGCGATGCGCCTCTCATGCGCTGGCCAGCTGGTTCGACCTGTTTCCTGCTTTTTCATCCATTTCGGGCCCATTTCAGTTCTGATTCGAGTCAATTTGATCCTGTAGGTTCGTAACTGAAAGACGGTCGACTGGAGGTACCATTTTGAGGGTTCACAGCTACCCCCTTATCTGATTTGGCCAGACAGAGGCCAAATCTAATAAGTGTGAACCAGAAGGCCTAGGACATTGTTCTGAGCATTTTGAATGTCCCTTTCAATATTGGGAGTTATGCAAGAGCTTCATGTCTGATTTCTGGCTATTCTGACTCTATTTGGACTGTTTTCTAATTTTCAAGCTATTTTTGAATTTTTAATTTTTCTATAATTCTAGGAGATTTTGAACTCCGATCGAGACCCCATCTATTTTGGGAGATGGATAAAAATCATGCGGATTCATTGCTTTAGATGGAACTGGATTCCGATTTAAAATGAGCCTATTATGGCGAAACCACATGAACTGGACCTACGAATCAAAAAAAGTTAAAAAATGTTATTGAGGGAGGGGAGAGGGGGGGGGGGGGGGGGGGCGGGGTTGGAGGGCCCACCTCTACTCCTATATAAACCTTCATTCCTTCACATTTCTCATAAACTCATTTTCACTCTCTCTCTTCTCTCTCTCTCTAGCTTTCACTTTTCTCTCTAAATATCTTTTTTTCTTTCTCTCTCTCTTTTTTTACTCTCTCAATATGGAAGCCTTCAATTAGCCAACAATGGGTGCTCAGAACCCGGAGACATTGCTGAAGGAGCCAAATCGTCATGTTAGCTACACTGGATCTCTTCAAGTATGTTTTCCTTTCCTTGCACAGTTAGTAAGAATTTCGATAATTATCAATAATAATAATAATAATTTTTTTTACAAAAATTACAGGGAGTACAACTGAAACCTAGGAGAGGCCGTAGTGTGATGGAGCTGGTCCGTATTTATCTGAATAATCAGGAGGCTATCCATCTGCGCCTCGAGCCATCTAGCTTGCTCGGGTGGCTAGAGCTGGATACTAAGCAGCCAGTTAATACCATTATGGTCCGGGCACTAGCAGAGCATTGGTGGGATACTACCAACACATTCCACCTTTATTGCAGTGAGATGACAATCACTCCCCTAGAGTAGAGCATGCTTACTGGTATGTATTTCAGATCTCGTCCTCTTGAATTTTATTCTTCATAGATCAAGTGCTCTTCTGTAAAGATGATCGCTTTATTAGGGCTAATCCCCCTCGTGGGAACCTTAATGTCCCACGTTCCTGGTTTCATCAGGCCTTGATGACTATGGGTCAGACTCTAGGTCAATATGGTGTTGATCATAGTGCTAGACTTTATGCCTTGATTATCTTGAGTTGTACCTTTCTACATAACAACAAGGACAACATTAATTTAAAAATCCTGCGATCATTGGAGAATTTGGATTAGATCGATGAGTTTGACTAGAGAGGTGCAGCTCTTTATGCTATGTATCAGGAGCTGTGCAGTATTTTTTGTGGCACACTTTACGACCATGGTGGTACTTCCATTGTGCTCGAGGTGAGTATTATGCTCTGGTATTCTGTTATTTGATCTCTGCCTAGTGACTGACAAAATTTTGTTTCTTGCAGTACTGGGCTTATGAGCACTTTTCGATGCTGGTTCCACCACTGAGAGAGCCTACTGCTATTGACCCCCCTTTGGACATATTTGGAGGGCGTCCAACAGAAATTCCTTCATGGGGCTATCATTTAATCATTGCAGACAGATCTTTGCTACTTTGACCATAGACCAGGTATTCCTTTGTTGATCTTAACCTAAATCTTACTATTTAATGAGTATCGCTTATATTGCAATCCATTTGCAGGTGCGATGGTCGCCATTTACCAGGTTCGCAGAGTGGATTCCTGACCGGATCAGGCCTAGCATGGACTTGTCCTCTTGCCGACTCTTGCTCCGTTATGAGTCTTTGAGGATATTCTACTTGGGAGAGAAAGTGAGGGCACAAGTTACAGGAGGAGAGAGAGTTGTGCCACAGCCCCCTCCGGCAGACATGAGGTATGGGCTAGCTATCTTGGGAGAGGATGGTTGGGCTGCCGGAGTTTCCTATCTAGATTACCTGTTGCCTGACCTAGACTATGATGAGTTCTATGAGGCATCCTTGATGCGGGGCACACCTCCCTTGGATAGATTGAGGGGACCGTCACATCGGGGATCTAGCTCAGCGACTTCCCAAGGTCCTTCCTTTAGAGCTAGGAGTTTCATCTCTCCACGGGCCAGCAGTACCATTCCGGTTGGCAGTATGGGTCTTAAGGTTAGACCTTCAGGTGTTATGGCTGGCCCCTCAGGTTTTGCAGCTGATCCTTTTGGGATTGGTCCTTTAGGGGCTAGTGACTCAGCTCCAGCCCCAGCTCCAAATGCTTCAATAGGAGGTCCGACTGATCCAGTTTCCTTGCCTGCTGGTCTTATATGTTTGCCAGCTCATCTTGATTATATTTCTTGCGACGGCCGATCACGACGTTACCATCTTCCTGATGATCGACCAGCCTTTTTCCCTACTATTCCTGAGACTGTTACAGAGGTAAAAAAAAAAAAAATTTGCATAGCTGATACTTTTAGCCCTTTATTTGCCTTGTAGTGATTCTCATATATTTTCCTTTCTTCTGCAAGTTCCCATAGAGTTCGTTCGCTATCACTACGATCTTTTGGGCCAATATGCATTTGCTTTGAGCTTCTTTCTGTATGACAGAGATTTGTCGAAGGATAGTCACGAGGATGAGATGTCCAGGCGAGGACGCTGGAGACCCAAGCATGGTCATTAGTGACCTATTTTGTCAGCTTTTGCTTTTTCATGTATACATGTACTGAGGATGATGCACTCTTTTGGATGTATGCATGATATTTTGGATATATACACTTTTATGCTTATGTGACATCTTGGATGTATGATATGTATGACTTATACATGTTTTGAATAAAATGAGTGCATGGTATGGATGTAGATATTCGATTGAATAGGGTTCCATTGGGCTATTCCTTACGCTTTTCTCTCATTTCTGCTCCGATTTTGAGAAAAATAAATTATTTTAAGCCTGAAATTTTGAGAAATCATGGTAAAGATTGTTGGAGGAAAAAAGGCACAAGGAGGCAGAGGAAAGGTGAGGCAGCATGACCGACCTGCCGCCGGTCCAGCGGCACGATTTTCTTGCCGCCGCCTCGTGCGGCACGGTTTTCGTGCCGTCGCTACAACGACATGACTGGCGTGCCACCGTACCAAGTGATATGACCAGCGTGCCATAGGTAGCAGATCTGGCAGGCAAAATTTCTCCTATTTAAATAGATTCTATCCATTTTTCAGTCCGTACAATCGATTTTTAAGCCTCTAAAAGTCATTTTTGATCATATTTTTGCTTTCTATCAATTTTATTATTTTTATTCCTCACAATGGAGCCCTATTTCAGCTATGCAATGTTCTTATGGTGCAAGAACCTTACCAAAGTAGAGAAAATTAACCTGAGAAAGTATGGGGTAAGCGCTATGCCCACCTTAAGAGGCATATAAATTGATTGGAAATTTCTGCACTCATGCATGCGCTTTTGGGATCCGACTGCCCATGTCTTCAGATTTGGGGCATCTATGGAGGAGATGTGTCCTATGTTTGAGGAGTTTTCTGTGTTGCTCGGATCTGATCCAGAAACTATGCTGGCTACTCCTGTTGAGAAAGTAAGATATTTCAACTCTTTCAAGGGACTTTTTGACTTGAGTACAGAGGCTGCTAGTCCCATAGTAGTAGATGATTGGGTAGATCTGACTGGTGTGATAGCAGAATTTCATGATCCTAAGGATTTTGAGGATGATGGGTGATTTCATTTGAGAATGCGGGCTCTATCCTTCTATTTGACTGCCGTATATATTTTTATGAGCCTTACTGGTTAGAGGGATGCTAAAGTCATTGAGCTGATTCCACAAATGGAGGAAGGGAGATCTATCGCGGTTATAGTGTTGGCTGAGACCATCATGAGTTTAGATAGGTCTTGCACTTCTGATGGACCATGGTCAATCAGCCTTATTATTCTTCAGGTTGAATTTTGGCTTCTGAATTTCATTTTAACTGCTTCTGTGTTTTCTTATGCTTATCTTTTCTGCACTTTTTTCATATTTGGTTGAGAGATCATCTCTGGATAATGGGAACTCCCACCAAGGTGGATTATTCTGCTTCCTAGTATAGGACCCGGACCATTGTTATTAAACGAAATTCAGAGAAAAAGTGGACAAAATGGTTGATGGAGCTGGATTCTGCTGACCTGCTATGGAGGTGTGAATGGTATAAGATCAGAAGTTTCATGATCATGAGCTTTGGCCACAAGATGGTCTACCTGCTGGGGTTGAGGATGGTGACATTTTACCAAGCTACTAGGGTTATGCGCCAAAAAGGACACATAGTCAGGGTGTGCCCCTAGATGGTGCTCTGTTTGAATTACTGAGACCATTGCTCGAGCTGTCAAAAATGGATGGGTCAGGAGTTTTCATGCTATTCGCCCTGCTGACCAAGGTGGTAAATCCTTGCAGTATATTGATTGGTGGATAGCCAACTCGTGGAAATCAGAAAAGGCTAAAAGGGCTGCTATTTTTAAGGAGATAGAGCAAGACTCATGATTACTATTTTAGCTTAGGGCAAATTTTGATTATGTCTTTATTTTCTTTTGATGTTCCAAAAATTTAAATGAGGCAAATAAGACATCATTCATTTTTTATCTCTTTTGTTGCTCTAACTTTTGTCTAAGTCGCCCTTTCGGGTTTTCAACTTAGCGAGCTTGGTTTCATTTTTCACATATATATTTTGTGACACAGTTAAGAGCCAAGTGAATATGAAATGAAAATTTTGTTGATGAATTGGATCGAACCTGCAAGGGCTGCCTACGTATCTCCGTACAATGATTCATGATTTTTATTCTTTTTCCTCTTTATGGAAAATCAGGTCCACGTAGTTCTGACTATGAGGAAAAAAATGTGAATGCTGAGCATGATTTTACAATGATTGCAAATGCTATGCATGAATTACAAGGATGCTTATGCAAAGTATCTCTTGAGTTGATCTAGATTGCATGGGCTAGCAAATTTTATGCCATCCAAGTCCGTCAAGATTGTTGCTCCACCACATAAGATCTTCTTGATCACAAATGGACCACTCCAGTTAGGTCTGAATTTTCCCATTGGATCATGAACAGGTGCCCTTATTTCTTTCAAAACAAGGTGACCCTCTTATAATCCTTTGTCCTTGACTCTCTTATCGAAGTGCCTAGCCAGTTTCTGTTGATAACCTTGCATCTGATATAAGGCATCCATTCTCTTTTCATCAATAGCTAGAAGTTGGTTATGGTAGCCTTTCACCCATTCCACTTCGTCCAACTGACTCTCCCTTATAATGCAAGCTGACTTGACTTCTACCTCGATTAGCAGAATGGCTTCCATCCCATACACCAAAGAGTAAGGTGTAGCCCTAGTTGGAGTACGTACTATTGTTCTGTATCCCCATAAGGCATATGGCAAATGTAGGTGTCAATCCTTATAGTTGCCAGCCATCTTCTGCCGCATATTCTTAAGAGTCTTATTTGCGGCTTCAACTACACCGTTTGTTTGAGGTCTGTACGGAGAAGATTTGTGGTGTTGAATTTTCTCCTTCTTTAATAGCTGAGTAACCTCCTTTTAGAAGTGAGATCCATATCAGTGATGATCTCAAAAGGGACCCTATACCTACAAAGGATGTTGGTATGAATAAACTGGGCTACTCGTTTGGAATCCAATATCTGGTAAGGTGTAGCTTTAACCCATTTGGAGAAATAATCAATAGCCACTAAAATGAATTCATGCTTGCCGGAAGACTTCGAGCTTATCTTGCCAATGACGTCCAAGCCCCAAGTTGCAAATGGCCAAGGTGTGGTGATAGGAGATAGAGGTACAGGAGGTTTCTTCTGAAGTTTGGCATATATCTAACACTTATGGCACTTCTGAATCTTGATTCATAGTAAGCCAGAAGTAACCCTGATTCATGATCTTGCGGGTTAGAGCAATTCCGTTAATGTGTAGACCTTCATTACCACCATGCATTCGTTCCATGATCTGTTGGGCTTCTATTTTAGTGACATATCTCAGATGGATGTTATCCCAAACCCGTTTATAGAGTACTTCTCCATTTGGAATGAAACTCTTGGACAACTGTCTTAAAGTCCTCTTTTCTGTTTTAGAGGCCCCTTCAGCATAGAGTCCATTCTTGATGTAATTGAAGATATCCCAAAACCATGGTTTGCTATCAATCGCTTGAATATTCAAACAATGAGCTACGTAGCCTGGCTCATGCTTAACTTTAATTGTAATAGGTCTGATTATGAAGCCGTTGCTTATATCAAGCATTAAGGCGAGTGTTGCCAAAGCATTAGCAAATCTGTTCTTCGTCCTTGGAAGATAATGGAAAGACAGTTCATAGAAATTGGCTGCTAGTTCATTTAGGCATTTATGGTAAGGAACCAAACGCTCTTCTCTAATCTTCCACTTTCCCAAGGCATAGGAAACTATCATATTCGAATCCCCATAAATCTCAAGGCATTTGATTATGAGCTTTATTGCTGCCTCAAGACCGCGGATGCATGCCTCATACTCTGCTTCATTATTTGCTAGCTCGAAGTTTAGTTTGATGGCTATGGGTAAGTTTTCCCCATTCGGTGTAATGAACACAATGCCGGCACCATACCCTTTGTTGTTAAATGCCTCATCAAAGTAAAGCTTCCACACTTCACTGTCAATTATCAGGATGTCTTCATCAGGAAATTCAGGCTCAACCCAATGATCGTCTACTGGAGCTACAGCTAACTGATCAGCCATTATGCTACCCTTAACTGCTTTCCATTGTACATATTTCAGATCATATGCAGTAACTGAAAGACGGTCGACTAGAGGTGCCATTTTGAGGGTTCACACAGTCATAAGCATGAATTAAGCATGAAATTGAAATTATTTGGGCATGATTGTACAAGAATACTTGCATTCTTTAGCTAAATGATTTAATTTTTTATTTTAAAGGCATTATGTTGTTTGGTAAACTAGCACCTTATTCTTGTAAGGATTTTTTAGACTATATGATTGAATAATATTATCAATCTGAATTTCTTTTAAGCACCTACATTTTGAGCATCTTTAGAACTTACTTAGGAATACTAGTTGAAACCATATAAGAATTGCATTTTAGCATTAAAGTAAAGAAGACATTTTAGGATTTCCAATTTATCTTAAATAGCCTACTTACTATTTTTTTTATTAGTTAGCCTCTCTTTTAGGCTTGACTTTCTTCTTTCTTTTGAATTAAGTTAACATTGCACTTAAACCTTAAAATTACTTTGACTTACCTTGTTTCTAGGGTTTAAAAACATGTTTGATGTTTTGAGAAGGGCTATATTGATGGAATGTATGGTATTGAATATTATTTTATTAGGTATCCATAAAGATTGTATATCTTTATGTTAAAAGAAAATAGCATAAACATGCATTGTAAAAAAAAAAAAAAAAAAAAGTGCTTCAAAATTAGAAAAGAAAGAAAAAAAAAACATGCCTGATCATTTTGATATTTTAAGAGACACATTTGTTTTGGAGTGGAGAAAATGCTTCATAAGTTGGAAATTTTTTTGTTCAATGTTAAATATGTTCCCTTTTTACATATCTTTACCTTAGGCCCATTACAACCAAATGAAAGACCATCAAATTAGTGCTTTAACGTAGTTTAGTAGTGGAGATTAGATAAGTAAGCAACCTTATGGTAGTTACTCGTCATGTTTTGATTTGAGTGAACTTGAATAATTTTGTTAAACACTCGAGTGATTAATGAGAGACTTGTCAATGTTTACCATGGTTGATATATATTTTTTAGGACAAATTTCTTATTATTTTGGTTTAAGTTTGTAGTTATATTGTACATTCATGTTTGATGTATTTGAAAATTTATTTGGTTTATGCCTATGATTTGTATACTTTTTGAGTTATTTAGAGCTAATTATAATTTTTCATTTGTTCTAGTTTTGGACAAGCTAAAGAGAAGTAATGGGGAGTTGATTTGTTCATAGTTGATTTGTTTAAGTATTTATTTTGTTAGTTTCTTTTTCAACTCCTAACTTTTAGCAATGTTGTTTTTATTGTCATGCTAATAAGTTGTGTTATCGCTTAAGAGAAATGAGGATCAACGTTACATCAATTAAAGAAGTTTTCTCTATACCTTTCTTTCATTTTCAATTTATTGTTCACATTGAGGACAATGTGAAGTTTACATGTAGGGAGCAGAATTTGAGATAATTTGAAATTTTTTTTATGCTCAATTGCTACAATTTGTTTGATTTGCTTGAATTGTTAAAATATTTTCCCAATGTCAATACAACTTGGCACTTTAGTACAATTTGATAATATCACTCCTTTAGGTTCTTTAAAATTACTGAACACTAATGCATGTTGGTGCGCTTGTTCTTTTTAATGGTGTAATTTCTGGGTCCTTAGAAACTGTGTTAGTCAAATTTGCTTGAGAACAAACGAAGAGTTAAGTGTAAGAGAATTGATCTAACTAATTTTGTAGTGTTTTTAGGGTAATATTTGTGTTTATTTTCATCTATTTTTATTTAGTTTCTAATGTCTTTTCTAGTCTTTTTATTTGTTTTTAAGTTTGTAAATATTCTTTAGTAAGATGGTGGAAAAGATGCAAAATCATTATGTTTTGGGTCAATCAAGTCAAATGGCTATATTGGTATCCAATATGGCTGTATTTGTCATGCAAATCAGGAAATATGGAGATTACCGCTCAATACAGCTGTATTTCCTTTAATATGGCCATATAACTCTTGTCATTCCTAGGTTCAATTTTGATAGCTCAAATACTTTTTAGTATTTTGATCATAAATAGAGTTATAGATATTGTATTAAGGCAATTCAAGATGAATTAGAAAGTTAAGAGACTGAGATATAAATCTCATGAAGACTCTGCAGCCTAAATCCATCATCTTTGATTCAAATATCAAAGCTCAACACAACTATATTATTTTTCAATATGGCTATGTTGCATAAGTGGGGGAGTGATGTGGCAACCAAAACCTTTAAAAAGCCTATAAGAACCTTAGCTAACATTTCAAAGAGAGACGGCCGCCAAGAAAGATTTGAGAACTCTCTCAAGATAGCCGCCAAGAGAGATTTGACAACTCTCTCATGCACACTTTCTTCCATTATCTTCCATTTCTCCAAATCTCGTAATTAGGTTAGAATTGATCATGGTGAGGAACAATTTGAAGATTTGTTGAAAAAAAAAAATTGCACTATCTCTTCAAAGGATTCTTTTTAGGATTTTGTATTCTCAACTTTTCTTTATATTCAATTTCATTATTTCTTTCATTAAACAATTGAAGGATGAATCTTATTGAATTTTTCCATGAACTAATATTTAATTCTAGGATTTAGATGGATCTACTATGATTGCTATAGTTTGCTTAGATGAATGAATTAGAGTTGTATGTCTTTATTTGGTTCTTCATTTTATATATTTATGCTTGACAAAAATTTTAATTGTTTTCTAATAGACCATATTCGAAAGACACTTTTGTTAGAATTAGATTGGGTTTACTTCATATACTTGTATATTACCTTAATCATGTCATTTGAGCAACCATTCATCATTTTAGTGAAGTTAAATATAATAGAAGCCTTGTTACGTTGACATTTTCATTCTCTCCATTCTTCTTTGTGATTCTTATGATTTTCTTTCTATTCATTTTGTTCGTAATAATTTTCAAGGCAATCAATTGAATTAGAATGTTTAGGATTTTATTTGACATTTTTGTGTCAATTGCAATTTAAATTAAACATTCCACATCTCTGTATATCCTCCTCGAAAGAGATACAACCTTGGATGCTCATCCTAACTACAATTACCTCGTGCACTTGCAAGTATTATTGTCCATGTTTGAATGCAACATTGCTATTTTAGGATGTCGCCAAAAGATTATGAATGATTCGGTTTGGCAAGACATCCCTAGAAAAATGAGTTAAGGTTGAGAGAATCATAAGAAGAGAAAGATTATTTGAAAATTACATTAATTTGTATTTATCAGTTGATTAATTATATAATTTATGTAAGAGACAAAATATAATTGTGAATACAATACTAATTATAAGTGAGATCAAGAGAGATGAATAATGTGATAAATAATATAGAATACAACATACTAAACACAAACCAAGATATATTAATTGAGAAGTTATATACTCCTAACAGATATTTGACAAATTATTTGATGAGTATGAATCTCATGAAACCAGGAAGAGAGATGGTCTAATCATGTGAGTGAGAGATAATGAATTTTTCACCGGGCACTTATGATGAATCCAAACTATGACCAATGACCAAAGAGAGTAACTGCTCTTCTATAATTTAGTAACTGCTAGAATAGTTACCAACACCCAAAAAAAAAAGAAGTTTCTCTTTGTTTTTTAATTTTTTGTCTAACGGAAAAACTCACTCTCAAAAGAAAAGACTTTCTTTGGTGGATTCTAATTGAGATAAATTTTTTAATTTGCGGTAATTATATTTCAATTCATTATAATTAGTTTATGATGTGATTAGAATAAAAATTATGTATGTTTGTGATTTTGGGCTATTATTTTTATCAAACACTGGCAATGGCTGCCAATTGAGGAAGCACCATTCTAGAAAAATGACTCAGTGAGTTGGAGGGTAAGTATGATAACCATCTTTAGAATGATATGTCCAATATCAGTCAACATGAGCAATCAATCGCTTTAGATAGATATGACTTGATTGTCTATTTTAGAAGGTTTAGAGAAATATATTACTTAGTGCACCTATATGCCTATTTAATATTGTATTTATATAATTCTTTTTCAAACTACATTTGTAGTATTTAGATTTAATAAATAATAATTTTTTTAAAAAATATTTTTTAGCTTTTTTAAAACATGATTTATTAAAAGTAATGAGGAGAAATTTAAAAAAAAAATGTTTAAACTCAATGCCAAATTGCAAGCTGCGATATTCATCTTTTATAAATTCAAATGAATCTCATGTATTACATCTAATAATTTTTTCTTTAAATATAATTCCAAATATATGATGTAAATATTGATTTAATTTTTTTTTTATGGACTTTCCTTTTGGAGAAGTATGTGAAGGGGGTTTGTTCTTTCATCCACCTTTGGGCAGGTTTTGCACATTATCCATGCTGCCTTGTTGCGTGCCATTATAGGCATCATTGTTCTCCAGAAAGGGCGCTCATTTTGGTCAACTATTATACTAATTACAATTCACTTAACACCACTTAACCTGGAGGCTCTTAATTGGTTGGCCCATAAGCTTTTAATTTAATCATAATATATATAAGTAACTAGACTAGGCCTTACAAATAATAACATGTGTCTTTTACATTTACTTTTTCTCTATGTTCAATCAAGAATATACATACATATCCGTCGAGTCTTATTTATACTGGGTTCATATATTAATATAATCAAATGAAAATAAATAGAATAAAAAATAGATAAAATAGTTATATATATTAAAATATTTTATTATTCATTAATTTAATATATAAAATAAATTTATATACTTGATGTAGACGGTATTTTTTCATATATATCAATTGCAATTTTTTTTTAGAGTTACCTCATGTTTATTCAAAATTAATTTTATTTTCACTCATTTGGTGAAATGAGGATTGGTCCAGCTCTTGCCTTTCCTAGATGACTAGGACTTCCCACATGGTGGGGTCAGCAAATGATCCATTTGAGGGAAAAAAAAAATATAATATACTAATTATTAGAGTGAGATATTTTTTAATTGTAAATTTTAATTCAATTTATAAATTTGAATAAGAATCATTTGTTCAAATTATTTTCTTAATTCTCTGAATTTGATGAAACCAAAAATTATTGATTAGAATTTAAGAAGTATTTAATAATGTCATTTAATATTTAAAATTAAAATTTTCACACTTAATTATTTTAATTTATTTAGCAACATTTATCTTAAAAATTTTAGTTAAATTAAAAATAATTATCTACTCGCAGTAATTTTTAAGGTTAAAATAATTTATTTTTACATATTTTAGCATTTTTTTAAATTTTAATTTCAAACCATTTTGATCCCAAACTATAGGTTAAAGTCTTAACTGTATTCGTATTTGGGATTTATATAATTTCAATATTGAATTTAATATTAATAATATTTTAGTAATTTTTTATTTATTTTAATAAAAAACTATTTTCAAATTAATTTATTCATATACTTATTAAGACTTAAGGCCAGTTTGGCATTACTTTTTCTCATCTGCTTTTGATTATTTATTTTTTCTAATTTTTATCTTTTTTTCTATAACTACTTTTTGGTATCCGTTTTTTAAGAGAAGTAAAGTAAATCATACTTTCTACAGAAATAAATAAAAAAAAAAAAGCAAAAACTAGTAAAATTAAAAAATAAATAAATTTTAAAATTTTAAAAAATAGAGTACTCCATAGCAATCTCAAACTGTTCGTTAAACTCTTGAGATTATATATACACGCACAAATACACAAAAGGATTATTTTCCTTCATGCAACTCTCTTTAACAGAGAAAAAAGAAATTATCAACTATATCTAAATTAATTAATATTTTTCATGCACTATAAGGATATAAATAAGGAATAAATATTTTCGTGTGTTTGTATTTATTATTTCTCAATGTAATGATCCAAACCATAGATATACTTTTGTAAGGGAAATTTGAAAATCAATGATTCAAATTATAGAGATACTAATTGATAAGGTGGGAGAAGAAAATTGAAATATTAGAAGTTTGAAGATGACAACACTAATAATATTTGGTTGGAAGGTCAATTTGGTTTGATTATCAATCATCTCATCACAACACTTTGAAAAATGCAGATTGTAGCCTTTGAATCATTAGAGGAGACTAATTAAAAAAAGTGTATTGGATAATTATTCCTCTCCTCATTTGCTGATGTTTCAAATTCCTATTGGTTACAACCAAACAAAATGTTAGAGAAAGGTATCATTTGACATCACTGAAATTAATATGTGTAACATGTGTTTGAATTTACCAATAGCTATAGAGGTAATTGTAAATGTTTTTAAGTTTGTAAATATTCTTTAGTAAGATGGTGGAAAAGATGCAAAATCATTATGTTTTGGGTCAATCAAGTCAAATGGCTATATTGGTATCCAATATGGCTGTATTTGTCATGCAAATCAGGAAATATGGAGATTACCGCTCAATACAGCTGTATTTCCTTTAATATGGCCGTATAACTCTTGTCATTCCTAGGTTCAATTTTGATAGCTCAAATACTTTTTAGTATTTTGATCATAAATAGAGTTATAGATATTGTATTAAGGCAATTCAAGATGAATTAGAAAGTTAAGAGACTGAGATATAAATCTCATGAAGACTCTGAAGCCTAAATCCATCATCTTTGATTCAAATATCAAAGCTCAACACAATTATATTATTTTTCAATATGGCTATGTTGCATAAGTGGGGGAGTGATGTGGCAACCAAAACCTTTAAAAAGCCTATAAGAACCTTAGCTAACATTTCAAAGAGAGACGGCCGCCAAGAAAGATTTGAGAACTCTCTCAAGATAGCTGCCAAGAGAGATTTGACAACTCTCTCATGCACACTTTCTTCCATTATCTTCCATTTCTCCAAATCTCGTAATTAGGTTAGAATTGATCATGGTGAGGAACAATTTGAAGATTTGTTGAAAAAAAAAAATTGCACTATCTCTTCAAAGGATTCTTTTTAGGATTTTGTATTCTCAACTTTTCTTTATATTCAATTTCATTATTTCTTTCATTAAACAATTGAAGGATGAATCTTATTGAATTTTGCCATGAACTAATATTTAATTCTAGGATTTAGATGGATCTACTATGATTGCTATAGTTTGCTTAGATGAATGAATTAGAGTTGTATGTCTTTATTTGGTTCTTCATTTTATATATTTATGCTTGACAAATATTTTAATTGTTTTCTAATAGACCATATTCGAAAGACACTTTTGTTAGAATTAGATTGGGTTTACTTCATATACTTGTATATTACCTTAATCATGTCATTTGAGCAACCATTCATCATTTTAGTGAAGTTAAATATAATAGAAGCCTTGTTACGTTGACATTTTCATTCTCTCCATTCTTCTTTGTGATTCTTATGATTTTCTTTCTATTCATTTTGTTCGTAATAATTTTCAAGGCAATCAATTGAATTAGAATGTTTAGGATTTTATTTGACATTTTTGTGTCAATTGCAATTTAAATTAAACATTCCACATCTCTGTATATCCTCCTCGAAAGAGGTACAACCTTGGATGCTCATCCTAACTACAATTACCTCGTGCACTTGCAAGTATTGTTGTCCATGTTTGAATGCAACATTGCTATTTTAGGATGTCGCCAAAAGATTATGAATGATTCGGTTTGGCAAGACATCCCTAGAAAAATGAGTTAAGGTTGAGAGAATCATAAGAAGAGAAAGATTATTTGAAAATTACATTAATTTGTATTTATCAGTTGATTAATTATATAATTTATGTAAGAGACAAAATATAATTGTGAATACAATACTAATTATAAGTGAGATCAAGAGAGATGAATAATGTGATAAATAATATAGAATACAACATATTAAACACAAACCAAGATATATTAATTGAGAAGTTATATACTCCTAACAGATATTTGACAAATTATTTGATGAGTATGAATCTCATGAAACCAGGAAGAGAGATGGTCTAATCATGTGAGTGAGAGATAATGAATTTTTCGCCGGGCACTCATGATGAATCCAAACTATGACCAATGACCAAAGAGAGTAACTGCTCTTCTATAATTTAGTAACTGCTAGAATAGTTACCAACACCCAAAAAAAAAAGGAAGTTTCTCTTTGTTTTTTAATTTTTTGTCTAACGGAAAAACTCACTCTCAAAAGAAAAGACTTTCTTTGGTGGATTCTAATTGAGATAAGTTTTTTAATTTGCGGTAATTATATTTCAATTCATTATAATTAGTTTATGATGTGATTAGAATAAAAATTATGTATGTTTGTGATTTTGGGCTATTATTTTTATCAAACACTGGCAATGGCTGCCAATTGAGGAAGCACCATTCTAGAAAAATGACTCAGTGAGTTGGAGGGTAAGTATGATAACCATCTTTAGAATGATATGTCCAATATCAGTCAACATGAGCAATCAATCGCTTTAGATAGATATGACTTGATTGTCTATTTTAGAAGGTTTAGAGAAATATATTACTTAGTGCACCTATATGCCTATTTAATATTGTATTTATATAATTCTTTTTCAAACTACATTTGTAGTATTTAGACTTTAATAAATAATAATTTTTTTAAAAAATATTTTTTAGCTTTTTTAAAACATGATTTATTAAAAGTAATGAGGAGAAATTTAAAAAAAAAAATGTTTAAACTCAATGCCAAATTGCAAGCTGCGATATTCATCTTTTATAAATTCAAATGAATCTCATGTATTACATCTAATAATTTTTTCTTTAAATATAATTCCAAATATATGATGTAAATATTGATTTAATTTTTGTTATGGACTTTCCTTTTGGAGAAGTATGTGAAGGGGGTTTGTTCTTTCATCCACCTTTGGGCAGGTTTTGCACATTATCCATGCTGCCTTGTTGCGTGCCATTATAGGCATCATTGTTCTCCAGAAAGGGAGCTTATTTTGGTCAACTATTATACTAATTACAATTCACTTAACACCACTTAACCTGGAGGCTCTTAATTGGTTGGCCCATAAGCTTTTAATTTAATCATAATATATATAAGTAACTAGACTAGGCCTTACAAATAATAACATGTGTCTTTTACATTTACTTTTTCTCTATGTTCAATCAAGAATATACATACATATCCGTCGAATCTGATTTATACTGGATTCATATATTAATATAATCAAATGAAAATAAATAGAATAAAAAATAGATAAAATAGTTATATATATTAAAATATTTTATTATTCATTAATTTAATATATAAAATAAATTTATATACTTGATGTAGACGGTATTTTTTCATATATATCAATTGCAATTTTTTTTTAGAGTTACCTCATGTTTATTCAAAATTAATTTTATTTTCACTCATTTAGTGAAATGAGGATTGGTCCAGCTCTTGCCTTTCCTAGATGACTAGGACTTCCCACATGGTGGGGTCAGCAAATGATCCATTTGAGGGAAAAAAAAATATATAATATACTAATTATTAGAGTGAGATATTTTTTAATTGTAAATTTTAATTCAATTTATAAATTTGAATAAGAATCATTTGTTCAAATTATTTTCTTAATTCTCTGAATTTGATGAAACCAAAAATTATTGATTAGAATTTAAGAAGTATTTAATAATGTCATTTAATATTTAAAATTAAAATTTTCACACTTAATTATTTTAATTTATTTAGCAACATTTATCTTAAAAATTTTAGTTAAATTAAAAATAATTATCTACTCGCAGTAATTTTTAAGGTTAAAATAATTTATTTTTACATATTTTAGCATTTTTTTAAATTTTAATTTCAAACCATTTTGATCCCAAACTATAGGTTAAAGTCTTAATTGTATTCGTATTTGGGATTTATATAATTTCAATATTGAATTTAATATTAATAATATTTTAGTAATTTTTTATTTATTTTAATAAAAAACTATTTTCAAATTAATTTATTCATATACTTATTAAGACTTAAGGCCAGTTTGGCATTACTTTTTCTCATCTGCTTTTGATTATTTATTTTTTCTAATTTTTATCTTTTTTTCTATAACTACTTTTTGGTATCCGTTTTTTAAGAGAAGTAAAGTAAACCATACTTTCTACAGAAACAAATAAAAAAAAAAAGGCAGAAACTAGTAAAATTAAAAAATAAATAAATTTTTAAATTTTAAAAAATAGAGTACTCCATAGCAATCTCAAACTGTTCGTTAAACTCTTGAGATTATATATACACGCACAAATACACAAAAGGATCATTTTCCTTCATGCAACTCTCTTTAACAGAGAAAAAAGAAATTATCAACCATATCTAAATTAATTAATCTTTTTCATGCACTATAAGGATATAAATAAGGAATAAATATTTTCGTGTGTTTGCATTTATTATTTCTCAATGTAGTGATCCAAACCATAGATATACTTTTGTAAGGGAAATTTGAAAATCAATGATTCAAATTATAGAGATACTAATTAATAAGGTGGGAGAAGAAAATTGAAATATTACAAGTTTCAAGATGACAATACTAATAATATTTGGTTGGAAGGTCAATTTGGTTTGATTATCAATCATCTCATCACAACACTTTGAAAAATGCAGATTGTAGCCTTTGAATCATTAGAGGAGACTAATTAAAAAAAGTGTATTGGATAATTATTCCTCTCCTCATTTGCTGATGTGTCAAATTCCTATTGGTTACAACCAAACAAAATGTTAGAGAAAGGTATCATTTGACATCACTGAAATTAATATGTGTAACATGTGTTTGAATTTACCAATAGCTATAGAGCATCTCATCAGTCTATTTCTATATTGAAAATGATTATATATATATATATATATATATAACTTTGACTGTACATTTTTATCATTTGACATTGATGCAGCAGCATGGTGCTACTATAGGGGATCCATTGATTTCAGGCTGATCTCTCAGGGAAGGACATGTACATCTATCAACTAGTTGATGAGAAATTTTCATGTAGATTTGAAATCAAATTAAGAAGCTTCTTTTAAAACTTAATTTTTATCTAGAAATTCTAATGTGTTTTAATTTATATGTAGATTCAGATTTAAGTTGCACATAAACTTTTACAATATCGATATTTTCGTGTCAGACACATTTTAGACACCGAAATCTCTCATAAACTTTAGGAAACATTTCTAAAATTTTAAAAAAAGATTTCCTATTATTTTTTAATTATTTTGAATTTTAAAAACTTTTAGAAAATTTGAAACGTACATTTTATTAAAAATTTTAATATGATATTTTAGCTAATAAAAAAAATCATAATAGAAAAAATAAAAGAAGGAATGGAAAACAAATACTAACATATTTTTGTTATTTTTCTCATTCTCTATACCTACATATGCAATTATCAATTCTTATTACCACTTTATATATCCTTCGAATGTAATTAGTAATATAGAAATTGAAGGATATTGAAATATGTATGCTTTTTAAATACAAAATATGTATTTTATATATATTATTTATATTTCTATGTAATATTTCCTTAGCATTCTGTGTCCTTTTTTTTTTTAGAGATTGACGTATTCTTGTATTGTGTCATGTCACGTCATATGTGCCGTTTTCATTTATGTACAACCTAGATTCAAACTATACATTTTTATTTACAAGTCATTAAAAATTTATAATTCAGACCCAATTAATAAAAACTCTATAATTGAAAACTTTTTTTTTTTCTAAAGAAATCAGATATTGGGCAGTGCATAATGCCTCTAGATATTGTTATATAATTAACAAAGGATAGTCTTCTTACACATAAACCTCTTAAAAAATAGATGGAGAAGTTTAAATTCAAAATACCTTGAGACATTAAAAGTTTTATCATGTCAACAATAAAGATTTTATTAAGTTAATTAAGGAAAGTTAATCACATGTAAGAAGAGCAGTAAATTTTTTCTTTTATTTTTATTCATATATAGAGTACAATTTCTTCATCTAAACTAGTGTAAAAATATATCAACCTGTTTGTTTGATTATTTTAGAACACATCTTATTACGTGAGATATTTAAATTTTGCTTTCTCCTGTTTTAGTCAGTTTCTATAAACTGAAATTAAAAAACATCCTATTGCATGAAATTTCTAATTTCACTATTTTGATTAATTCACCAATTTAATAAAATAAAAATATATAGAGCAAACAGGAAAAAGATATCGGTGCTAATCAAGTGTGGTCTAATTGATTTTCTCATCCTCTTTTAAGAAGTGAAAAATAAAAGATCTTATATTCGAATCTCTTAAAATCACAAAAAGTTATCACCAATTTAGTAAGATGTGTTAAAAGGGATGAGCTACATGATGTGGAGGCCATTTCAAAAACATTTCTGACCTGTTGGGATAAGCAACAGTCCAAGTACAGAAAATACTAATGCGAGCCAGTTGTGATTTTTGTTCTTGCAAATACGTGATTCAAAAAGAAACATGCCAACTATTCAAAGTCATTGTCTCTGATGAACGACGTCATTTTTCAACCAAATTCTTTCGTTTAGGCTCCTGAAATATCAGCTTTTCCATTTATGGAATTTTTTTTTTTGTCGTAAATTTTGTTATTTAGCTCTGATTTAGGCGCCGTCTATGGCATCTATTTTACTTTGTTGCCCATTTTTATTCAAGATAATTATATAATTTCACTATTTTGACAGTTTTGTACTTAAGGTTTTGGGTTCTTATTTAAACTTTTGTTTTGGGCCTATTTGTGACATCGAATAATACATAAATATTTTGAAACCTTAAAATTGGATTTGTTCTTTTTGCTTATACTGTGTCACTGCCCCTATTATGTAGTTTACAATATTGTTCCGTTATATTAGTATCTTTTTACTGAATAAAAAAAATTATATTGACTAAAATATTTCATATTTCTATTTTTAATGAATATTTAACTGGTCTAAAATGATGATGTCACATATGGATAGGCCCACCACATATACATGAAATGGACCCATTTTAGAAAGTTAATTTGGACCTTCTGTGGTCCACAGGATGTGAAGAGACCAATGTCACAAATGTACATATTTCTCCAATCAAAAGAATTATTTATTTATTCAGGCACAAACAATACTCTTGAAAAGCAAATTAAGAAATGTTTTTGGAATTGTAGGAGATATAGAAAGTTATTCATTAATCTTTATCTAATGAATTAATTAAAAGAATTATCAGTTGTTATATACGTGTGTTTAATAGTGATGTGTGGCACTAAGAGGACATGTGAAGCTAACAGAAACCCTAACTAAAATGTTAATACAGACAAAGCATGCCCAACAGCATAACGCATGCCAGACAAACCATGGTCCCACCAAACCCACACCTAGAGCTCCCCATGCTTAACCATGATAAATTTTGTTTTTTTAAATTCAAAATCACCTTCTATTTTCTTCTTCCTAATTCCTTGTTAATATATATATATTATTAAAGTTCATAGCCCATGCATATGTAGATTTATAAATAGATAAGTATTAAAATCCACTTGTATAAATTCAATTAGCTTGTAGTAGCTCTAATACCCACTTATTTATAAATCATTTGTATATTTTGTTATTATTTGATGTGGGATTCAAATCTCAATATATATATATATATATATATGTAAGTTGATGATTCAAAACAATCCAACCCTTTCAAATTAATATGTAAGTAGATTTAATTGAGTTTAAAAATTTATAGATACAACCTTTTATGAGGAATTCGCCCAATGATTTAAACTTTCGTCCGTCTCAGCACACATGAGATATACACATTTCATTTATAGATCATTAAGTATTTGATATTTTCAATTTGTCATATTTGAGTATTAAAATGGTTAATTTTAAAGTCAAGAAAGCAAAATGATGAATAATATCAAGTTTGCGGGGAAATATACATTAGGCCAAATTGAAAATATTACAGCATTTAAAAATATATAATATGTTATTCCTGTATGAAATACAGAATAATTATAATTACTGTTAAAAAATACTCTTACCATTATATTAGATATAATTATTATTACATATTATTTTCTTTTATGGCTCATTAACCTAATAAATTTGGCAATTTATTATTAGCTTTATACATTTTTTTTTTTTTTGGTATATATGAACAGTTATGACATAGCCAAAATTTGTTCAATGAATTAAATTTTTTATTGGTTATTTGATACTTCTATGCAAATATGCAATATTACAGGCTTTACATTGTTAGACAACCCTAACTTTTCTGCATTCACTGCATGAGATGGGCAAGAGAAAGAAGCATTATAGACACATCATTAGGGGTAACAAAAGCTGTTTTCAGTGTGTAAGAGCACTGCCCATTTTATCTTTTTAACATCACATCAAGTAGTTCTAAAGTGCAAACTAATTTAATAGATGTGAAGTGATTCTTCCAAGAAACTTGTGTCTCTTGATTTATTTTTTTTCTTTCTTTTTTGGGTTTTGATAGGCTTGTGTTTCTTGATTGTTGAAATATACATAATGTGTTTGAAAAAAAATATGCGTGCTTTTCTCTAGCTCTCTTTATGAAAGAAACAAAGTATTCTCTTTCTTTATTGGCCTAGAGTGGATAACACAAATAAATTGAAAGGCTAATTACTAATTAACTTTTAGTTCTATAGTTTTGAAATTGTTTTCATAATCGAAAAGTTTCGAATTCAAATCTTACTTGGAATAAATATATTAAAAAAAAATAGATAACACAAATAAATTGATATGTATATATATCCAAACATTAACATTGCTTTACTCTATTTGAGCCACAATGATATAGAAGTGAATTGTTACTAGCTTATTTCAATCTGGATGTTCTATACTTAGGTGTTCAGTTGCTTGATGAGGATGTTAAAAATGTGCCAACCTAGTTTTTTTTTTCTTTTTTTTCACTTGAGTGATTTTCACTTGATATAATATAATATATCATGTATTTAGATGTTCAGTTGCTCGATGAAAATGCTAATGTGCCAACCTAATTGGAATGTATTCATATATCTCTTGATTTCTAAACTCTAGCCTTTTACTTAAAACTAGTAAGTTTAAGTTACGTTGTACGGATTCTTATTGTGCTTCTAGATAATCTTTCCATTAATTAAGAATTAATTTATTTTTATAAATTTAGAATAATTTTTAATTGAGATTTAAACTCACAACTTTAAAACCTCCAAATTAGATGAAAAGAACAATTAATAAATAGTCTTTAAAACAATAAAGGCTATTTATGAATTTCTTTTCTCAACTAACTGACTCTATCTTTCTCTAACAGTATTGAGAGGAAGCATGAGCTATCATGGTAAGAGAGTAAATCAAACCCTACAAAAAGTTGCCCCTCAATTTAACTGATCATAAGCCATAACCCTTATATATATATATATATATATATATATATATATATGCTCAAAATTGTTGACTGTAGAATTCAGATAATACACCTCGACATCACTTCATATAAGAAAAAATATAAAAAATAACTAATATATTGTTAATTTGAAATTCTCATCAAAGTAGATGGAGAGAATTTTCCACTCATGCACAACCATTTCTTACAAGAATATTTATATATTTATATATATATATGTATATCATCTCGATAAGATTAATATTCACCAAACATTGTTTTATACTACTACAAATTAATAGTAAATTAACCTCTTCTGCATCATCATCATCACCAACTCCCTCCTTCCTTAATGTAAATCATTTCATTTCTCGAATACGCAAATTCCAATATCACTATCCGAGCTTGAACTTAAAAATCCATTAAACTTGTTCACTTGATCATCTCTACCACTACTACTCTGCAATAACAGCAATGACATGTCCGAAGAATTACTATTATCTCCTCCAATAAAGCTTGAAACTACTGCTTGATGATCAACATCATATCTATCTTCTTGACTCAACTGAGAGGCAACAAACTTGTCAAAAGCTCTCCAATCCGTCACCGTCTTCTTGTTGTTGTTGTTATCACATCCTCTGATACCTTGATCTTCTTCTTCGTAAATGTTGCAGTTACTGCTATTATTATTATTGTTTTCCGATATTAGAGAAACCGAGCTTGGCCTCTTTATTAATGGCAGAGATGGGCTCTCTAATTGAGGAAGCTGTACAAAACTATCATTGTGCATAAAACTTAAGTTATCTGCTTCTATTTCTTGCTTACACAAAAAATTCTGCGCCAAGAAATTCTGAGGCTGCCTCGATATATAATCAATTGGATCGACTACTGAACTAACCCCACTTGATTCATCATAGAAGTAGCTTGAATCCCACGCTTCAATGCTCTTTGTTTGCCCAGTTGTTCGCTTCTTGAATGCACGGCAAACTACCCATCCTTCTTCCTGCAATAATATTAAAATTTGTCAGTTAAGACGAACTTTGACTTAAAAGTGAGCAAGTGATGAAATGTTAAATCAAAATAAAATTATAATTAGGATTTGTAATTAGCAATGAATTGTGAAAATTTTCTTTAATTTTATTTCTAAGTTTTGAAAAGTTGAAAGGTTCCCATAGGAAAGTTTTTATGTAAAATTTCTTTTGGCCTTTTGTAAGTCTTCTTTATGTTTGGTAAAGACAAGTTAAATTTAGTGGATGGAGTAGTCAAAGGTATAATTGATGAACAAAAGGAAGGGAATTGGAATATTTCTTTTGACAAAATGAACAAAGAGAGACAACCCATAGCAGAAAAGGAATTGAAACAAGAAAGTTATTCCTATGCATGTGCTTTAGAAATGACTTGATAACTTTTGACTAATATAGAAGAAGTTTGGTGGAAGTCATCTTTTTTAAGCAACATACATGTATAAAGTGTGTAAGACTATATAGTGGTCAATGCATGGAAAGCAATATATATTTTCCTATTCTCTGCGTGTAAAAATATCAATACCCTTATTACATCTGCTTGAAATTTTTCTATTAAATTTGATATATAAACTAAAGATATGTTTGGTAGAGTGTAATAAAATATAATATAATATAATCAAATACATTTTTAGTATAAACATCATACTAAAAATATATTTAATTATATTATATTATATTTCATTACGTTCTATCAAATGTATTCTAAGTGTTGCTAAGTCTTTCCTCTTGTTTGTGAAAAATTATGTTTAACTTTAACTCGTTATCTCCGTATGGTGAAGTTTTAAGTTTAAATCTATAAGAAAGTCTAACTGACATAAAATAGATAAAAAAAGAAAGTACATATGAATAAATATGACGGAGCTAAGAAACCGAGGTGGCTATGGCCCCATTTAACGTCCAAAATATAAAAGATTTTAGGTGTAAAATTATAAAAAGTTAGCCATATATATTATTTTTGGCTTTCCATATTTTAAGTGAAAATTTTATTTACCCATATAGAAATTGATTTAATTATATGTATCACTGCCCATGATAAATTATGATTTAAAAAGTACGACTCAAGAAAAAATTTCTAATTCCATTTGACTAAATGGTCCTAAAATTGTTTTTAAGGCTATGAAGTTCTGATTTCAAATTCCAAATTAATAAAAAAAAAAAAAGAATAAAGAAATAAGGATATAATCCATAGAGAATATATACGAGTTCTTATTTGGGTTAGATGCCATGAAGAATTTATCAAAGACCTAATTATCTTGTCCTTTAGAGGAAGAGAGAGGGAGATGGCGAGGCAGGTGTTACTTTTAGAACTTTTCATGAACTGATAGCAATGGATTCCTAACTAAAACGCTCTTTATAGACTTATATATATACAGGGAAAAGAAACTTCCTCATGCATAATTAATTAACTTAGGTCAAAATTAAAGAGATATAATTACTAATAACAAAGCAAGATAATGATAATGATAGTGAAGTCAGCTTGCCTGAGGAGGACCATTCTCATCGGATTCAAGTCTATATTCATGCATGATCCAATCAGTTTTCTGTCCATTTGGTGCTCTTCCTTTATAGAAAACAAGCGTTTTTCTCATGCCAATAAGTTTTGTTTTGTCATAAACTGCCTTATCTCTTCCTGTTGCCTTCCAAAACCCAGCCATGGTAGCTCTGTTAGTTCTCGTCCCCGTCGGATACTTCTTGTCTTTATGGCTAAAGAAATACCACTCGTTCTGCTCTTCATATCCTATCCTACATCTCTCTGTCCATTAAACAAAATTGAAAAAGAAAAACATCACAAATTCAGAAAACATATTATCAATGAAACAATGCACTGTGTATGCGGATCTAAAGAATGGTATAGTACAGTTTGAACTACAGAAAGCTGACTTGTAATTTCATCTTATAGCTAAAAAAAAAAAAAAAAAAAGAATGGTATAGTACAGTTAAGTTGCAAATTCTATACATAAATATATTTGTATATATTTTATCTGGGAATTAAACCCTAATGGCTAATGTGATGAATCAAAGCTTGAACTACATCATGAGTGATCTATAACCCTAATAGCAGAGAAGAAAATTAATTAGAGGAGATGATGATGATAATATACCTTGTAGATCCCATGGTTCAATCCTGTATAGATCAATATCTCTAATGACATCAAGATCAATCTTTTGTGATGCAACTTTTTTTCTCAGATAATACCCAACAAGCTCCTCATCCGTTGGATGAAATCGAAATCCAGGTGGGACACAAGATTCCATTGACTCCATCATAGCAACTGGTACTGCATCAAATTCACCACCACTACTACCATTACCATCACTGGCCCTTTAATACATCATTTTTAAATAATCATAACAAAATGTGAATGGAAGAACTTAGAAATATATATATATATATATAGGGAAGAGAATAAAGGGGAAAAAAAAAAAAGCTAGAATTGTAAAAGAGCAAAATAATGTTTGAAGAGAAATAATTAATGAAGTACCCTCAAAATAAAAAAAGGTGACAAGTGTTATCAAGAATAATCATTTGGTGGTAAGCAATAGTCACACCCTATATTTATTTATGTATGAAAAGGAAATAAGCTAGCGCGTGTTATAAAACAAAGAGAATTCAGTGCACTGTTTATTCACTTACAATGATGCATGATTTTTTATAGGGATAATTAAACCAAGAGGAGGTATAAACTAATGAGTTTTGATTTAATAAGACTGTAATTGCTGCAATCGCAATCGCGGTAAAACTGTAAAGTTATAAATTGAAGTTTTATTAAAAACTTAATTTTCAAACAATAAATAAAAAGGTAAGTATCATGAAATTTTGTATATAGTTTACTTGATTTGTAAAAGCCAAGAAGAAGTTGGGGACTTATAGGGGTCAGTTAGTGCAAGTCTCAAGAAACGGACAACTAGAGGTTTGAGCTAATGATGTTGTCTTGTGTAGGTGAATGGAAGAAATGATGCATCAAGAACGGAGTTTCCATTATGATAGTATAAATTAAAAAAAAAAAAAAAAGAAATATATTTAAATATTTATTAATTAATTAAATTAACACAACTAACATTCCAAAATTAATCTTTTTTTTAAAAAAATATATAAATATATATAATGGTCAAAGAAAAATATTAATTTAAAAAAAAAGAACAAAAATAACTTTTTGGAAACTATAGCTATTTGTATTTATGTTAATAATGTTAAAACCTAAGAATTAAACAAACAAAACAAGAAGAGTTATTAGAGTTTGGAGCTAGAAATGAATAGATTTATTTATTTATTTATATATATATATAGTGATTAGTGTGAGTTTTGGAAAGGGAATAAGAAGATGACGTTATCACAAAAAATTAGCACGCGTTTCTTCTCAGAGAAAAGGTGAAGAGAAGGGAAAAAGAGAGACATTAAGGGAATGTTTGTATTGGACGATCAAAAAATTTCAAGCATTAAAAGAGGAAAAAAAAAAAAATCAAAAGCACACTCTTAAGGCTCTTGCAAAGTCTCTGTCTCATTGCTGAACCTGCAGGCTCTGACCATCTTGTCTCTTTGTCGAGAATTTCCATGGCACAAATTGCCCCCCTTAATTCTCTCCTCTTTTCTTTCTTTGATCAGTCTTTCTTTCTCTGAGAGAGTTTCTCAAAGAAAGAACTAGTACAAAAACTCAAGGGAAAAAAAGAAAGAAAGAAAGAAAGAAAATGCATATACCCAAAAAAGAAACAAAAGAAAAAAATTTATGGTCATGCCTCTTTATCATAACATTTAAATCAAGAAATGGAAATGAGTATATATCACCTGTAAAACTAATCCATGATTGGTAAGGGGTATTTTGTCAAAGGAGTTAGTGTTTCACACAGAAATAGTCAATATGATTAATTGGGTTAGGTTTTCTTGTCAAGGTGTTGGTGACATGATGCTTTTCTCATATATATATATATATATATATATGAGTTTGAGGGTTTACCGGTATATATATATACACACACACACAATATAGCAAAGAAATTAACTTTCTAACGATCTTTTACCAAATTTTAGTCTTCTTCAGGTGTGTAGTAGTGTTAAATCTTTGACTCTTATTTATTTATTTATTTAGGTATTCCAATCACAAGATTAGGTGCAGTAGAACAAAATGCACTTAACATATACATATATAAACATTATATATATACATGTAGATAGATGTGCTACCTCTTTCTTGGTAGTGTTTGCAAGGATAGATTGATAGAGAGATAAGGAGATGGATCAGGAAAAAAGTTTGAGAGAAACCCTTTTCAAGAAATGAAAATAAACAGCTTTTTATTTTATTTAGAGTTGGCAAAATCAAAGAGAAAAGAGAAGGAAGAGGAGAAAGATAATAGATAATTAATAATGTGAATGATCCATGTATAAGTCATGCAAATTATATTATAATTATATAATAAGCTTACCTCTTAGACTTGTTCTTGGAGTGTTTAATTTACTGGTTTAAGAAACAAAAGATATTCAAGAAGAATGAAATTGGAAGATGGAAGAAGAGAGAGAGAGAGAGAGAGAGAGACAAGAAAAATTTCCGTTAGAAGATGAAAATGGAAGAGAAATATAAAAGAAGGTGAAGAAAGGGAGGGAAGGGATGGAGTAGGACCGCTCAATTGCGCATGGGTTGATGCTTGTCCCCGGTCCTTACATCACTCCTTTTATTTCTTTTTATTTTATTTTATTTTATTTTTTCTCTTAATTTCTCTCATATCATATCTCGTCTACATTTGTATTTGATCTATCACTTGAACAAAATTAACTTTTTACTAATAAACTAATTTTAATGAATGATTAATTTGTTTAGCTCATAATTGATGAGTTTATTAACTTTTTATTTTGTTAATCCGCTACTCTTCAATTGTGAAAATAAAATCGTAGGAATTAATTAAAGTAAGATGCAGTAAGTAAATAAATCGAAAAAAAAAAGTTATTTATAATTATTAAAAATCTAATATGTGATATTATTTTACCATAAAACAAAATAAAAAATCGATTTAACATAGTGATTATAGTCACTTTTTTTTTTTTGACAAAAATGATAATAAAATGTTATTACTAAGAAAGTTAATACAAAGCTAGATAAACAAGATACAGAGGTAAACTGTAAAAAACAGAGATAAGGATCGGTAACCATGAAAGTTAGACACCATCGGCCATAACCAAAACTACGAATCCGAGCTACCAAAATAACCTGCGCAACTAGTAAAAACACCGAACAAAACAAATCACAACCACCCAAAGATGGTGGTGCACCAAAGCTCCAAAAGCAAACAAAAAGACACATATGAAAAAGAAAAACGAAGGACTTATCATATTTGATATATCATATCTTATATATTATTATATATATCATAATAGAAGGAAAATTTTGAGTTTGTCACTGGCCAAAATGGCCAATGATAGTTTAGATCAAGCCAAAGAAAAGAAAGGCCAGAGGGAGGAGCTGAGAAGAAAGAGAGAGAAGACAAACTGCTTTTTAATTACTCCCTCTGTTCCTTTTTATCTTATGTTTTAAAGAATATTTGAAATTCTATTTAATTATCACTTTTATACAATCAATAAAATTTAAATTCTTTTTTGCCAATTTTGCTCTGATTTTTAACAATCCAAAGTTATTAATATTAATTAATTTAGTCTTTCCAAACTAATAGTACTTTAGTCTCTCAACTTATTTTTCTCTTAAATTTAAGATTAATTAATTATTTCTTAATCCAAATGAAACTCCCTAAAATGTCAAATAAAAATGAACGAAGGGAGTAATAGTTACTATTAAATATTGATACTTATCAGCTACGTTTTCAAATCCTAATCAGTTATGACGGTTCCACTAGGAAAATTGAAAATCGGTCCATAGATCAATCTATATCACTTACAAACTAAGTATTTTTTGTAATGTGTATTCATAATATGTAACGAATATTACTATGCTCTCTATCTGATTATAACATTTGTTTACAACATGTAATGTACGTTATCCATGTATATCAGTAAATATTTATTATAAATAATAAATATATGTTATTATTTAAAATTCATATTTAACTATAGTTGAACTTTTGACTCATGAACATCTACTTCAACGAGTTTAAAAATGTAGCTTATTAGAAATTTCAAATTTTAATATTTTATTTGTGCTTTAAAAATGCTGCTTTAATTGATTAATTATGAATCAACCATTGAGATCAAATTTCTAGAATTCAAAAATTAAATGCTAATTATTAACGAATTCAAAAGTTTACCAAAAACAGAACTACCAATTCAAATGAACTCTTCTTTTTAAAAAAAAAAAAAAAAATTGTAATATATTAGGAATTATTCAATACTTAAAATGACTAAATATCAAACTTCAATATAAAAACTATCAAATGAGAAAAATCTTCCCATTAATTTGCAATGGAGAAAAGAAAAGATAAAATAAGTGATATAATTATAATTTTTTTTTTTACAAAAATTATTATTATTTTATAGAGATAAGAAAAAGAAAAAACTAACCCTTCTAGAGAAAGAAGTTGACAAGTGGAGTTCTGAAATTTATGGCCCATTGTTGATAAATTTCTAATAATTAATTTAAATCATTAAATCAACACATGATGGAGTTTTAAAAATATTGCTTTTGCATTTAAAATAAAGTTCACTTTGAATAATTCAGCATTTCAAATTAATTTATACTAACATTTATGATTTTTATTTATAAAATTTATATAAATAAATATTAAGTGAGTTTCATATTGAATGTAAATAAAATCTATTCAATAATAATTAGATAAATGCCCAATACATAAATAATATTTTCAAAAAACATAATAAAAAATAAATATAAACTATTTATTTTATATATATACAATAAGATGATGGACCTCTATCCTGTTTTGGCTTTTACGCAATGCCACGCTCCAAAAGTCTGTTGATTTTCACTTGATATAATATAATATATCGTGATTTTCTCACGAGACAACAATTCCTCCTCCTTTCACTTTCCTTATCGTTTTCAAACTTTCTGACACACCTGCCACACTGGCGGAATAGGACATTCTACTGCCAGGTGTTGCCGCCAAACGCCCTCCACCGCCCGTCTAAGTCCAGCCCCGACCACTACCGGCTCACATGGCTTCGTGACTGGCTTCCTACTTTTATTATGACCTGAAATTCCTTAAAACACCCTTCGCTATTCAACTTCAATGCTGAGGGTAGGACTAGTACATTGCTTGTTTGATTTTAGGGACATATTCAAACAAATAATTAAAATCATAATAAAATTTTTAAAAACATTTAATAATATTAGGAGTATTCATTATTTAGTTTGAATAATCAAATTAAATCCAACCAAATTGTATTAAGTAATTTAATTTAATTTAAAGATAATTAAAACATTTTAAAATCATATATATTTTTATATTTATTTATTCACCCTATATATATATATATATAAGCCCGCTCAATCAGGTATCCACCCTGTCCCGTCCTTATTACCTACTTCATTTATTAAATGGGATGAGAGGTTTTAAAAATTAAAATCCAAATCAGATATGAGGCGGGGGCGGGGACGGGTAATACTATAACCCGCTCCAATTATATATGTAAAATATATTTTTTTAATTTTTAATTATTAGATATATATTTGATATATCATTTTTAATTTATAGTTTATTTTTTATATAAAAGATAAATTATATTTTATAAATATGTAAAAAAATATATAAATGAATATGTATATATATGAAAAATTAATATTAAATAATTTTTTAAAGAAAAAATAAAAATAAAAAATAAAAATAGATTTATTTGCGGGTACTCTTCAGTATGAATAAATATTAATGGGGCAGATACGGGTAATGAAAATTCGTTCATACCTGCCCCACTGCCATCCTTAATTATTATTTATGATGGATTTTTCTTCCATTCTTTACTATTTCATGATAATTTAACTATTATATATATATATATATATATATATATAATTAAAATGTGATTTGACTTACTTATTTTTAATATTTTGCTATAATACCATAATATTATGATATATTTTCATATTAAATCATTTAATTAAATGGTTTCAAAAACATAATCAATCCATTTTTTACAATATGATTTAATTTAATTTTTATAGTTAAATAGTTTGGTTTGGTTTGATTTGTAAATTCTTCAAATCTTCATTTTTAATTTGGTTTAAAATAATTTTTTAAACCGCACCAAATCAAACTGTGTACATCCTAAATAATATATATAACATAAAAAATGTTTTTATCAAAATTTTTTAATTAATTAAAACATTGAGTCCAACTAAATTTAAATATAAAATACCAAATTATATATATAATTCGATTGGATTTAATTTTTTTACATGATATATTTAATCTAAAAATGCCAATGATGTCTAATTTGGTTAGTTAAATATCAAGAGCTTTCAAGTGGAGAATTTAATTTGTTTGTTGATTTTAAATTTAATAGTATATTATTTATTTACATTAAACTTAACATTTGTAAAAAAATAAAATTAATTATTTAATATTATTTTCAAATCATATTATTTAATATTTGATATTTACTATATTATTATTAGAATCCAAACTAACTGACAGACAAGACAGATTAACATCAACGCATGGGTTTTTGTCTTTTGGAGTTTGGAATGCGTAGTCGCTTTCAGGGTAGTTTGGTAATTTAGAACCTCCAAAATTTTAAAGCCCAACGAATGATTTTTGGACAAGGATTGGCTGCACCATCATACATATACTAATTTAATAAACGGTATCTTTTTAACAGTATATTATATTATATTAAAAATATATTCAATTAAATTTTAATATATTAAATTATGACCTCATCACTATAGTTGAAACCCGATCTAAAGTGTATAGATTAGAGTCCTTGCGATGTGTCTGGGAGACTATTTTGATACTTATATCAGTAAAGTATGATTAATAAGAAAAACTAAAATTTTTAGAGAGAAAAATTAAAATTTTTAGAAAGAAAAAGAGTTATGTTACATCAATAATAGAGAAAGATAAACTATATATAAAGATTTAACTAGAGTTATATTCTTTATAGTGGTATTATAATTAAACAAGGAATCATACACTAGTTACTTAGATATATGCCAATTTTGTGCTATGTTTGAAAATGGAAGTGAATTTTCTATTGAATATGGCATCTAAATGACGGTGTGATTCTTTTTAGGTGATTTGTAGTTTTTGTTCGGACGAGTTCATGCACTACACCCTATGTTTGGATTGGTGGAAAGCAAGAGAGGAAAAAAAAAATGGGTGAAAAATAAAAAAAGAAAGTTACTTTTTTTTATTTGGATAACAATGGAAAATAAACAAAGGAAGGAAAATATTGTTTATTTTCCTCCAATCATTGTCTCTCCAAAATGGAGAGAAAAATTGAAATTTGGAGAGAAAATGTTACTATTCATTATACAATTACTATATTGCCCTTTTAATTCAACTATAGTAGTTTAGTAATTAATATTTTTAAAAAATATTTTTAAAGCAATTTATGTGTCATATAAATTTGATTTATTATATTCATATGAAATATTTTGTTTCTATTACATTTCCATTTCATAATAAATAAGAGTATTATCTCAATTTATTAAATATAATAAACATTATTTATATTACTAATTAACTCAAGGATAAAATAGTAATTGTACAAAATTATTATTTTCTTTCCTTTCATATTTTGTTTTTCAAATAAAATAAAATAAAATTATTTTTTTTCCTTTTCTTCTTTATTTTCTTCCTATCCAAACATAATAAAAAAAATATAAAAAAATAAATAAATTTTATTTTCTCCCCTTTTTTTTTTCTCCTTAAAAATTTATTTAAACATGGTGTCAGGGGCGATACAAGCGTGTGACACGATCTATTAAATATAGCAAAAAAAATATATTTCCATCTATACCATCGTACAAAAGCAGAAATAACGCACGTTGATGAGAACAGTGAGTGTGGGAGCGACGTGGCAATCACTGGTTGGTGAATGGGGGTTTGTACTTTACTTAGAAGATAAACAAAGTAAAAGACAGAGACAAAAATAAATCACAAAGCCACACCCCTTGATCATAAGGACCCCCACTTCCTCCACCAATCAAAACCACTTGCCTATTACTATAATATAACATTTTGTAATTGTAGTAAAGATTAGAAATGTAATAATATGAAAGTTTTATTTATTTTAGAAAATTTTATTTTGTATGAAAGTATATTTATTTAATTGCAACTACTAGATTTATAATTAAAAATTTTCATTTATTTTAGAAATTTGAATTATTATCATTATTTTAAAAATATATTATTTAATTATATTTTATTACATTGATATTTTAAGTGATGAAAAAATTTTTATATCGATATTTTCGAATGATATGTTATATTAATGATTATATAGCTCATTGAATCGAGCACTCATTCCTATTCAATGTTTTTCCCCAGGATTGTAGGTTGAACTTAAGATGAAATTTTAGTTGAATTATTTCTATTTTTTATTCTCCGGCAATGAAGTATGATTCATTGCTCTGTTATGCATTAAATTTCATATTATTCTATATCATAAAACTTTAGAACTACACATTGTTATTTTTTGTCATTTGTTATTCTATTTTGTATTGTTTTATCAAGCAAGAACTAATGTTGATGATTAAATATGATTGAGATGTTCGCCTTGAGTGGCATTAATTTAATATAATGTTTGATATGTTCTACTTAATATATGGGTCCATAACTCTGATTTTGTGACAATTACAATTGTCACATTGTTATTTTGTCATTTAACGAATAATTAGGCTTATTACATGTTAAAAACTTATACTTTTCCATTCCCTAATACCAATTATGTGTGCCTAAGTTTATATCATGACAAGATACTCATGGAAAAAAAATCCAAAACTAAATAAAAACATTGAGGGTTTATTTAATTGATAAATGCATGTATTTTTTATTTTTTTTAATAAAGTGATATTTTAAATTAGCTTTTATATATTATATTAAAATTATTTTTAATTCAGCTAAAAAGAAATTGTTTTTAGACAATTATATTCACTTGTTAAAAATAAACTAAAAATTAACATTATTGGATACATATTATTAAAAGTAAACAATTAACAACATATATATACTTCATTAATTGTAACAATTACAAATTGATATAGCGTATATTAACATGTTAACGGTTTTGTTTAACATTTATAATAATCTTATAAAAAAATTTTAATCATAACAATTTCATATATCATATGATAATGTTATTAATTTTTATTAGTATCAAATTTTTTACTTCTAATAGTACAAATCACATGGCACGTGCTATTGAAACTGCTTTTAAGTAGAAATAGATAAACTTATACTTTTATTAAAAGCATATTTGAAAAAACAGTTTTTAAAAAATAATAAAAATTAATTAAAAAAATTTTAAAATTTTTAAAATTTTTTTTAACTCCTAACAGTGATCCTAAATACATTCCTAAAAAACCTAACAAATTTTATTGGAATTCCAACAATGATTTGGAATTGAGCCATGGTTTATTGGTCAATGTTGTACTTGCACTGGAAGAAAGAATGAAGCATAGATACCATTCTTTTTTTTTTTTCTTTTTTTTTTTTTTTTTTTTTTTTTTGGTTTTAGGCTTAATGAAAGAAAAAAGAATTTAAATCTTTTAAAGTTGTAATTATATCTAAATTTTTTAAAATAAATTATTTTATCTTAATTTTAAAATTTAAATTATAATTATATTCTTTTGTTAAAATTGTAATGGAAATTAATCTTTTTAAAAAAATTGTTACTAAGATTTTTTTTAATTAATATATGGTGGCAATGGTTGCATGAGGGCAAGTGGAAAAAAAAATCACTTTCATTTGGCCGCACAATCGTATTGAGTATTCCTATATATTCTAGTATTATAGGGTTAGAATTTCTTTTTTTTTTTTTTTTATAATTATAAATTTAGTGTCTGTATTTTTTATTTTGTTGTTTGGATAAAATTTTTTTTATTAAGTGGTCAAACAGAGCAAAAGTATATTGATATATATTTGTTTCGTTCAAACACTTGATTGTAAAAAAATTTATTTATTTTTTAAAATAAAAAAAAATATAAACACCAAATTTGTCATTATCCCTTTTTTTTTTTAAATTTAAAATATAAATTTAAAACATTCTAAAAAGAAAATGTAGACTATTATTCATAAATGAGAGAAAAGCAAACTTAAATAAATTTTGAACTATTTTCTAGCTTTCAAAGATGAAGAAATGATATTGAAAAAAAAAAAAATACCACAAAGTAAAAACAAAAAGTAGTTATGGGTTTTCTTTTCTTTTCTTTTTTTTTTTTCATAATTTTCCTTTTCAAATATTTGAGCTTTCTTAATTCTAGTTAAAAATTATTAGTTAATCTCAATTTTTGAAGAGAGAGATACACTTCTTAATTAATTATTAGATTAAATTTTAATAAAGCTTGTTAATCATTTCATGTTATGGACATATTGATTTATATATCAAATCAATATTTAAAATGAATTTCATATTATATTGGAGTCAATTTGTGAGTTTTGAATCAAGTTAATTTGTTCATAATATTAAAATTTTACTCAAGAGTAATTAACAATTTTAATTAATATTCAGAGAGAACAAATGTTAATATAATTATTTTACAGTTATGGATATAATATCACTTTTTAATTCTAATTTTGACTAAATAGTAACATATCTAATAAATAAATATATATATATATATATATATATATATATATATATATATATATATATATATATATATATATATATATATATATATATATATATATATATATATATATATATATATATATACATTGTACAGAATATGATGAATTCTCAATATCATTCAATAAAATAAAATTCTTATTTCAGTCTTCTCCTTCTCTTAGCTTCTTCAATCTGTAACATGGTATCAGAGCTTACGGCAAGATCTAAGCTCTATTCAGATTATTGAGCTTTATTTTCATCTTCCTCCTTTGTACCAATCTTCTTCTTCCTGTCAGTTTTGATTCTGCTTGTTATTTTTTGATCTGGAAAATCCACTCGCGGTAATGGCTATAGAACATGAAAAAACTGTTAATACTTCCTCTTCTCCGTCTATTACTTCACAAATTTCTTCGCCACAAGATGATCCAGCTTCTCCTTACTTCATACATCATGCTAATAATCATAACTCTGTCATTGTTTCACCAGAGCTCACCACAATGAATTACATGACTTGGAGGCGATCCTTTCTTCTAGCAATTTCAATTCATAATAAAGAAGGTTTTCTAGATGGATCAATTCCTAAACCTCCAGTAACCAGTAATCTCTATCAGCCATGGATTCGCTATAATAATCTTCTTGTTTCATGGTTATTGAAGTCAATTTTGTCTCTATTGCTTCAACTTTTTTTTATCTAGATAGTGCTTCTCAGATCTGGCAGAAATTAGATCTGCATTTTTCTCAACCAGATGATTCTAAAATTTGTCATTTACAACAAATTTTAAGTAACATTATTCAAGGAACAAAAACAGTGGATGCTTATTATACAAAGCTTACTACTATTTGGGAAGAACTGAGAAATTTTCGACCTCTTCCACATTGCACTTGTGGTAGTTGTAATCAAGCTTGTTTTCAAAAGTTTGTTGAGATCCAACAAAAGGATTATGTCTTTAAGTTCTTAAATGGACTAAATGAAAGTTATCAGACTACTAAGTCTCAAATCATAGCTATGAAATCTTTACCTTCTTTAGATGAGGCTTATAATATAGTGCAGAGAGAAGAGAATTAAAGGTCTTTGATGGTTCAATATCAGAACTTTGGAGATTCTGCTGCAATGGCTGTCAAAAGAGCCAAATCTGACATGTTTTGTACACACTGCCATAAGCCAGGTCATATTCGAGAGAAATGCTTTAAGATCGTTGGTTATCCTTCTAGTTTTAAGTTTGGTAGAGGCAAAGGCGTTAATAGTCAAAATTCAACTTTAGTACTTTAAGTAGCAGCTGAGTTTTCATATCCTGTGCCTTAACAGAAGACTCAGTCTATTCTGGGAGCTCCACCCGTTGCTACTGTATCTTTATTGAATTTGACACAAAGACAAGTTCAGAAGCTGCTAAATATGTTAGGAGATGGAGATAAGCACGTTCCTATGCAACCTACTAACTTTATCAGTAATGCTGCAGGTAACTGTTTCTCAGTTTTTGCCTTGTCTAATTCTATCAAGTTAACTCAGATGTTGCACAATAATACTCATTCTAACTCTTGAATCTTAGATACAGGAGCTACTGATCATATAGCCTATTCAATAAATGTTTTTTCTTATGCTATTCCTGTCACCAATTGTTTTGTTTCTTTACCTAATTAAATGAAAGTTAGAGTAACTCATATAGGAACTATGATTTTAAATCCTCATCTTACACTGCATAATGTTTTATGCATCCCAAAGTTTACTTTCAATTTAGTTTCTGTGAGTAGACTTACTCGATTTAAGGAACTATGTCTCATTCTTTTACATGTATATTGTTTCATCCAAGTCCTTTCTTCATGGATGATGATTGGTCTGGCTAAGGAGTTTCAAGGCCTTTATCATCTATAATTTGTGAATATCAATTCTATCTTACCTTCATTTGATTGTAATAAAGCTAGTTCATCTTATGTTAATATAGTAGTATTGATGTTTGGCATCACAGACTGGGTCACATAGACCTTAGTCAGTTTCCTTCCTTAAAGTTCTTATATTTTGATGTTGATAATACTGATATTGTTAATAAAGTTCCTTGTACTGCTTGCCCTAAAGCAAAGCAGAAAAGGTTTCCTTTTCTTAGATCTTTTAAGTCTGCTTCTTTTGTGTTTGATTTATTACATATAGATGTTTGGGGCCTTTATTCTCACCTAGACTTATCCAAAAATCATTATTTTCTTACCATAGTTGATGATTTTTCTAAGTGTACATGGACCTTTCTTATGAGACATAAATCTGCAACTGCTACTTGGGTTCAATATTTCTATAATATGGTTGAAACTCAGTTTCAAAAAATTGTCAAAGTCATTAGAACAGACCAAGGTACTGAGTTTAAACTTGATATCTTTTATTGGTCAAAAGGAATCATACATCAAACCACCTATGCCTACACTCCATAACAAAATGGTGTTGTGGAGAGAAAACACCAACATCTTTTAAATGTAGCTAGAGTAATTCTTTTCCATGCTAACCTTCCTTTACAATTCTGGGGTGATGCAATCCTCACTACCACATTCCTTATTAACAGAACACTAACTCCCAATGTCAATAAAAAATCTCCATATGAAGTTCTTTTTCATAAATCACCTTCTTATCACAATCTTAAATCTTTTGGTTGCTTGTGCTTTGCTGCTAACCTACAAGCCTATAGAACAAAGTTTGACACTAGAGCAAGAAAGTGTGTTTTCATAGGGTATCCTGTAGGTGTCAAGGGCTATAAGTTGTATGATCTTGAGTCTCACACTACTTTTGTGTATCGAAATGTAAAATTCTATGAAACCATATTTCCTTTTCAAAATGTGTTTGTTAGTACTTCCTCATCTTCTGACATGGTCTTACCTAATATGCATTCTGTTGATCCTTCTTTATTGGATGATTTCATTAAACCTACATCTGTATCTTCTATTGATCCTATTTTTCCTTCCACTTCTAATCCTTCATCACCTTCTGTTCCTGACTTGTCCATATCTCCTTCTTTTCCTCTTTCTGAATCTCTTGATGTTAACAACAATACTATTCAATCTATTGATTCTTTGACTTATGTTCCTCTTCTTAGAAGATCTACTAGGATTTCTAAACCACCAAAATACTTACAAGAGTATCATCTTCCTCAATCTACAAAACCAACTGTCAATTCTGTTTCCTATCCTTTATCTAATTACTTATCTTATCAAAACCTGTCACCAGATTATAATAAATTTGTTTGTTTTATTTCTTCTTCTGTTGATCTTACTTCTTATGAAGAGGCTATACAACGTATTCATTGGGTAGATGCTATGTAGTCTGAGTTATTTGCTCTAAAATTAAACAATACATGGACTGTGGTGTCATTGCCTGCAGCAAAAACTATAGTAGGCTGCAAGTGGGTTTACAAAACTAAGTTTCACTCAAATGGCACACTGGACAAATACCAAGCCAAGTTAGTAGCTAAGGGTTTCACTCAAAGGTTTGGTTTTAACTATGAGGAAACATTTAGTCCAATTGTCAAACATACAACTGTCAGATTTTTTCTTGCTCTTGCTGCTGTGCATGACTGGCATCTTTCTCAATTAGATATAAATAATACTTTTTTGAATGGTGATTTGGAGGAGGAAGTTTTCATGGATCTCCCATAGGGATACCAAGTTCAAGGGGAGAAACTGAGTGAACTTGGTAACAGCAGATTGGAGTGTAAGCTTAACAAATCCTTGTATGGCTTGAAACAAGCCTCAAGGCAATGGAATTTGAAATTTACTCAATGTTTGCTTGATAATGCCTTTACTCAGTCAAAAGCATATTATTCTTTATTTGTTAAACAAGAATGGGAGAGTTTTGTGGCCTTACTAGTTTATGTGTATGACATAGCTTTGGCAAGTAATTCAAAAGAATTGTTACAAGATATAAAGAATATGTTGAGCAATAACTTCAAGTTGAAAGATCTTGGAGAGTTAAGGTACTTTCTAGGACTAGAAATTGCTAGATCAAAAAAAGGCATAGTTCTTAATCAAAGAAAGTATATTCTGGAGTTGTTGCAGGAATATGGTCTATTTGCCTTTAAACCAGCAAGTATACCAATTGAAGTCAATCACCAATTAGTACACAAAGAAGACAATCTGTTAACAAAACCCTATAAATACAGACAGTTGGTAGGTAAACTGATGTACATTACACTTACTAGGCCTGATATTTTGTATGCAGTACATGTTCTCATAAAGTTTATGGACAAGCCTACTTTAAAACACATGAAAGCAGCAATAAGGGTTCTCAGGTATTTGAAGAATGCTCCAGGACAAGGACTATTTTTTAGCAGAAATTCAAATTTGCAGCTTAAAGCATTCGCATACAGTGACTAGGGTTCATACAAAAAGACAAGAAGATCTCTTTCAGGTTACTGCATTTTCTTGGGGGAATCTTTGATCAGTTGGAAAGCTAAACAGCAAACCACAATGGCCAAAAGCTCGGCAGAGGCTGAATATAGGGCAATGGCTCTTATTACTAGTGAAATTGTGTGGCTAAAGTTTCTATTAACTGATTTGCAGATTGATTTCAAAAGGCCAACAGTTTTATTCTGTGATAATATGGCAGCAATGCACATTGCAAAAAATCCTATATTTCATGAGAGGACAAAATATATTGAAATAGACTGTCATTATGTTAGAGAGAAAATGCAGTCAAAGGTTTTGGAAGCAAGGTATATCAAGAGTGGGGAGAAGTTAGCTGATGCATTTACTAAAGCCTTGCATCCTAGTCATTTTAGGTTCTCAATTTCCAAGCTAAACATGACAAATATCCATGCACAGCTTGAGGGGGAGTATGAAGGAACCTAAAATACTAGTTTACTAAACAGGTTACTAATTCTGTTACAACAGAATTAGTTAAGTTAACTATAGTTGGTTAGCTTAACTAGTTTAGTTTCTTCTTAGTTAGAGAATTAGTTAATATACTTGTATAAAAGATATATTGTACAAAATATGATGTAATTCTCGAGATCATTCAATAAAATAAAATTCTTATTTCAATCTTCTCCTTTTCTTAGCTTTTTCAATCTGTAACAAAGTTTAAACCTTTCAATCATAGTATATGATCAGAATTTGATAAAATAAGATGATTCGGGCTCAAAATATAACAAAAAATACTAATTGTAGTTCAGATGAGGTTGTGTTTACCTCCAAAATCAGCCATTTAGACTATTTTGAGGCCACTTTTAGTTTGGATCATAATTTTTTATTTTTTGTATTGAGTTCATTTTTGTATGTATTTTTTTATTCTTTTAATTCTGTTTAGAATTTGTAAGATATATTTAAATCTCCAATTTATTATCTTAAGCAAGCTTTACTTTTATTAATCTCTCAATTTCTCTGAAATTTTCAGTTTAATTTTGTGGACAATTTAATTACTCATTGCGTGATCATATATGGGGGTAATTTTTTTTTCTTTTTAGTTTATAAGGAGATTAAACAAGTATACGCCAATCAAGTGTGGTCTAGTTGATATTTTTATCTCCTTTAAATGTGTAAGAAGCAAAAAATCTCATATTCGAATATTTCAAACCACAAATAGTTTTCACTCTCTAGTATATATACAAAAAAAATAAAAATAAAAAACGAATATGTTAGAATATTGTGGACTACACCATGACAGTAGTCTATCCCTTTTAATAATTTTTTAATAACTTTTACTAAATTAACAAAAACTTTTAATATGATGATAAATGGAAAAAAATAAATTCAAGATTCAGATTTTTTTTTTTTTTTAAAAAAAAAAAAAGTATAAAGAGATCCTATATATTAGGTTTGATTGGCTATACTTACAAGTTTTATATAAAGAAAGACGACGGTATGGGTTACTGGGTATGAATTACTTATTTTCTACATTTGGTATATACAGATGGAGGCAACAGGCTAGTGGTGATATCAATCAATAGTCACTGCACAAAACTGCAATAGTCTGGCAGTTTCTCAAAATGAAAAGGTAAAGAAGAAGGTAACAGAACAGGGAAAATAAAGAAGGAAAATATGGGGAAATTAGAGATCTAAAGATCCAAATCCAAATAAATGGGAATTGAGATAATAAGTGATCCAAAAAGAGAGAATGTTTTTAATGATTTGAAAGAGGAGAGGCAGATGCAATGCATGCTATGCCTATAGGTGCAGTTTTCTTTCTCTTCCGCATGGGTATCTGGCTTGTAAATTTGTTGACTTTAGTAAATCATGAGTAATTTTGGAGTAAGCATGTGCACGTGTCATTTATATAAAATAATTTTTTATATAAAATAATTTTTTCCCTTTTTATTTCAGATGATGTCAATTGAAGTTAACTTACCCTTTTTATTTATATATATTAAATAAATATAAAATATTATTAACGGATGATATTTAAAATTATATAAATAATTTTATGCATACTGATTTTAATTATCTCAATATCTATTCATCTTCTTAATATTTATAAATCTTGATACACGTATATATTAAGATTTATAGAATTTGAAATAGTCAACATTATTATTTTTTAGAATAAAAGATTGATTTATTTTTTTCTTATTGCATGTTAACAATCGTGAACTTGATCTTTAATTATATATATATATATATATATATATATATATATATATATATATATATATATATATATATATATATATATATATATATATATATATATATAGGTGTTTTTTATAGTTATTTTATTTTAAAACAAAGTAATTTATTTTGTTTATAAAAAAATAGCTTTTTTATGAAAAAATTACAATTTTATTTATATTTTTTTGTAAAATTTTATTTATATATTTTCGTAATGTACATTATTTTTTTGCAATTCCACTTAATTGCGAAAAAAGTTTTAATTTTATGAAAAAATAATTTATTTTATATAAATTAATAATTTTACAAGAAAAATAATTTTGTAATTACGAAAAAAAATTTAAAAAAAATCATAATTTTCTTATAAATGGTATCATATAGGCAAATACTTAAATTACTTTGTTTTAAAATAAAGCACAAAATTTTATTTTTTATTATAACACAAAATTTTATTTTTTATGACCAAAAGAATAGTAACAAATAATAAACATAATTAAAATATATAACGTATTGTAATTAAATTAACTTGCTATTATATATCACTAATTAAAAATGAGAAATGTTAAAATGATTAATATAGTATTTTAAATTTATATATCTATAAATTTTATAAAAAAATAGTTTAATTTATGAAAAAATATAAAAAGATTGTGATTTTTCATAAGAGAGTTATTTTTTCATAATTATAAAATTATTGTTTTACAAAAAATAAGTTAATACTTTTGTAAAATTAAAGGTTTTTTTACAAATTATGAAATAATAGTTTAATTTATGAAAAAATATAAATAAAATTATATTTTTTGATTTTTTTTTTTTCGCAAACAAATTGGTTTATTTTATTTTTAAACAAAATAACCATAGAAAACAATATATATATATATATATATATATATATATATATATATATAGTGCAAGAAGTTTGTAGATTATAGTGTTTGAGGTGGGCAATTGTGGAAATGCAAGAGATAGAAAAGTAGAAATAGCTGATGAAGCTGGGCGCTTAAAGGAAAGAGAAAGAAAGATGGCTAATTAAAGCAAAGATAGATGCAGACGCGTAGTTACACGTAGGACGGTGGTGGAGATGGTGGTCGTGGTGATAGTGGTCGGCCTTGGCAACCAATCATGCGGCGGACCAAATCATTGAAGTCATAGCGTAAGTGGTCCCCACCACCACACCTCCAACCTCTCAAATCTGGGGCGGTGATCAGTGTGAGAGAGCTAAACATGAAGGTTCTTTCCTTCTTTCTTTCTTTATTCTATGATCTGTGTGTGTGTGTGTAAGTTATAAAATATGATTATAATTACAAAATAATAAACCTAAAGGAAAATGTGGAGACTGTTAGCGTAACGAGCAAAAGGAAAGATCTTTTGCGGGTCCTATTAGGATCTTAACCTTTTTCTAACATAGACTCTTCTCCTACGCCTCTCTTTCCCCTCCACAATTTAATGTTAGTTAAAAAGATTTTCCTTTTTTATTAACTATACACTCTAATCAAATTTAATTAAACTTCATTTGTCGACTACCTAATTTCATTGAGAGATATACTAAAAATATTAAATTTTCAAAAATATGATTTGTCTGACTTACAATTTTTCTCTTAAGTTAAATTTCACATTACCCACAAATAATTACTCGTTTCATTCTAAAAAAGTAGTTAATAACTAAAAATCATCATTTTTAAAATAATAATAACTTTATCATAAATTGCCAAAAAGACCCCTATTAATTGCAATATAAATTTAGGAAACATCTCTCATACTTGATAAATGGAAGGGTAAATTAGTAATTTTACTATTTTTTTTATTGGGTTGCTAAATAGCTACTTATTTATGAACAAAACTTAATTTTATAATGATCACTTTTTTCAGAATGAAAAAAGTACATACTAAACTTGTATGAGCCTAATGTAAATTTATAAAAATGTTAACATGGTCACATTTTCAAAACGGATATACTCCCAGCATCTCTAGCCAAAGCTCATCTATGTAGTTGAAGGAATTTAATTTATGGTTGATAGTGGTTAGTGAATAGAAATCACAGTGAAAGTGTTTTTGTGTTTGGGTATATATATAAATGTTATTATAAGATTATATATAACAATAAAACTCTTTAACTTCACTCTTGTCTTTCTCTATGTATATTCATCTATCTTTATACTAAGGAAAATTATTGAGCCTTGGGATGCATCCAAAAGTTTTTTTTTATGCTAAGGTGTGAATCACAAGTTTCTTTCTAAGGGACAAAAACTATCATTGCACCCTCTCGTAGGCACTAATTCTAACATTCCAATATTGAAAATAAATTAAATATAATACTTTCCTAGACCCTCTAATATTATAACACACTAAGAACACTATGATTGAAAAACAACAAAAACATGAAAAAAAAAATAGTTATATTTATATTTTACTACCAATTTGCCATTCTATGAATGGATGATTGATCGTAATGTAATTTTTGTTGTGAACATATATATATATATATATATATATATATATATATATATATATCAGCCAGAGCTAATTTCTGCCCTTATTATGAGATTTTAAAAAAGCAAGTTATTGATTAACAACTACAATAAATATATATGCTTTCTCATCAACTATATATATACATATATAGGATTTCATATTAAAATTATTATTATATTTAAAACGACAAAATATATTTATTTGAATGTTCGTAGAGTCGTTTCTAAAATTGAAAGATTTTGAGTTCGAATTCTGATAAGAATTAATCTTTTCGTTAAAAAAAGAAAAATGAAAAAAAAAGAAAGAAAGAAAGAAAGAAAGAAAATATATAGGAAGCGTACTTAAAGGTAGAACTTTGATACTCTTCCACATCAAAGAAGGCGCACACACTAAAAAGAATGAAAGAGGAAAATAAAGCAATGAGAAAGGTCCAAATTTTTAATGATTTCAAAGAGATGAACCCTTGCTTCCATGATGAACTAAAGATATTAACGTGAAGGGCAAAACTCCAAAAGTTCCATTATGTTATACATCCTTTCTTCTAATATTTATAAACAAAAAAAAAAATTAATTAATTAAATGGTTATCTCTCGCATATATTATGTGTTTGTTAGCTTGTCCTCTAGTGAATATTGCACTGTAAGAAACTAGAAAAGTAGAGGATCATATAGTATCAAATAATGATATTGTTGGGTAATTGGGTATAGGTAGTTCAATTGAACATGAACTCTGCAGTATGAATGTGGGTTGTGAGATGGACCATTGATTGAGAAAGAATGAGAAATATAGGTGCTATGATGGACACAGGTGAGCTGAGGGGTCCTGACAAATACAATGAGTTGTGCAGTAGATGGTGGATTTAGCGGAGGCTAGCTAGCTCCGTCTCTTCTTTGTCTTTTACAAATTTTTAGGTATACATCTCATATCTCTTTTTTGTATAATTGTTATATAAACAGTTAACAGTTGAAAAAAAAACACTCGAATTATTTCTTTTAATATTATTTAAAATGATGTTTTGTTGGAAATTTCAATCACAATAATATCATCAGATTTTCAACTACAATTTTATCGTACATTCCTCTTATAATTTCTTATTTTAGGTGAAAATTTCCTTTAAATATATAGAAGTTGACTTAATTATATATACCACATTAATGTAAATTATAGTCTAAAGTATTGTTTGGTATGAGGTAAATGTATTAAGAAAATAGAAATTTCTAAAAAATGAAAAATTTTAACTCGTATGATAGTCATTACTGAAAAATGTTCTTAAAAAGTAAATTGTTTACTTTCTAAACTTAAGAAAAGTATACATTTTTCATATAGTTAAAGAAGTTGAGTTTTCTTAATTGAAATAATTGTAATTTGACATATCTACCCTTCATTAAATTGAATAAATAAGATAAAGTATTATTATCTTTTTTATTATTAAATCAAATAAAAAAAATCTATTTCTTAGAAAATTATATATAAATTAAATACACAATTACTTTATGAGAAATTTATATTATAAAAAATAATTTTTCAAGAAGTTTACTTTTCCAAAAACATGTTTCCCATATAGTATATCAAATGATGCCTAAGAAATTTAATTTCTTATAAAAAAAATCATTGGATCAAAATGGTTTTTTCTCATAAATGTCAATTTCAATATTAAATAGATTCTAGTCCTATCTCATTATTCATAGAATAACCAATCATAATATTCCATCTAGTGTATAATTATAAGTAGAGGATTTCTAATAGGGTTTTAGTAAATGAATTGGGTGGTCCAAAAATTTTACATCAATCACTACGCGGGTTGGAATTGACAAGTAATTAGATCATACATTCATCCATCTGTTTGCAATTGCACATTTTTTATGCTCTTTTGCCAAAAAGGTATGATTCTGAATCTCAAGGCCTTTACTTTACCTTTTTTTTTTTTTTTTTTTCTTTATGAAATGGAAAAATTAATCATTTTCTTTGTGATCTTTCAAGTCAAGGGAACTTTCTTGCCAAACTCTAATTAGACTTTTTTTTTTTTTTTGTATTTTCATTAGTATGATTGGCATAGCTCTCATTATTAATTACTTGCACTTTCTCATCTATGATATATTTGAGTTTCAAAAAAATTATCTTTATCCCCCAACTTCAGAGGAAAGTTTTTTATTTGATTAAAAATTTTCTATTTTTTTTTTTTAGTTTGAAAATTGATTATACGTACCATACTTATTTAATAATTTAATATGAATAACTCGGAATTCACTCAGTTCCATTATCACAAATCTACTTCAAAATTGACTTGGTTCCTATCAACTTGTTTTGACTTAAGATAATAAGCTCATGAATTTAGCTTTAGGCATTCTAATTCTTTAAGAGATTTATTTAAAAGATTTTTGATAATGAATTATATTTAAATATATGAATAGATGGATATAATAAATACAATTTATGCGAAAATAAAAAAATAGTTAAAAATAATTCAGAAGCTTTGCATATAATATTATCAGTAAATATATAGTAGATAATGCAGAATTCGGAAGAAAATAAATATATGGATTAATTAAAGAGATCACTATATATAGACATTGTATATAGTGCTAGCAAAAATATAAGAACTATTGAATTTGAAAGTTTGTCTCCGTATGAACGCGAATACTGTGTCCGTCCTATTTTATTTGAGATATTTTCTTTTTTGAGATAACCCAAAAAATATATAATATTTCTATTTTTTATACTTTTTTTTTTTTTACCTTTTATACCTATTTGCTATTTGATATTAATTAAATTTTTTCCCACAAAGTTTATAGTAAAATGTAAGGATTATATTTAATAAAGGGCATAAACAAAAAATAACATACTATTTAATATACTTTTAAATTTTGTAAAAAAAAATGTCCCAAATAAAATGAGACAAAGAGAATATACGAATTGTGTTTAGATATTGTTAATTAATTTAGCCTATAATTGATTTTGGAATTAAATTGTAATAAAATACTTTTTTTTTTTGAGAATTTTTACATGTATTACTTGTTTTCTATTAAAGAAATAAACTTAATTAATATTTAAAAATTTACCAAAACCTAAGAGTTAATTAAGTTTTTTTTTTTTTAATGAAGCATTAGGCAGAACTTCAGGAGTGCACCAGAACATTCCAACGAGATTAGCCCCTTCCTATCACCAACTCAAGAACTCTCCAAAAATTAATTTAATAAAAAATAAAAACCAAGTATGTTAGAACAAAAGAGAATTAATCATCTGAATCTATAATGCTCACAAAATTGAGCATAATAGCTAGATAATGTAAATAAAAAGAGAATGGTGTGAACCACCAGTTAGCCCGGCAAAAGGTAAGTGCTTCACGAGTTAAGCGATCAACAATTACATTTTTTTCTTGCGATAAATTTGATTAGTAGGAGAATTTAATTTTTATTTTATTAACTATAATCATATATATAAAATCTTATTCCATTTAAGCATATATTATAATATTCCTTAATTTGAAACTAGAAAAATTATTATTTATTAATGAGATCATGGCTAGTTCATCATAATAAAATCTACCAATAAAGAGGTAAAAACCCATCAACAATGTACATCATTCCATCAAATTCCTTTTTTTTTTTTTTTTACATCATCAAATTTTAAGGTGAACCTATCATTCAATTTTATAGAGTTGTCTCATTTCAAATTGATGCTCATAAATAAAATAAAATAAAATAAAAAAGTTACACAACAAAAAGTATAATGGAATAATTACTCCCTTCAATGTGGTGTCTATATATAGATAGCTATTGTAATTATTTCTATATAAGTGATGCTTCAATAGGTCTCCTACACTTATATTTCTGGCCCCCAATTGATCTAATTGGCCTTTAGTTTTTATTTTCTCTGAGTCTGAGATGAACGTGTGGCTCTCTATATTATATATAAATTAAATATATATATATATATATATATATATATATATATATATATATATATATATTCTCGAAGTCATAATCTTAATCATCTCCAATTCATTATAACAAATTACCCTAATTAATTACTAAGCATAATGAATATGAAAATGCCATAAAGTTTAACTTTTGGTCTTTGCAAAATAACCCCATTTGTTCACTATGAATTTTGAAAAATACAATGATGAAAGTAACAAAATCATGCAAATGTCTTTTTATCTGAAACTCAATCGCAGTGTATTAAATCTTAAGCATTGGCACGTTCATCTATTCCATAATCTGGTTGTTATAGTGAACTTAAACGTTAATAAGCTATAATTAATCTACTAACATGCCGGTATGCAATAATAATAATAGTATTTAACTTTTTAATTATTTCTGAACTTTGTTGATGTCATATTCATTTCATAAAATTCCTATTCGTGTAATTAACAAGCATATTTTATCTCTTATAAAGATTTAATTTTTTTTTAATATATATATATTCCACATATGGGGAATTTCTAATAAAAATACACTAGATTACACAATAAGAAGTAATATTAATCTTCTCATTTTGCATCTCTTACTAAATTGGTGACAATTATATTGTTAAATAATTAATAGTGGTGCCCACAATTAATGGCGGTGCCCACAATTATTGATACAATAATTGTTGATATTTGACAATTGAATATGAAAATGTGCTGTCAATAGTAGTAGTAAAATTGGTTTTTACTTCTTTTCTTTTGCCTATAAATAGCAAAAAGTTCAAGCTCATTTCGTATCTCAAAATCTCAAGTATTCAAAGAGAAAATTAGAAGGTTATATTGTTTAGTGTGTGTTTCTCCTATTTTCAAGAAAGATTATTATTGCTATCTCCTTGTGATTTAGAGAGAATATTGTAACTCCTATTATTTCTCATAGTGAAATTTTTCTATTCTTGCCTGTGATTTTTACTTTAATTTGTTTGGAAAGATTTCCACGTAAAATCTGTGTGTTAAAATTATCTTCTTAAATTATTAGCTGTAATTTTGCTCTAATCCGATGTCAATTTCCGCAATATATATTTGGACTCGAAAGTAAAACCTCTCACTTTTCATACTCTTAAAGGAAATAAAAAAATCAATTAGACCACACTTGAAAAGGGAAGGGGAAGTTATTTTAAAGGAATGGAAAGGAGGATGATGGAAGGAGAAAGAGAAATTTTTAACTTTTTCTTTTTTGAAAAATTAAAATTTAATTAATAAAGAAAATGAAGGGAATAATACTATTTTGTTTGGATGAAAGGGAATGGATGAGAATTATAATAGTAAAAAGAAAAAAAAAAGTATCAAGTAAATAATAAAGACTTGCTTGGTTACTAGATGTAGAAGAGTGGGGTCAAAAATAATTTAACCAGAATGAGATCATGAAATCTTACATATTATGTTTAATAAATAAAATATGAGAATGAGAATATATAAAATTATAAAATGAAAAATATATGTTTGGTATGCAAAATTTGGAATGATTTAATGAAATTAATTTACAAATTTTGAAAGGTAAATGAAAATAGATTAATAGTATGTATATATATAAATTTTTTATTATCTATTTATATATTCTATACTAGAAATATAAATATATAAAATAAATAATTATGTATATTATAGAAATCCATTTTCTATTATAGAATTACAGATAGAAATATAAATACTATATATATATATATATATATATATATATATATATATATATATATATATATATATATATATATATATATATATATATATATATTCTAAATATTTAATTAATGTTAATACTAATAATTAAATAAATGATGGATTCTTCTTCTTCTACTACTACTGTTATTATATATAAATCTATATATTTATTTATTTCTTAATATTATTTAATTTTAAATAATTTTTTATTTACTCTATTTTCAAATAAAAATTACTTTTTATCACTGTATATTTTATTTCTGTGTCTAAATTTTTATTTTCATCTTTTTTATTTCCATTGATTTGCATGACTCCCTTAATAATAAAAACTCTAGAATATTTTAATTTTATTCTATACTACCGAAAAAAAACTTATTACTGATGAAAAAATTGGTAAGTAATTATATATTTTTTATCAATAATTACATTTACTAACGGATTACATATAAAAAGCTAATGTTGAAAAGATCTTAGTCGGTTAAAAAATACAAATAGAATTTCACTCCCGTCGATAAATCACCGATGAACATTTCCATCAATCAAATTTTTAAGGTTGTCGATAAAGTTACTGTTGGACAAACTTCCATCGGCAATTAAATTGATTTCTAAAACTGAATAAATTGTATAAAAGAAAATATGTTATGTTGGCAAACCTTCGGTATTTAATGTAAATAATAAATAAAAATATTATTCTATTAGCAATATTTGCGTTTTTTGTCGGTGAATAATTAAAAATAAATAAAATAAACAATTCCATCAGTATATTTTTGCATTGTCATCACTAATCTATCAAAAATGTGAATATTAATTTTTATTATAATTTAATTGCAATTATATTTAACCTCAAATATATATTTATAAATATATTAAAGATTAAATTTTTTCTCAAATTTATTATTTAATTGCAAGTATAAAAGTAAATATATTAATGTAAATAAAAACATATATAAAAAATAATGTCACAATATAAATAAATAATAAAAAAATCTAATTAAGATTTATGGCCGTCATGATCGCCATCCTCCTGAACCAACAGATTTAGGAGCATCAGTGGGATGTACTGGCGGAAGAGGAGGAGGATCCATAGTATTAGCAACATGCTATAGGCAAGCTGGAAGCAGTAGCTTAATGTGTTGTGACACCATTTGCAGCCACTCTTGAATATAAAATAAATAAATAAATAAATTGCATAAATTAACCCCATATACAAGAAAATTTATACTTTATTTTTATCTATAAAAATTCAAAAAAAATCAGAAATTATACATACAAATTTTTAATATAAAAAATTACAACATTTCACTCACACAAATTACAAACTTATACAATTTATATAAAAAATTCACATAAATTACAGATTAATATCAAAAATTATACAGAAATTATAGATTTATATACAACATTATACAATATTTTATAAATTCGACAAATACAATTCTCAAACATACAACCAAAAATTTCTCTAAAATTCTCAAAATTTACAAAAAAATAAGGAGGCTCACGACAAAATAAAAACCAACCTCTTGAAGCACAGTACTCAATCAATAGAAACAAAATTAATATTTAAGACAATAAATTTAATCTAAATTTTCATAAACAAAATTAATAATTAAGCAGTTTCTTATAGTGCCAACCCTTTTATTCCAATTTTTCTTATTCTGATTACTAAATATAAATTTTGAAATAAATATTTTATTTCCATTCTAACTTACCATTTTATTCCAATTTTTCTTATTCTAATTACTAAATATAAATTTTGAAATAACTATTTTATTTTCATTCTAACTTTATTATTCTAGTTAAACAAACAAGTAAAGAGAACAAGGAAAAACACCATTAAATTGATAAGGGTAAAAAAAAACTATACAGATAAATTATAATACTCCATCAGGAGTTGAAATTATTTACATCTCAATTTGGGTGTTACCAATTTCAAGTTATACGGTAGGAATGTAGGTAAATTATTTCCTTCTTCTCTTTTTTTTTATTTAAAAAATAAATAAATATCAAATAAGATAGTAATTTTCTCCTTTATTCCTTTTCCTTCCCCTTAAATTCAACCCTTCAATGCATAGTACTGGAGAGTTAAGTAATTAAGCAAAGTTAAATCAAACTTTTAATTTTTTACCAATCGATTGTTACGTCCAACCTAACAAATTGGACCAAGTTTAAGGGACTTCAACTTTTATTTTATACGTATTAATTCCGCCAAGCTCATCAGAAAAATTAATTTATCAATCAAAGTCGATCCAACTTTTCTTTTTCTAGGAAAAGTCGATTCAATTGAATTTGAATAATTACATTGAAAACAAAAGATAAATATAATATTGGAGTTTAAAATGATTTCTGATTGTACATAACTAATTTTTTTTAAAAGAATATACTGCTAATTAAATTAAGGCATTAGGTTTGTCAAATTAGATTAGACTAAATATTAAATTAAATTAAATTTTAAGCCTAGCTAAATTAAAAACGTTGGATGAGTTGGATATATAGAAAGAAAATTTTCTATCAAAATCTAAATATTTTTATCAATTAGATGCATGAATCTCTAGACTTATAAACATGTGTAATAAGACTAATTAGTTAACAATATTATTGTATTCTTATGTGGCAAAACATGCTAAACGTGTTAGTAGTGGGAGAATTTTTTTTCTTTTACACTATTAATTTTAGAGAAATTATTCAGTGAATCATATCCACATAAAAAATAACACAACTTATATTTACAATCAAGTGGTTATATTTACATGAGAGATGAACTCTATCTAACCATAAGTGCGAGTAGGTTGAACATAGGTAGGTCCAATTTGAAAATTTCCAAGATTATAACTTTGAAGATTTAGATTTGAATAGACTTACAATTGGAACCGAAACTGGAACTAGAACCAAGTCTTCGTATTATATTGTTATTAAAAATTTTGGAATAATATAATTTACAAATTGGATATTTCAATACGATACAAGCCAATATAATATAGATACTCGGAAATTTTCACCATATTCCAATTCATTGAGCTAATACTAAAAAAAAAAAAAACATAGTAATTATTATGTTTAAACATAGTTTTATGGTAAAATGGTGTAGTTTTGAGTTTCATATTTAATTGTATATGTCACAACACAACTTGAATCTAAAGGGCGTGACCGACACTAGGGAATGGAAAAGAATAAGACTTTCAAAACCCATAGCAAGCTTGACTAACTGCTAAACAATAAAAAGACGTTATGACAAGTGTAACTATCATAAAATTAGGGCCAAGGGCCACCTGTCAAGCATAATCTGTATATAACATCAATGTCACTTAGGGTTAACATCTTAATCACATCTATCATCACTATGGAGTTCATGCTTAACATAATTAATACAAAAACTACAACTATCCATACTAAGCAGAATATAAATAACAAACATAACAATGTGTAGTTCTAAAATTTATAATACATCAATTTGAAAATAATTACATTATAAAAATAATATTATAAATAACTTCACTATCGAAAGATGGATGGCAAGAACAACTCAATTAAGATTTCTTTTCAAACTCAGCCTGTAATCTGGGAAAAATAAAGAGATAGGGATGAGCGCCTCAACTAAGTACGTGATACAGTCCAATATACAAACCTAGTGCAATATATTCATTCTAATAATACATATATCGTGCGTTTTGCCAAGTAGTCAATTAATAATCACATAACATCCGAGGATGAGAATTAATCAATAGGAACCACACTGAACTTAAGTCTAGGGAGTTGATTCTCTCTTTTGGCTCTCATAATTTCAAATTATAGGGCCACGATGAGTCCATCTTTAACCGGGCATCCCTATTCTCCTATCCATAATATAGGCCACAATGAGACTAGCTCAAATTCAGTCAAATATTATCATCATATAATCATATTATAATCATTATCAGAATTTTATATGATTTTATGTCATCCTAATCCCATCTAAATATCTATATGTAATTGATAACATAATTCATAATACAACATTCACAATTAAATGTTAGAATATCTTTATATGTGTGTGTGTATACATACTATTTTTTCAAATTCCCGAATGGTCCAAGGATTTAAAAGAGTGGAGTAGAGAAATGCATGTTAAATGCACCTACAACGGAGTTCATATACACACACATATATACATACACATTTATATATATACATATACATATGTACACACACACACATATGATAAACAAGTAAACATACTAGAAAGTATCACTCGCAAACTAAACAAAACCCAACTAGCTTTTCCCTCAAATTGTGACATCTGGTAGTTAAAAAGACGCCTAAAATGCTAATAATGTATAATAGATGAAGGATATCATAACATGAATAATCAATTAAGACATGCTTAACAACTTAAAAGATTCTACTGAAATTTCAGCAGAACTTTCCTTATAATCAGGAGATTCCCCCACTGAAACAAAAGAGATAAGCACTTTTAAATAACATTCATGACTCACATCAACTAACCATAACTCAATGACTTCCTCTAGGTCTCCAAACTCGAATATTACAACAATTTCAACTCATTAAAATTATCTCTAGTACATATATGAAGATTATTAATATAATTAAAACATTATATAAAAGTAACTTACTTAAAAATGATTTTATTGAAAAAAAAATAGCTAAAAGCTTTTTTAAGGAATCATGTATATAATTATAAACTTTTCTTGATCCTTAAAAAATCATTTTTTTTTTAAATTGATCTCTTAAAACTTTTTAGTAACTTATATAAACAAACTTTCATTATAATAAATTCAATTTCTTTAAATCACACATACTGAGGAAGAAAAGCCCATAAATATCCCAAATTTCATCCTTTACATATAAAAGAAGAAATTCACAATTTAAAATTTATTTAATAAGTGCCAAATTTCAATTTTAGGTTAAAACAATATAAATCTCATAGAACATTATTTTCACTTATAGTAACCTTAATTTAACTTATAAACCTTCTAATATCCGTTTAATTTCTTTAAAACATTCACTTGAATTTAACACTCAAATACTAAAATTTCACATTCATTTTCATAAAAATCAATTTAATTTACTTAAACTAATAAAATTGTGCGAATATATATAAATTAGAGAAAAACATATAAATAACTTATATAATTTATATATATACATATATATATCAAAAGAAAGTTTCTTAAATAATTCAACTTCATTAAAATTAATTTAATTGACTTGGACCTATACATACATACATACATATATATTCAAAATAAATTTCATGATTAAACCCAAACATTTCACACTTGAATTCTTCTATAAAATTAATTACTTTAAATACATAAAATTAAAACAAAATATAATTCAAAAAAATAAATTCATAAAAATTATAAATTCATCAACTAATGCCAACAATACATTCTAGTAATATACAGTCTGAAATTCAAACATCACAGTGAAAATTAAGGATTTAAATTTATCCATATAGAATCAAGTCAAACTAGGCTCATAAACATCGTTGGATTGTGAATACAGAGCTACTGGACTGGACCCGCGTGTCGCCACCACACGCCACTAAAGCCATTGTCTGCCTGCCACGTGCCACCACTGTTGATAGCTCTAGAAGTCAATGAAGATACCAGCTAACTTGTCTCATCACCAGGAGTTTGAAAATGCTCACTGCTCACCAACACTTGTCGTCATTTCACCAAAAAATGTCTCGAAAATTTCATGTTTCCTTATATTTCAATCTACCACTCCGATCAACTAGGGTGACAAGGTGGATATTAAATTAAAACTCTTGTCACCAGGAGTTGATCGGTACCAAAAAGACCAGCATCAGCCTTCGAAGTCACCCAAAATTGAGGTCAGAAGCTTTGGCACCAGTGGGACTTCTCTCCTTTTGTGCACCACTGCCGATCATCGATGCTAGTCATTTCTAGTGCTCGGGTGCTTATCGGTGAAGCACAGGCGATGTTAAGTCATTGCCGACCGGAGGTTAGTGATCTCTCATCTCCTTCTAGGTCTCTCTCTCCCTCTCTCATGCGTTTCTCTTCCTAGCAACTCAATCCAAGAAAAACAATTTGATTGGTCTAAAAATGGACCAATTAGGGAGCCAAAACCCATATGTGAAAACTTTTTATAATAATAATAACTTTACATAATAAAAATTAAATTTAATGTTAACTTAAATTTGAGTGTTCAAAAAATAAATAATTTGATTTAATGAATAACTTACCCTTAATAATAAATAATAAAATTTTCAGATTATAAAAATCCAAAGATTTCCATAAGAAATCTCATATAATATTTTCATTAACTTAAATACAAATACATAAATCATTTCATTTTTTAAATATAAATATAAATATATAATTAAATAATTATATTTTCTTAAAAAATATGATTTTTAAAATTAAATGAAAATCCAAGTCATTATAATATAATAATTAACAACCATTAAAACGACGTAGTTTCATATCAAAATGACATAGTTTTTGCAATATAATTGTATAATTGGAAATTATTATATTAATAATAATAATTATTCACAAGCTTTTTTGGATGAATTACTATAAAATTTTATTAGCATAATATAAATATAATTATGTTAGTATTTTACTTAATTTAAATAATTTTAACGTTGACTTATATATACTATTTAAAGTTAACATATAATTTCTTATAATCACTTTCTGACTTTTCATACAAGCTATTAGTTTAATGTATATACTTTCTTATTAATAATGAATTACAAAGATATTAATTAATAGAAAATATTTTTAAAATTAGAATGTTTGATTATATAATACTAACAAAATTTTAATCCAAAATTTTATTAGTATCATATGAATATAATCACAATTAAAATGACAATATTATTGGACTTACATACTAATATATTATATTTTCTTATTATAACTGCTTGATTAATCATAGCATATATTTAAAGGTTTTTTTTTTTTAAACATACATATTGTGAATTTAAAATGCTTAATTGTAATATATAGTCATATCTTAGTATTATGACTACAAGAAAAATGCACTTTAATGAAAAATTAGTAAAATTTCATTGGCAAAATCAATTACTGACAAATACAAAACTTCAGAGAATATTTGGTCAATAAATATTTACCAATGAAAAATTTGGTTGGTCGGTAACTTACCGACAAATATACAGCCAGTAATATTTTTGAAATCTATCATCTAACATATCAATGGAACAATCCATCAGGAAACGGACAGTAATTCTATCAATAATTAGTTGGTAAATGAATAAAAAAAATAATTTGTAATAAATTATGTTGATAATCTGTCACTAAATGGAATGGTTCGTCTGTAATCCATCGGTATTATTTTTAGAGTATTTTTTAGACTATAATTTAATTGTAATTGTATTTAATTTCAAATATATATATTTATAGATATATGGAATAATAAATTAATATAAAAATAAAATTAATTTTATTAATTTAAATCAAAGCAAATATATACATAGCATATAAAAAAATAAATGTCAAAAAGTCATATAAATAATAAAAAATATAAATCTAAGTAAGATATGCTACGTCATCATCATCATCCTTATGATCCAACAGATAATCATCATTATAAGCAGCATTAGAAGTAGCAGCAAGATCAATAGCAGCAGTAGTAAGAGGAGGTATTGACAAAGTAGAAAGTGGAGGCATAGCTAGATGCAAATGAGCTGGAAAAGATATCCCAGTCTATTGTGACATCGAATGCAACCACTCCACCATACCCTGCATCCAAGGATCAATAGTTGCTATATATGCTATGGTTCTCTCATCTACTCGCCTATCCAACTCTCGCTAAAAGTTCTCAGCTGAAAGGAGTGGGGCAGAAGAAGTGTTGGCACTTAACGGTGCATAAAAATATGAGGCTTAAGAATTGATACCGTAAATTCTATCATTCTCTTGTCCCCACCCGCTTGAAGGAATAACTCTCTCTTGTCCACCTGATAAGACTCACTGGATCCTAGGACTGGCTGGGACAACTGCTCACGGAAGTTGTTGATATTCATCTGCATTGTATAAAATATTAATAATTATCATTACAAATGAAACAGAAATCAACTTGTAACATGAAAACATATAAACTTGATGTCATTGTAACTTGTAACTTGTATTTAACTTGTAATTATAAAAATTTTAATTTTAATTTTAATTTAACTATTTTTTTACTTATATTAACCCTATGAGATCTTATAACAATAAATGTCTGCCCATTGTGCTTCTTCGTGTGTATCTACATGTAGATGTCAACCGGCTGAGCCTCGCATCCCAATTGCCGAGCCTACTATTAAGAATTCATGAAATATTTTAACAAGTAATTCCAAATTTAAAAAAAAATTATTTAATATTATTTACCAATTATATGACGTTCTCCTCATGTGATATAGACCCTCCAATATACCTTGATAGACCATATCTTGGACTATCTTCTTTGACCTCCTACTTTATTCATAATTTTGGATTTTAACTAAGTTGGTTTTTTTTTTTTTTTTTAATTCTTTTTTACGGCATGCTTGCTTTTCAAGGTTATTTTTTGGGACATTTTTAATTATTGGACTATATATTGGGGATTATTAATAATTTAAACCAAATCAAATTTAATGGGAGGCATGCTTCCTTTTAATGTTGTATTGTTGGGAAATACATGCAAATTTTAAATTTTATTATATATATTGACTTTTATAAAGTACATACAAAATACATGATGTCGATTACAAAAATTCATATAAGATACACAAATAATCAAAAAATTACATATAATTATAATTACATTTAATTTTTAACAAAAATTAACAAATATACATAAATTATATCTTCATTTAATAAATTCAACATATTGTATAATAAATACAGATATTTAATATTCATGTTAAATAAAAATTTTTATAAAAAACTAATATACCTAAAATTTTTATAAAAAATTAATATACCTACCTCTTGAAGCGCAAATACAAATAACAAAAATGAGAATCAAATCTAAATCCAGATAAATTGAAATAAAAGTTAAAACACAATTATAAATACAATACTATAAATTATAAATTAAACAAAATAGAAATCGAAATTTTTTTGTTGAATTAATTACTACTAATTTTTTGATACTACTAAATCTTAAATACAACCTATTTTTTAATGTATAATACCCATAGTAGTATTTTAATTTATTCCATAAATTACAGTTTTTATTCAAATTCTCATCAAATTAATTCCAATAACTAAAGCCAAAAAAAAATAATTTCTCCAAATAAGAATTTCAATAAATGTCACAAAAAGCATAAAAATTTAGTAAGCTACATATAAAATTTCATCAATAATTCCACATAAATTAACAAATTGAAATTTAACAAATTACAAAAAGTTTTACACAATCATCATATATCAAAGAAATTACAAAATTAACAAATTTCAAATTTATGTGATTTTATTTTTACATAATTATTTCAATTTTACACAATTATCATATCAACAAAATTACCCATCTTAATAAATACTTTCATATTATTAAAAAATTCATATTAACAAATAATTTCATATAACAAAATTTCATATAAAAATTAACAAATAATTTCATATTATTAATAAATTTCATACAAAAATCAACCAATGAAATTTAAAAAAAAAGAAAAAAGTTAAAAAAAAATTCCAACGACACCAGCGACTAGCAGAGGCAGCGACCAAGACAAACACCAAGTCAAATTCAAACTTAAAAAAAATAACAACATTTACAATTTAAATCAAAACTGAAATTTGAGGAAAAAAAATTGAAATTAAACCACAAATACTAAAAATTGAAACCTGGATTGACTAGCAACGACCAACAGCGGCAGAACAGAAGAAGAAAGAGAACAGAAGTTGACGGTTGGAATGGAAGGCAGAGGAGAAGCTTTTCCGAAAAAAGAGAACAGAAGAAGAACAAAGAAAGAGAAGAGAAGAAGAAAGAAGCTGTGCGGATATAAATTTACTTTATTGACAAAATTACCAACAATCATTCGCGTGGCATAATTAATTTTATCAGTAATCTATTGGTAAAGTTATTTACTTTATAGATGGAATTAATTATGTCATAAGGACGCTCTTCGGTAATCTAATTAGTAAAGTAAATCATGGCATTAAAGTTTCCCATCACATTTTTTTCATAAGTTCCATCGGTAAATATTTTTTTTTTCTAGTAATTTTCATTGGTAAATGACTAATTTCTTACAGTGTATTAAAACTTAATTTATATTATACTACTAATTATTTATTAATACAAATTTAATGAATCTAATATTTAAGTAAGTTGTATAAATATCAATAATTATATTCAATTGAGATTTATAGATTTATAATTAATCAATTTTTTTTTGTTATAATCTTGATATAATTTGATAACTAATATAATGCCATATATAATCTTATAATTTTTGTGTTATATGTATATTATTCAATTAGCATTACTTATACATTATAAATAAAAAACTAAAAAACTTCGATTATTTCAATTCAATTCAATTTAGTATAGTTCATTTAGTTCGACACAGTTTTCAGTTCAGATATATATTAAGATTCAGAATCATACCAAAACATTTCACTTCCTATAATTTGATTCAGAGAAAATAAAAAGTCAATAGTTCAGCTCGATTCTGAATATTTTTTATTCGGTTATTTAGTTTAATTCAGAACTTTTAATATTCGTGGTTAGCTCTAAGTGCAATATACACTATTTTCATGTGTACTCTGAATGGTTGGTTAAATAATTTCTCTTAATTTTATAGTAAATATAAGAAAACAATGTCAAAACAAGCCATCTCCGAGTTTAAAAGCTGTTGGATTTTAGTTAGACATGGCCAGTTAATGTTGAGGCTATGAGTCGTAAAAAGTCAAGTCCCCATTATTTTATATTGTTCAGCTAATTGGGCGAGTCCAGAGAGTGTGATTTTAGCTGGGCCAATTGGGCTGAAATTAACTGGATAAATGGCTCATGACTTGTTCAGAACTTTTAGTAGTTTAAGTTCACCTGTTCATGAAGATAGCCCAAATTAGCCTAACTTGATTAAAAAATAATATTGAGTTTTAATTTTTATTCTTTAACTGGCTCAGATGCCTGTTCGTAGATTAAATTAAAAATCTACTTTCTTTTTGGACTTATAAAAAAAAAAAAAAAAAGTTTGTAGTAGGAGTGATGTAAATTTTTTGAAAGAAGATTCATATATATGAAACAATGTTGTTTTATTATGGAATTTCTACAAAAATACTTTAAAAAAGTGATACTGATTATTTTTATACCATCAGTTATAAAATCTAACATTTATACACTACCCACTAGTTTTATTACTTTTATTCGCTTCTTTGTATACAAGCGAAAAACCATAATAAATCTCATAACAAAATCACAAGTTTTTGAAGATTCAAATTGAAAAAACTTTGAGTAAAGCTCTCAACATTAAATTGAAATTAAAGAAGTCGAAGAGAATCAAAATGTCAACAACTCAAATTTCCAATTGCTTGAGAGATAATTCGAATCATATACATATAATTCAGTAAATTTTATGTTTTTTTAAATGTCAATGCATCGAAAATCTTGAAAACGAATAGATTATATATTTTTTTACGAATTTGAAAGCTTTAAAAGATAAAAATTGAGTTTCAGATCTAAAACTTATAGAAAACTAATCAAACAGAGATATTTTTCAGCAAACTCATGAAACATGATATTTAGAGTATATTATAGTTATATCATAGGTATAAATTTTACTAAATTTAATTAACTTGTGTTTATTTGATATATATCTTCAAATATTTTTGAATATTGAGTATTACAAAAATATAAGTATATTACAATAATACATCAACTATATATTAGATAAAAAAATTATATTCTGAAAAAATAATAAATTATTTTTGCAATAAATAATATATCTTAAATATATAATGATTATATTTTAGGTATACTTTAAGTATATAATTAGTATATTTTAGATATATCTTAAATATATATAAAAAAATAGATGCTTACTTAACATCTTCAGCATCTTCTTTTTTAAAAAAGCATCATTAACACTCTTTTTTTTTTTTTCAAATGTAAATCATCATCAAGTATAGACAACAATATTAATTGAATATATAATATTTTTAAAGAAGTTAAGAGTTAAATTAAATGTTTACTCTATTCTTTATTTTCTATTTTTACCCAAAAAAAATGTGACATGTGTAAGTTAAAGAAAAAAAAAATGTCACATGTGTAGGTGAAAAAAAAAAATGTGACATGTGTAGATAAAAGAAAAAAAAATGTGGCATGTGTAGGTGAAAGAAAAAAATGTGACATGTATAGGTGAAAGAAAAAAAAAAGTAACATGTAGGAGAAAAAAAAAAGTGACATATGTAGGTGAAAGAAAAAAGAAAATGTGACATGCATGAATGAAAAAAAAAAAATTGACATGTGTAAGTGAAAAGAAAAAAGAAAATATGAAAATTTTATATGCGTAAGTGACTAAATAAAATTAACATAATATTTACAGTAAATATTATATTTTTTGTATATTTTAGCGTATATAATGAGTATATGTTAGGTATATTATAAGTGTATACTAAAAATAAATTATTTCATATTCTTTAAATACTTAATATTCTCAACCTTCTGCTTTATTTAGTACAAAAAATCACAGTTTGGAACAAAGATTTTCTACACAAAATTTATAATTATGTAATATATTAGTACATTAAATATTACTTTAAATTAAAAAACTGATGATGATGATAAATAAAAATCCATGAAAAATTCAAAATTCCAAAAAGCAAAAATTCATGTTTTCAAAAAGTGAAGTTGAAGGACTTACCACATGCAAACAAGAAAGTGACGGATCCAAGTAGTAATTGAAGTGTTAAGGATTATCATTTAATATCTAAATATGTTTATTTGATGAATGGAAAAATCAAAAATCAAAATATCTAGTGAAAAAGTCGATTCTCTCGTTAATCTCCAATAAGTTGATTAGTGATTAGCAAATGATGAGAGCAAAGAGTAATAATAAAAATTTTTAAGGTGGGATGACTTGTAAACGTCATTGCTATTTCCATTTTAGCTTCTAAAAACTTTTTATTATTTATTTAGAAGTCTCATAGACAAATCTAGATATTTGAGCTTTGATGGGATTTGGATTTTGTTTCTAGAGACACGAAGCTTTGATAGAAAGTGAATTTTATTTTAAATCTTTAATAAAAAAGAAAAAAAATAAATACAAGAATGTAAAAAGCATAAAAAATAAAAAACACAAGTGATAGAGAAGTAAAGATTCAAAAGGGATGGTAAAAATGCAAATAAAACAAAAAAATGGACAGACGGTGTAATTTTCTTTTTTATTATCCTTTTGCTCATTTGTCCAATGGGCCGCTTTTATAAACCGAACTGACCCGTAAACTTGGCAGCCCAATTGCTTGGAGTCTTATGATTTGGTGTACGGACTAAGGCCCAGTACGCTATACTCTTGTCGTTTTATTCCCATGGGGGAAGGGACAGCCAGGAAACTTCCTTTCCCCGATCTACTGTCTCTAATCGACGGTACATGTCTTTGTGTAACTGAGAAACTTCTCTCTCTCTCTCTCTCGGGACTGATTCACTGATCCAATTCTCCAAATTTTCTAATGGCAACTGTTTTTAGCGGCGATGAAACCGCACCTTTCTTCGGCTTCCTCGGCGCCGCCGCTGCCCTAGTTTTCTCTTGTAAGCCAAACCCTAAGATTCTTCCATTGAATCGAATCGAATTCTTTTATGGTTATTGAATTGTACATTTGGTTTTGTTAGGTATGGGAGCTGCCTATGGGACAGCGAAGAGCGGTGTTGGAGTAGCGTCAATGGGCGTGATGAGACCTGAACTGGTGATGAAATCTATAGTTCCTGTTGTTATGGCTGGAGTTCTTGGTATTTATGGTTTGATTATTGCTGTTATTATTAGCACTGGTATTAACCCTAAAGCGAAATCATATTATCTATTTGATGGTTATGCTCATCTTTCATCTGGTCTTGCTTGTGGTCTCGCCGGCCTTTCTGCTGGTATGGCTATTGGTATTGTTGGCGATGCTGGCGTTAGGTAATTTATTCTTTAATCCTTTGTAGTATTTGATTCTCTTTAGTTTTAAAAATTTCTTCTGTTTTGATATGCATATATCGTGGCGATTGGTTCAGGCCCAACATCTTATGAGATGTCAATTGCTTTTCCTGATGATTTTTAATGGTTCTCTTTATGTTCGAGTAGGTTTTAAATTTCATTAGAGCATCATTAACTGATTTTAGCTACGTCCAAATAACATTGTTAAACATGTGCTTAGTCTCATTTCAATATGCGATTCCTATTATATGTACATTATCAGGTGAAAATAGCATATTCTGCTTTCTATGCTTCAACTAAATTTGTAATCGATGTTTGTCTTATCTTGTATGCTCTCCCTGTATTTTTGTCTTAGCTAGTGGGTTATGTAGCTGTGGCAGAACCTGGAATTTGAGCTTGGGTGGGGGGCAAATTTTCTTACCTTCTCTCTCTCTCTCTCTCTCTCTCAAAAAGTTACACACACAAGGAAATTCAATCATTTGTATGTTTTCAACTGTTCACTTGGAGATTCAAATGAATACGTGCCAAAATGCAGACTGTGTTCTATGCATGTTCAGCTGGTTCTTGAATCCCTTTTAACTACATACATTAAATAAAATTTAAAAAGAAATAGGAAACAGAGTTATGGGCTTTTTCTAGGTATACTCAACTTATATTTCCAAGCTTTACATCAACAGTTGCATTTTAATGCTTTCCGTTAATATTGACAAAGCATTGAAAATTTCTGAAGAAATTGATTCCTGAAGACATTTGATATCCTTGGACATTTGAAAAGAAAAAAAAAATTCCCCAATTTCAACTGAAATGTAGAAATTTCATTGGTGATGCAATCTTGAATGGAATTCAGATATTTCTACGGTAGCATAAATGAGAGATTCATTTGGTTTTTGATTTGTTTACTTCATTGACACAGTTATTCGTAATGCTTATTGTCACACTGTTTGGTTCCAGGACTAGTTATGAAATTTGGACCTTTTTGTTTCCTACTATGATTTTTTTAAGGATTAAGTTATATCATGGACCCAGCAAAATGAGAATAGCACATTAGCATCTTGCTCATGTTAGGCTGCTGGGATGCTGCTTAAAATTATTTTCATCTTATGATGGTACTGAATCTAATTGCTTAGGTGAAAAGAATTTAGTCTGCGGTAGTCATAACAACCTCTTATGAGGTTACCCAAGATATTTGTTGAATTTTCAAATGAGTGCACTGATATGGATATAAATGAAATCAATCTTTGGAATGTTATATGAAAAATGCAACCAAAATATTATATTGTGGTCTTGCATGCTTCCTAATTGTTTAATAGCGCTTCAATCCTTATTCCTTATCCCCATCTTTGCCCAGGCTAAGAAGACTTAGTGACTAGTGTAGGATTATGGGACAAAGAGTAGACCCACTTGTTACAAGCCGTTTCAGAATTTTCTTGTTAAATGCAAGCTCCAGATTTTGCAATCATTATGCATATTTATGTGTGACTCGTACTCAAGCTTATCTTGATAATTGTGTACTTAGAAAATACTTTAACATCATACATGTATATAGTATTCTGAGCATGAAAACTTGCCTCGCTGAATTTTGTTGTTTCTTCTGTAGAGCTAATGCGCAGCAACCAAAGCTTTTTGTTGGCATGATCCTCATTCTCATCTTTGCTGAGGCACTGGCTCTATATGGACTAATTGTTGGCATCATTCTTTCTTCCCGAGCTGGCCAATCCAGAGCTGAGTAGAATACCTGGCTGTTGGCATCACTGGTTATTCTCAGGTTGGTGATGCTATTGAAGAGTGTGCAGGTGTTCTATCAAGTTATTTGTCATGCATGTGATTTCCCTCAAATATATTAGTTGGCCCCGAAATAAAGCTTGTCATGTTTCTTTATATTTTTGTTGTATTCTACATATATTAGTTAAAACTTGAAAACTAGCATGCACATTATTTGGTTATCTTTTGCAAACTTGTCTTTTTACTTGTGATCATTAGATAGTATGCTACTTTGCTTGAATAATTGTACCCCACTAATTGCTTCTTTCTCTCTGTCTCTCATTCATGTATTCTGTGATTATATATTTACATTGTGGTCGTGAAATGTATTCTGCACTCAGCTGTTTTTTTAATTCTTGCTAGCACAATGCAGTCCTTAATTAAATCACTGGGTTTTCCGTCTGATAAATCCAAAAGGTGATGGATCGCCAATATTTGAGAATTATTGCATGAGGCATATCCATTAGAGAGGTTTATGACTTGGGATTAGGTTTGTACTATGCAGTTTCTGCACTTGGTCCCTTGGCTGGGGCTGCTGCTTCGTGGAGTTTGGATTTCAAGGTTATCCTTGTTTTACACAAGTTCATTATAATTGTCGTCGATTAAAAGAGGAGTATGCAAAATCTCCCAAATGTATAAGCAATATGAGTTTGAATGAGATGATTTTTCCTGTTTCTTTTGCAATAATTATTCTTTTTATTTCAGTAGATTTGGTAGTTTTCCATTTGCCTTCTGTTGTTTGTTATCTGTTTGAACTTCCATGCAATGAAAATGATACTGCTAGATGCAGAATTATTTATGTTTTAGTAACTTAATGCTGGAAAGTGCAGATATCTTTGGTTTGGAGTATGATCACAGTTAGTGTGCTGTACAAAGCAATGCATCACTGTTACAATATGGACTTATTCTATGGCAACTAATCCATGATAATGTTTCTTTTTCTTGGTAAAAATTATCTTTCATTATGTGTTGATAAAAATTTGAACTGTTGTATTCCATTTTTCATGCAAGTGAATTCTGTAGTGATCAAGTATTAACTTGATGGTTTAGTCAGGAGCAATACAGCAGGATCTCATGGTGAAATCTTATAATCTCAACTATTTTTTGAATCTGATGGTGGGCAGTGGTTTTACCCACCCTGACCCCCCTTCTTTTTTTGCTATTTTCTTTCTTTAGCAAAAACGTGGCAACCTTTTCCAAGTGTGACAAAGACCAATTATGGTGTCAATAGGGCCGATAAGTACAACGTGAAAAGGTGTGAAGGTCACATCATATGTTAAATCATGGAGTGGATTAATTACTTGATTTTGAGCAGATTTTTGCTAAGTGGTAAATATTTAGATTCTATCTAGAGCTTATCAAAAGTGATTGGCCTTAGTCCATTTTTTAGCCTGTAGATGGATGGGTGGGAATGTTTGCGGGTAGCCAAGGACGAGACAATTTAGAGGTTGATTGATAAATAGCCGTGTTTTGGCAATGTGCAATGAAATAATTTGGTTGATGATTAAAAGCAGCAAAAGCAAAGATTTGATAGGATTGATGATGGACAATGACATTATTTGGCAATGTTCAATTAAGACTCATGATGTTTGAGTAGCTATGATGGTTAATTATTATGTTAATCGTTCCTTTTGGTTTTGGTTTATTTGTAGGAATAGACATTTTGCTGGCTTGTAGTTAAGTTATTCATAAAAGGAGCTCTCTTCTAATCCCATCTAAAGATCTGATGAATCTGCTTGGGCTTACAAGTCTGTTCGAGTATTACTCATATGTAATTAAACTTGTGTGAGAATTCTATTGGATTTGTATTCTAATGCCTAGTCTTTTTCTACTTTTAAAATATGCATGGGATCACTTGTAAAGTCGATAGGGAAATATTTATGCAATCATTTGCAACGCATGCATTGATAGTAATTTGATGCATTGATAAAGCAGGTTATTACTGAACTTTAGGCTTTTTTGAATGTAAACGATGGACCAAGTATGGTTTGAATGATTAGAAGTAAGATGGAAATTTCTAGTAAACATACAGTAGTGTTCACCTCATGAGGTCCAAATTATAAAAAGAACCTACTGAATTGTTTAGTTTAGATGAGGTAATAGGTACCAATAAGTGGATGGTAGTATGGTTATGTGAATTTTATATATATGTAATGTAAATATAGGGAATGGTTGGTACTATTCATCATGAATAGTGTAATGCCCTTTATATACTTTACATTCTTAATTATTTTTAACTTTGTGATTACTTATTAAATGTCATTTATATGTCTTTTTTTCTTTCATACTTGCAGCTTTGCCATTATTATAGTAGTAATATTATTAATATTATTATATAGTAAAATGTCATTTCTCTTTCATTTTTCTTTCATATTGCAATTTTGTCATTATTATTTTTCTTTAATCTCAATTTAGCAATTATTATCCTTATTTAATAACTAATTATGCATTAATTCTTTAGCTTAATTTTCTTTTATTATTTACTTACAATGATATAATTTTTAATTAAATTATTACAATTGAATTTGATTAAAATACATTAGTAGTTGAAAGTATATTAATACTATATATTTTCCCGAATTTTTGTATGAGTTTTTTTTTTTTATTTCAACTTTTTTTTTTTGTGTAAAAATATAATAAGTTTATAATTTTTATATTAATAAGTAATAAAACTTATGTATACGTAAATTATTATAAATGTATACATATATTTTTATATGTATTATTTTTATTATAAATATATAACTAATATCATATCATTACATATAAAACAAAATTTAACTATTCAGATTGAAGTCTAATTAACTAGACTATTAAATACTCTATCTACTCACAAATTATAATTTACATTTCTTTTAGAGATGTCTACTTTAGTCCATATTCTTTTTCATATTAAATTTATTATTATATTTTTAAATATGTTATTTAATATAATTATAATTAATCATATTATTTTAGAATGATTAATATAATTTATAGTGATAATAAGGATAAAATAGTAAAATAAATATAAATTTTTAATCTTTTTGTTAAAATAAAAGTGAGCTATAATACGTGAATAGAGAGAGTAATAATTATAATTTGTTTAGATAATTAATTATTTGTAATGATTGAGTATTTGTAATTTAGCAATATATTTATTTTTTTTATAGTTTTACACTTAAATTTAAATTCACAAAAATTTTAAATGATCATGTATTCATAAAATTTGTTCATATATATATATATATGAATTTGTTTTCTTTTTTAATTATAAAATTTCAAGTATAATTTTAAATTTTAAGGTTTTCTAAATGATATTTTTGAATTTCTTTAAATTTTTTTTATATATAGTTTTAGAGGAGATTGAATCGTTAGTCAGTTATTAAGTTATATATATATATACATATATATATATATATATATATATATATATATATATATATATATATATATATATATATATATATATATATATAAGTGTATTAATTTTTGAACCTCTCTTTTTGTACTCCATGGCATAAACGGCAAATTCTTGATTTTTTTTTTTTTTCCATTTCATTATATTTTCTCGTAGTTTTTCATCTTCATATTCCTTTGTTTCTTCCTAATCAAAGAGATGATTATGGCAAAGAGATGATTTGATAAGAAAAAGACAAAAAATAAACAAGGCCAGATTTACATGAAGTCTATTAGGCGCGCTGTAAACGAGACGATTAAAGAAATAACAAAGAGATGCTTAACGGCCACCGCTTCGGATTCGACGTTTATCATTTATTTCTCTCTTTTTTTTTTTTTTTTTTTTTTAAAAACTCCATTTTATTAATAGTTTCCACTTTGGCTATTCCATGAAGAATCTGACAGTCGGCTTTGCAGTCTGTGCCCCCTTGCCCAAAAAGCCATCAAGAAAAAACAAACGGTGATTAATAAAGCTTATAGCAATTTGTACTACAGCCTCTGAATCTGTACTCAGAAAATATAGGTAAAATATTTTTACCTCCACTTAAAAATTAAAAAAAATAAAATAAAATTAATTAAGATGATGAACAATCATTCTCTGTCTTTCTACACTCTCTACTGTTTCTTTCCCATGCCCTTTCTGTTCCCAGTGGGTCCTAAAATTTAGTGTCTGTGTACTCTACTTTTAAACCCCCTCAAAAAGAAAAAAGGAAATGGGGGCAAAAGAGCACGTGGCTTCTCCACAGATTGAAAGCTCCTTGAACCTCTACGCTAACTCTAGAGTTTACCAAAACCCTTACTGTATTTTAATTTTTTAGTGTACTGTCCAGCTGCTCATAATAAAAGTTATTTCAAATGTTAAAATTTTAATAAATTATTTATTTTTAAAAAATAAAAAAATATATTCAACTCTTTATATTTAAAAAAGTAAATATTACTTTCTAGTTAAATTTTAATTAATTCAATATAAATATCTATGTATTTTATTTAAGATAATTTTAATTCTATTTTTTTTATTGGACAAAGTTAAAAAAAATAATTAATATTTATGAGATAAAATAAAATATAGAGATTCTATTAAATTTAAACAAAATTTTCTATTTTTGTTAATTATATACTTTTTATTAAATAAAATATATTTTTTAAAATAAAGAATACTATTAAAAATACACTGAATACCTTATTTTTTATTATATTTTATATATGCTCTCTTCTTATAACGACAGATAAATTATATTAAATTTTATAAATATTATATTATTTATAAATTTAACTTATGTGTTATTATAAAAAATGAGAAAGTAATAAGATAAAGTATTTCAATGCTTTTTTTTTTCTCTTTGGCATTAAAAGAAATACCAACACAAATCTATTGTATAAGCGACATTCATTTATCATTCAATTATGTGTTGTGTGTAGCTGAATTCTAAATTTTTTTCTTGTAGTAAGATAAACACACGTAAGGTGAGATCGTGATACATTATTTCACAAAATTATAATATTTTTATAAAAACTTACTAATTTATATAATTCATCCACATTTTTACCACAAGTTGAATTCTAAACTTTATAATAATAATAATAATTTTAAAAAATCAACATCAAAATTTGAATATTATCATAAAACTAAAAATTTTACATATAATATAACTCATTTATCTATTTTTTATCAAATAAATAAATATTAATATTTTTATCTAATTAAATTACCAAGCCTAAAATTAATGCTAAAAAAATGGCTTTGTTTTTACGTTTTTTTGCTAGGTTGTACCTCGGACCCCACAACATTAACGGCAACATTTTTTACTCTCGCGGCCACTGGCCAGCCCACTAGTAAGAAACTCCCCACTGCCACGTGACTAGCCTCTTCCCTAAAACTGTAGGATCCACATGGACCCCACTTTTGTCCTTTTTACAGACATCTTTAACTGCGCCTGTCCTAATCGTTGACTGAAAGTGTTGGCCTTCTCTCTCTCTCTCCCCATGGTCCCCACACCTTCCCTCCAAGGCCGGCATTAATGTAGTAAGTAAGGATACAATATAATACAATTAAGTAAAAAATAATAAAAACGGAGGGCAAAATTGTCCAAGAAAAAAATTTAAAAATCTAACACATGTTTTTCCCCGAAAATAAAAAAAAAATGCTACTGCTACAACTTACAACCGTTGCACTCAGAAATTTAAAAAACGGGTTAAAAATAATCGGGTTTTCGGGTCTCAAAATGTTTCGGGTTGTTGTTGTTGTTGTTGTGCCGGAGAAGGCTGAGAAGTAGGATCAGCTGACGACGGAATATCAGGACCGACACGGCAACCTTCAAGCATGAAAACAATATCAGACATGGTAGGTCGATCCAGAGGATCTGGTGCAGTACAAAGTAACCCAACTTTAACTCCTAACAAGAACTCTTCCCATTCCGAAGATTCAGGATCGAGTTCAAGCAATCCAGGCTCTAACAATTCAGTAATTTGACCTTTCTGTAATTGCTTCTTCACCCATTTCACTATATCTTCATCTTCACTGAACATTACTGGTCTTTTCCCTGTTAGTAGCTCTAACAATACAATGCCAAAGCTATAAACATCTGATTCTTTACTCACTTCCCCTGTTAATATTGCTTCTGGAGATACATAACCCAATGTACCAACTGTTGTTGAACTTGATGCCTCTGCTGGTGTTGCTATTGTTAGCCTGTCTAATCCGAAATCTGATAAATGGGCTTCGAAATCTGCATCGAATAATACATTCTGTGGTTTTATATCTCCATGAACCATGTTTGATGTGTGTAGAAAGGCTAATCCTCGAGCAATTCCAAGTGCTATTAGGTGTCGCATTGGCCAATTCAGAACATGACCATCTTGGTGTGATGCTTCTTGAAGGAGAGTGGCTAAATTTCCATTGGGCATGTAATCATACACAAGAAGTCTTAAATCTTGTTGTTGCCCTGCGTAGTAGCCGCGAAGAACTGTCAGGTTTCGATGCTTCACTTTGCTCAAAAACTCTGCTTCTTTTCTGAACATGTTTTCATCCATTGATCCATCTGGGAGTCTTCGTATTGAGAGTACCATTCCATCATTGTAACATGCCTTGAAAACTAATCCATATCGAGTTCTGCTAAGTACATTGTCTTCGTCAAATTGTCTAGTTGCTTCAATTGTTTCTGCAAGTGTGATTTTGTTGTTGAACATGACAAGCTTTGGTCCTCCATTATCCGTGCTTCCTCGACCACCACTCGCAGCTGAACTAGCCCTTGCTGGACTACGTTTCTTCTCCCCTGCTGCCCCTTGTTTTAGCCTCTTTCGCCACCTCAACAGGCTGAAAATGTAGAAGCAGCAACACAATGCCAAGAGACAAGCTCCACTTACAGCCACAACAACCAACAGAATTAATCTTTTCTTTCTGTCCCTTTCAGCTACATCCACACATTTTCTGTCTAATGGCTTCCCACAAAGGTTTGGATTACCGGAAAATTCTGATGGATTGTTAAATCTAGAGCCCAGCAACAATGGAATCTCACCTTCAAGGTTATTGTTTGATACATTCAAGTATACCAAGCTAGCAATTCTCGTAAGATTAGCAGGAATCTCTCCGCTTAAGTTGTTAGTGGAGAGATCAAGAAATGTTAAGTTGGATAAATTGGACAATGAATCTGGAATGCTACCAGAAAGACGATTAGTATCAACTAACAATGAAGTTAACAACAAGCATTTAGAGATTTCCTCTGGGATTTCGCCTGATAAATTATTCCTGCTCAGATCAAGCACTTTCAAATGAGAAAGGCGAGAGAGATCAGTAGGAATGCGGCCAGTCAAAGAATTTGATTGCAACTCGAGAATTTCAAGATCAGAGCAATTACCAAGATCTGGTGGAATCAATCCAGAAATGTGATTATTTGACAATGAAAGAACAACCAATGACTTGAGAAATCCATAAGTTGATGGAATCTGACCAGATAAGGAATTGGAACTGAGGTTCAAGTAGCGCAAACCCATCAAACTACTGAACCCTTCATGAACATCTCCAGATAATAAATTCTCCTGCAAAGCAATGACTTGAAGATTTGGCAACCCAGAAAGCTCAGATGGCAATTGCCCAGATAGTTTCTGTTTGCTCAAATCAAGAGTTGTTAGCCTCAATAGATTTCCCAAACTAGCTGGAATTTCCCCTGAAAATACATTCCCACTCAAATTCAGTGACATTATCTGATTCAAATTCCCAATATTTGAAGGGATTTCACCTGAGAAACTGTTTCCACTAAGGTCCAATGTGGTTAAATTCCTTAACCCCATAAGCTCCTCCGGCAAGCTTCCATTCAAGCCATTTTTTCGTAAACTCAAGGTTTCTAGTCCTGTGAGATTCCGAAAGCTCGCTGGAACTAAACCTGAGAACTGATTTGATCCTATAGATAACTCTTTTAACCCTTTTATATCACCTAAAAATGCAGGGATATTCCCTGAAAAGCTATTCCCTTCAAAATCAAGAACACGCAAAGAGCTACATTGCTTTATCTTCTCTGGAATAACACCACTGAAAGAATTATCAGCTACCCTTAACTGTTCCAACCTCAACATACTTCCAACCTCCGGCGGAATCAGGCCGGAAAATAAATTCCCAGAAAGTTCCAACATTGTTAAAGTAGCCACCTTTGTTAACCATAACGGAAACACACCGCGAATTCGATTCCTTTGAAGATCCAAAACCTGCAAAATACTAAAACAGTCCTCTGATTCAGGCCCAACAACATCCGTGAACAAATTGAAACCCAACTGCACGATCCTCAACGATGGTGAATAAACCGATACATTGCAAAACATGGAAGATGGTACTGAACCAGTGAGGTTGTTTTGCGAGAGAGAAACGACTTGCAGTTTAGGTAGTGCTCCTATGGCTGCTGGGATCACACCTCCAAGGGAATTCCCATTGGCGCTCAAATGCACAAGCGAAGAGCAATTAGCAATGGCTGATGGTAAAGTCCCTTCTAAATAATTGTAATCCAACCAAAGATACTGAAGATATTGAAGCTCACCAAAACTCACTGGAATCGAACCAGAGAACTGATTATAAGAAAGATTGATGAGTTGAAGCTGAGACAGGTTAGCAATGGTGGATGGAATGGAACCAGAAAAAGTGTTCGATGAAAGGTCCAAATAAGCAAGATTTGGAGGGAGGCCGGAAATTTCACCAGAAAGATGGTTTTGAGCAACATTTAAAACTTGAAGATCAGTGAGATTACCGATCTCCGGCGGTAGAGTACCGGAAAGTGAGTTATACTGCAAGAAAATAGCTCGAAGGAGTGTACATTTAGAGAGAGAGGAAGGGATAGTTCCATTGAAGGAATTGGACCTGAGACTCAATTTACGAAGCATTTGTAAATTAGATAACTGATCAGTGAGTCGACCAGCAAGTTGAAGACGAGGAAGACGAAGCTCAGTGACACGATTGTTGGTATTACAAGCAACTCCACGCCAGTCACATGGAGCCAACGGCGTAGATGAATCCCAACCATTTAAAGATCCAAGTGGGTCATGAAGATTGAGTTTGAAAGACATTAAAGATTGAATCTCTGATAGATTTTCAGGTTGGCGCTGAGCATAGCAAGCCCATATAAAGAAAAAGAAAGTAAACAGAACACCATTCATGGCTATAGCTAGGAGCTATGAAAAACCCAACAAATTAAAAATAAAAAGAAAGAAAGAAAGTAGAAAAAAATGGAATCTTTCTTTGAAACTTCATTAAAGATTAAAGATTAAATATTGATGAAGATAAAGAAAGAGTGAATGAGTGATAATGGGAGCAGGAAAAGAGCAAGAAGAAGAAGAAGATGGGATTGGTGTCTCCATGTGTAGAAGCAGAGTGGGTAATGTTCGGTTACAGAAAGAGACCCACAGAAAGAGAGAAAGAGAACAAAATAGGGACAGAGAAATGCAGAGATTCTCGCAAAACTAAATCAAATCTCTCTCTCTTTCTCACTTGGCTAAGCGCAAAAGGCTTTGAATTAGCACTTTTGAAAAATGGTAGTTGTTGCTGCTGTTGTGGTGGTGGACCTTTTTAACCTCATATGATATGATATGGGTTGAATCATTGATGTTGTGTTTGTGTGTGTTACCCTGTGCCTGCCTTGTTGTCCTTCTCTCCCTTTTATTTTTTTTTTTATTTATTTTTTTAAATTTGGGGTTTAAAATTTAATTATTTTATTTTTTTGGATAATTATTTTCTTTGTTATTTATTACAAAAATAAACCTAGTATGTTTGTATAGTCATGTGACTACAAAGATCACAGCTCCATTCCTTTGTGTCTATGGAATTCTTGGAGGGAAAAAAGAAATGGTCTATTATTTGAGCTCCATTGAATGAGATAATAGTATGATTTTACTCACTCAGTGACCAATTTTTAATTCAATAGTATTAAAATTTTTTAGGATTTTGATTCTTAATTGAAGTTAAATTTATAAAAAAAAAAAAAAAACACTGTTCTCATTTGATTTTAGATAAATTTAATTATTTTATGATATTTAAAAAATTATTTAAATATTATAATATTTAAATTCGATCACCGTCAAATTGGATTTAATTTTCATTTAATCTAACTAAATTTAATTTGAATAGCCAAATATTACTTATTATAAATTTTTATATCAATTGCATTCCCTAATATCATTTTATTTATTATAATTTGTTTGTAATTTATTGATTTCATATATAATTAATACGTGTGATTTAGAAATATAATAATTTTTTTTAAATGAAGCATTGGAGATATCTTCAAAATATCACAATGAAACTGATACTTTTTTAATATTAATCACAAGAACTCTTCAAAAAATATTATTAATGAAAAATAAAATTAAAAAATATCAGTATAAAAATAATAATTATCTAAACTTATAATGTTCATAGAATTAAACATAACAATTAAGATAAAGTAAATAAAAAAGGAGTAGTGTAAATCATCGATTAGTCTAGTTATATATAATGCTTCACGTTAGGCGATCAATAATTACATTTCTCGCATGATAAATGTGAGAAATAATAAAAATTAATCTTGAAAATCCAGTCAAAACAACGAGACTAATCAAATAAAATATACCATAGAGCATAGATACTTCTTGTTTGAAATAAATGCACCACATAAGTGGAATCATTTTCTAACCAAATATAAATCCAACCATATGCAAAATTGTTATCTAGAAGAATAGCAAAATAACCTTTGTCGAAGAGCACTTAAAGCTGATCTATCGGTGTTAACTTTCAACCAATCTGCAGGAAGAGAGTGCCATTTTACTAACATGGGTTGGCAAGATTAGAAGCTCATTTTGAGAGTTAATAAATTAATAAAAAAAAATATCATTTGCATATTTTGCGAGTTAAATTTATAGTAAGTTAGTAACTTCGACTTATTTAAGGTACCGTTTAATTCATACAAATATGTAATGTGGATAAGAATTAAAAGAGCGTTTTCGTGGCTATGACCATTCAACTAAGATTCCCAAAATCGGGTTTCACATAGAAAATAATTTAATTAAAAGATTTTTTTTTTTTAAACTGCATCTAATTGCCATGATTATCGGAAAAGTAATTATATAATGCAATATTTTTGTGCTTTATTTACAAGATTACATTTCTAAACAAGAAACTAATCTATAACTTGAATAGATTTATTTTTTTCATTGCATCACTTAAAATGCTTTTTTTTTTTTTAAAAGTACTTAAAATACCAACAAAAAATTAACTAATTATACAAAATACCCAAATTAATATACATATTAATTAACCAAACATATATCAAACAAAATTGAAAAGGTACCCAAATTACGTTAAAAAGATTGAAAAAAATACAAACATACTTATTTAAGAATGGTGACACTAACCAGAGCAATGGTAGAGAGGACTCATTATTTATCGATGGAATTACCGATAGAATACCATGTGGCGTTAATGATTCCGTCGGTAATCATGTGGCACAGAACTTGACAAGTTTAATTTATTTATCAATGGAAAAAATGTCACATGGTATTTTATCGGTAACGAATTTAATTTCGCTAATTTTTCACACTTGAGTTTTGGGTTACAGCCTGTCGATAAATGGTTACTAAATTATTAGTAAAAACTCGCATTACTTCTTTCCATCATATATTTTTAACTGAAAATTTTCACTGATAAATATTGACAAATTCTATCGATGTTCCGTGGTATGTTCATTTATTTTTTTTACACATTTCCGTCGGTACTTCATTAGTTTCTTGCAGTGGTTTATTTATTTTTATTAGTTTTTAGTTTAATTTTCTTTACTTTTCCGTATTAATGGCTTATTTTTATCTTTATACATATGTATTAAATTTATGTGTATTCCAATAATTTCTTTTATGTATATAATAATTCACAGTTTACTACCATTAACAAATTCAAAATTTTATAAAAAGAATGAAATAATAAATTAATGGTATAAATCTAAACAAAAATTAATTAAAAAATTTTCATTTAAGAAAAGTATATAAATCAAAAAAAAAATTAAGTAAAACTTTTTTCATTTGATTTGTCTTTCTTATTGTTTGTAAAGGGTAAACAAAAAATAATCAACTACCTTTTTATTTTTATTATTATTGATTATGTTTATTCTTCTATGTTGGTTTTTTTATTTCATTTTTTTTATGTATATCTTAATATGTACTTCCTCCATTTTAAAATAATTATTTTTTAGAAATTTTATTTTATTTTAAAATATTTGTTATTTTAAGATTTTAAGAAAGTATTTATTATTTTTTTCTAACTATATCTCTCTATTAAACATTCACATTAATTACTTTTGTTTATTTGCATCAAAATCCAAAATGAATATTTTAGTCTTTTTAACTTATAATTATGATAATTAAATGACTTTATTAATATATATGTACTCTCTTAAAACGACTATTAATTTTAAAAGGAGAGAGTATTTTTATTGACACAGTTATTCTCTTTAATAAGTTGAAATGAATGATAAAGCCAATAAGAAAAGACACCTGAATTTATAATCCTATTTAAAATTTTGCTTTTTTTTTTTTTTTAACATAAGTCTTCATTTTTTTTTGGTTAACTTTATCTTTTATGTTTAAACAAAAGATTATATTACAAATCGTATTTATTTTTAAATTTATTTATTTTAGTTGAAAATCAAAAATCAGTAAATGTAACCAATTATTTCAATTAAATTGGCACAAACATAGTGTTTTCATCATCCGTATATATTTGCACATCTAAATGTTTAAATTTATAAACTAAACACATTTAATTAATATTTACATTATTACACTTGCAAAAATAATAAAATAAGTTATTTGAAATTCTCATTAATTAGACTATTATATTAATATTTAATTAGTTAAATTTAAATTATTAAATTAAATGAGATGCCCACAATATATTATCTTAGATTAATTTATTTGAAATTCTCATTAATTAGATTATTATATTAATATTCACTGGAATGCGTGTGTGACTCGTAGGTTCCACCATCACACTTTCACGTGCAATTCTGATTTTTAGTTAGTTTATTGCATGATTGTAAATGTTTTGACAATATTATCTGCAATTGTCATTGAATTGAAGAAATAATTTTAGATATAAATAATTTAAGTTTATTTTTAATATTGGAGGATACTATTAAAATATGAATCTATTGTTAAATTAGATGTATTTACTATTATATTATATTTGGATATGTAATATGAATATCATTGTTAGTTAGACAAAATTTCAAGATTTAGTTTGACTAATAAGAAAGTTTAATTTTCTTTTTATTAATTATGGTTAGATTTTTATAACTAACATTCATGAAGTAATAATTCTTGATATATATACTATATATAAAAATATCTTAAAATAATTTCATGTTAGTATAGTAAGGTTTAGTGTGAATATTTGAGAAACAAAAAATTTTATATTAAAAAGATATGAACTAAATGAATGATGTAACAAGCAAGCCTGTTTGTAAGTTTAATTGAGTTTAGCTTAAGTTTAGCTCATTTATTAAATGAGTCTTGAAGCAAGACTTAAGAGTTTTGAAGCAAGTTTTAAGTTTGGCTCATTTATAAAATAAATTGAACACGAATGAAATTTTATCAAGTCAAATACTGAATCACTTATGAATAACTTTGGCTCATTTACTGTTAATAATATAATCTCACATATCAAAAACTTCATATGATATCAGAGTTTAATTAATATTTGTACCATTTTTTGTTTTATTATAATTTGGAATGAGATTTCAATTTCTTTTTCAATTTTTGATATGTTTCAAGTCTAGTTTGATTTCAATTATTGCCCATGGAGAGTTTTTTTTTTTTTTTTTTTATTATCTTGCCTATAAAGAGTTTTTATTCTTTTTCAATTGCATCAATCTAGTCAATGTAATAAATTCAATTGCCACTTGAGATTCTCAATCACATACTCTCTTCGTTTCAAATTAATAATAATTTTATGAGAGTACACATATATTAAAAAAATTATTTAATTGTCATAATTATAAGTTAAAAATACTAAAATATCTCTTTTTGATTTTGATGCAAAGAAATAAAAGTAATTAATATGAATATTTAATAGATAAATAAATAAATGATAAAGTTGAAAAAAAAATAATAAATACTTTCTTGAAATGACAAATATTTTCAAACAAAATAAAATTTTTAAAAAGACAATTATTAGAAAACAGAGGGAGTATTAATTAAATACAAACATATTAATGATTAATATAAAAATTGACTCATAAATTTTAATAGCTAACTTTTAAGGTTATTCTCTTAAATATATATTAAAAACTTAACATTTACAATCCTAATAAAAAGGATTAATAAAGATTTTAGGCTGAATTGGGTGTCAAACTTATTAATATGGTTCTCTCATAGAAAGGAATTCTTCCTTTTGGGATTTTTTTTTTTTTTAGTAAGAAATATGAGAACTAAATTCTTTTAATTTTTTAACAAGCCATATAATTGCTTAATTTTAATAAATGGTATCCAAATTAAAAATTTATTAAAGACTAATATTGGTTTCTTCACAAGGTCTAGAAAATATTTTATCTAACATTTTGGGGTTTCTAATTCCAACAAAAATATTTCCATTATTTTTACTTTTACTTTTTTTTCTTTTTTTTTTTATCAATCCATTATTATTATTATTGTTCTTGCCTGCTCCATAGCTTTTAGAAAGCCAACCAAATGCTAAATCTAAGTGCAATGTTCTCATAAATAATTTTGCAACAAACACTACTTTTTAAGAAGTAACTTCTTTTAAAGTGAGACATAACTTCATAAAAAGTCATTTTAATTAAATCTCTAATTAACAACATCCTTATAGATTAAAAAGTATATATTTTAATTAATTTTAGATTAACACTTCTTGTTCTAGAGTTCAAACCATAAGCTTTTCAACAAAAGTAATATAAAATTAAATAATATTTTTATTTTATTTTTGACTTTTAAATTTAATTGAATTATTACGTTAAAATATAATTTAATAATAAATATATAAATAATCTTAATAATAAATTTATATTTTAATTTATTTCTTTTTACACTAAAAATAAATAGCCAAATTAAATGAATTTACAAAAGAAGATGTGCTGTCAAGCTAAGTGGTAACCTTTATGCTTTTTTACTGCAATTGTACACTTTTTCTTATTCTTTGACAATTTTTTTTCCTTATTTTTTTGACTTTTATATCACTTCTCAAAACTTTTTGCTTTTTGTTTTTAAATTATTTATTTTAAATTTTTTTTTCCTCTCTATATCTCTCTTTTCCCTATTTGATTCAATGGTCAAAATGGCAAGTAAGAGATTTAGAGGGGGGAAAAAGGATATATATATCATTAATTATTCTTTCAAGGTTGATTATAAAGGGGAAAGTACATAAGAGGCAACACCCATAACCATAAGCTTATTAAAAAGATAAAAAAAGGGACTTAGGCCCACTTTTGCTAAAAAGGTCAATTAATTGGGATGGGCCTCAAATTAGGTGGATAGTGACCACACCATATAAATAATAATAATAATAATAATAATAATGCAAAAGGTAATTATCCTTAGATTATTACATTAAAAATAATAATATTAAATGTGGGCAACAAGAGAATAATTAATTGGGTGCCAAATTTGAATTGATTTATGTTAGCGGGAGAAATAAATTGGGTTTTAGCCCTTAAATTACAAGTTTTAAAAATGCATGTTTTGCAAGAGAAATTATTGAGTTATACTATTGCTATAATGGCATGTCTAACTAACACTTTATTGCATACACTTTACTACCAATAGTGGACCTAAATCCAGGGTGCCAATGGCTATTTACTTAAAAAAAAAAAAAATATTGTATTTTTCTTTTCTAGTAGTTTTCATTGAAAATAAAATTTTTATTTTCAAATGTAACTAAAAAATAAGTGGAAAATATGTTTATTTGTTATGATTTAAAATTTATTTTTAATTTTAAAATTTAGAGAATTTATTTTTTTAACAACAGTAACGATGTTCTTGATGATAACTGTAATAGTGATTATAGTGAAGGTTATGTCGATGGTAATGATAGAGATGTGGTGACTGTGGAGGTAGTGGTGGGCTGGTGGCAATGGTAGTGATGGTAACGTAGGAGGTGATGGTGACGGTAGTGATAATAGCGGAGGTATTGGTGGTGATTATAGGGAAGTGATGGTATTTTTGCTTAGAAAAATTAATGAATAGAATTTTAGAAAATGTTTTAAATTTATTTTCTACTTTTCTTTTAAAATAATGAAAAAAATGAGATAATTTTTTTTTTAAAACAATAAGTAAACACAAAATCTTATTTTCTGTTTTCAATTGAATTTTTTTTTAGAAAATTAGAATAAATTTTATCAAGTAAACAAGCCCTTAAATTTTTTTAAGATTGCTAAGTGTAATTAAGGAAAAGTATAATAGAGTTGTGAAATGGATGTACTTTTATATGGTTGATTAGTGTACAAGTGAGTTAAATTGCTTGGAAGTTATTTTGATTTTAATTTCAATTGTAAGTTGTTTGAAATAATTTTAATTTTAAATTAATTAAATTTAAATTCAACTAAACTATTATTTCATCTCCATCTTCTAATTTAATCTAGATTCAAATATTATACTCCATCCGTTTCAAATTAATAATCATTTTAGAATAGTGCACGTATATTAAAAAAGTTATTTAATTATCATAATTATAAATTAAAAAAATTAAAATATTTCTTTTCGATTTTGATACAAAGAAATAAAAGTAATTAATGTGAATGTTTAATAAAAAGATAAAGAGATAATAAACTTAAAAAAAATAATAAATACTTTCCTGAAATTCTAAAATGATAAATATTTTAAAATAAATTTTTTTTAAAGAGACAATTATTTTAAAACGGATAAAATAATACTTAATTAGAATTATTAATGAATGAAGCTAATTTAAAATTGAACTTAGTAAATAAGTTTATTTAATAAAAATTGAAATATATTTAGTCTATTCACAATCTTAGACTTAAAAAATATATTCATACACTATAATCAATAATGATAGTCACAATCATTTCATTTTCAATAATATAATTAATTAATTAAAATTAAAAGCTCTAATAACAAAGAAAATGAAAAGTTCCTATGTCAAGGAGCATTTCTATTCAAACAATCAAGAAAAATGAAAATGTTAATGAATATAACAAATATTTTTTTTTATTAATTTATTGATATTGATAACATGGGAATGGGACATGCACATTTTGAGGTCATAAAATATGTTGGTATATGTTTTGTCATGTCCATATAACATTAGAAAATGTCCAAATGAGAACAACATAGAAAATGGGTAATATTATAATTTACTAATAAAATATTCAAAATGACATTTGCCAATGTCATAAATGACAAAGGAGTCATCATTTGACAATATCATAAATGGCATTGGGAGGCTCACAAAGACAACTTTAGTTAGGTATTATCCAAAGGCCTTTCTTTATTGGCTTGACTAAAAAACAAAATTTGTGTTTTTTTATCATTCAAATCAAAAAATTATATTAATATTGGCTATTAAATTATATTGAATTATAATTTTATTTCATTATTTTCACTTACTTTTTAATTATTAAAACAAATATAAAATGTAATAATAAAAAGTTATTTGTTGTGAGATCCTTTAGAAACATAAAAAAAAAAAAAAAAAAATATCCTTGTAATTGCAAGTTTTGTAATATATATGGATAGCCATACATGGCTTCTAAGACTCGAGAAAAAATAATTCAAATTATATATATTTACAAAATATATTATAAATAAATCTATAAAGTCATCAACTCAATTAAATATCTAATATATTTGAACATATCTTGTAATAAAAATATATGCATATATATGTAATTCACCGTATAATTAAGACTCGTTTGTTACACAGAAAATAATTTATTTCTGAAAAATATTTTTTAAAAAACTAATTCTTAATAATTTGGTTACAATATTAAAAATTAAAAATAAAAGATAATTATATACTGATTAGTTTTTCTGTATCATCTAAGAGTATGAGAAGTGAGAAATTTCACATTCGAATTTCTTAAATCACAAATCGTTATTATCAATTTAGTGAAAAATGTTTGTGTAGCTTAATATGATTATGTGGGTATTCCTTCTCTCTAGTATCAAAAAAATAAAAATAAAAATTATTAAAAAAATTAATTTATGAGACTATAAACATACTTAAACTTATAAAAAAAATTATTTTTAAAATATTATTGTTAAATATGAGAAAAATATATAAAAATAATAAATTTAATTATCGCTGGTAATGAGTGGTGATAGTCGATGGTCGTTAGAGCCTAATGATAATCATCATTGGTCTCTATTAGTGACTATTATGATCGAAAAATTAATAAATTTATATTTATATATTTTTATTTTATTATAATAAATTTATTAAAAACTAAAAAATAACTTCCTGTTTTTAAAAAGAGGAAGTTATTTTCCTTAAAAATGACTTAATTTTCCATTTATCAGAAAAATATTTTTAGTTGACTAATTTTTCAAAGTATTTTAAATATCAAAAAATACAAAAAATATTTTTCAGGAAAATATTTTTTGCAAAACAAAAAAAGCCTAGGTTTTTTGCCAAATGAAAGAAGCCTAAGTTAAGAATTTACAAAAGAACATTGTTCTTTAAATATTGCAAAGTAAAAATGGCAATAAAGAATTTATAAAATATACTATATATATATATATATATTCTTTTTCTTGTGATATATAATAATAATAATAATAATAATAATAATAATAATAATAATAATATAATATAATTATAAAATTTTGAAAGTAGAAATTATAATTAGGCTTTTCTATTTAATAATATAAAATCTTACCTAAAATATTAAATTTATTTAATAATACTTACAATTTGCTAGCATATTATTAGGGTTTTTTTTTTTTTTTTTTTTTTTGAGACAGAAAACATATTATTAATTATTGAATTGGTTGTGGCACTTAAAAAACGGGACCGTGTTGTCAAATACGAAAGCCCAATCAATCTATTTTTATTTTCTTTTAGATGGCCTATCAATTTCATGTTCCCAAAAAGAAAAACATTTTATTTATAAAAGATAGTAACATGGCTATGATTTTTAAATGATTTATTTAAATTTTTAAGAATTAATGTGTAATTCAATGTAATATATTTCAATATTAAAATATAAAAAATATAATTATATATATTTATGAACTAAAGTATTGAATTATAAATAATTTAAAATTATAGTAAGAATTAAAATGTTTATTTAGATAAAAATTTGATACCTTTAAATGCAATATTAATTACCTTGTTTTATTGCCATTTTAGCTTTCCTTTTTTTTTTTTTTTTTTTATATACTATGAATTTTTTGCTTTGATTTTTTAAGACTTTGAAAATTATGTAATATGAGGGGAAAGTATTTTAATTATTTTTTATAAATTTAATAAAAAATATAAAAAATTATATGGGAAGACTAAATAGTCTGATATAAATAAAACTGAGGAGCTAATTAGTTAATTCCTCAAAAAATAAATATGAATTAATTAATTAGATTAAATTTCAAAAATTAAATAATAATTTATTCTAAAAAATTCAAAGTTTCAGAATTACTCAATTTTTTTTTAAAGGAAAGAATTACCCAAATTTGGTTTCTAGCCAAGTGGTAGTAACTACTTTTAGACTATATTGAATGGGCCTAACATTTTTTATTAGGCCCAAGACCAATCCAGGTTATGTTGGGTGTCTGTTATACTGTCTCAGACCCATGACCCTGATGAAGGGTTTTTAATTTCTAAAAGCATCTCTAATAATATTTTTAATTCCACTCTCTATTATAATATAAATAATTTAATTCTTTATTTTAATTTATTTTAAAAATCATGTATATTTCAATAATACTGTCTATTTTACTCTCTATATAAATTTTTATTAATAAAATTATTTAAAAAAGAATAATTAGGAGAGAAAATGAGAAAGAAGAAAATAAAAAAATAAAAAAAAACTAATAAAAAAATAGTTAGAAGCTATTTTCTCACTCTTTAAATTTAAAGGAGAGAGAAAGTGACTTCTTATAAATTTTAAAAAAAGAGCTTAGTTTAGAAGGTTATTAGAAGGGTTAAAATTTATTCGACTCTTTATTTTTAAAAAAGGAGAAAAGATGGGAAGGCGCTTGGAGATGCTCTAACATACATATAGTAAATAGAGTACAAGCCTAAATGTTAAGCCTATGTTTGAGAGCAAAATTGAGGGAGGAAAGAAAATAAGAGATGAAAATATGAAAGTTCTACTTTCTTGTTGTTTGGATTAAAGGAAAATAAAAGGAGAAAAGAATGAAAATAACTTTATTTTCTCTTATTTGGAAAGCTAAATATATGGGAGGAAAAAAATGTATACATTTTAAATTATTATTTTAATATTTCATTTTTTGAGTTTAAATTTGAATTTAAATTGTATTTTATTATTACAAATTTTTTTTTTCTCTTTTCGCTTTTCTCCATCTTCAAGATTAAATATTTAAAGGAAAATAAGTGTTATTTTCCATCTTCTCTTTATTTTCTTTTTTAAGTAAAGTTATTTTCCTTCAATATTTTCTTCTCTTATTTTTCCTTAGTTATTTTCCTCTAATATTTTCTCTCTTATTTTTTCCATCTCTTATTTTCCTTCATTTCAAATATAGGGTAAAACAAAGCGCAAAAAATCTATAGCTCAAAGAGGTAAAATACAATAAAAGAAAAAAAAAATTCCTCCGATGATGCATATTTCTCCTCTCACCACTAAAATCTTTTATATATATATATATATATATATATATATATATATATAATAGAACACATTAATAGATAAAAATGCTCTTAGTTATTATTAATTTTTAAAATAAATACAAAAATTTAAATCCAAAAAAGAAAATAAGAATAATAAACAAATTAAAGAAATAAAAACAAATAAGAAAGACTAGGGAGCTAATTAAGTAGCTAGACCATGGCCATGGATTGAACTTCTTGGGCCATTAAAGTGGAAATCTTGTTCTTGGAGATAGGCAATGAAGGTGAATTATTAGAAAAAGAAGATTTCTTGGAAGAAACTTTATGGAAGACATTAAAGAAAGCGGCACCAGCAAAAAGGAAACAGAAGCAAGAAACAGGAATAGCAAGAAATGTACTGATAGCTATGAAAGTGAATCCTGGACTATCGTCTTCATCCATATACTTTATGTCCATTGTCACTGCTATGACTATAAATCCTCCTGTGCATGCTGCTTGAAGCCCCATTAATACCCAGAAAATTGTTGAACCAAATAACTTATCTATGCAATTACTCTCCATAAATAATACAGAAATTGCAATTACTTATTATTATTTTTGAGAAAATGGAGAAGAAGAGCAGGGATAGCAATGATTAGTGAGAGGATAAGGGATGAAATACATAGCATATAGCCATATACAAACTCTTTGGAACTGACGGATTAGAAATTTGTTTTTTTCTTTTTGAAATTTAGCGTTAGCATTTTCACTAAATTGATGTAATTATTTGTTTTATGATGTAAGAATGAGTTGTTGCAAGTAATTTTTAAGTAGTCTTTGTCTACATTTATAAATTAATTTAATAAAATTTCGCGGCAATAAACTAATGAATAATCATATTATTAAATTTCATTTTTTAACTATAACTAGGTATGAATTTTATTGCTGTGGTGTGTTTTTAACCATGCTGTTAAACTCATACTGGTTGGGCCGATTTAATTGAAAAAATTGAAAATTAATTTATAAATTAAGTTAGGTCACTTATAAATTGGATATTTTTATAATAGCGTTAATAAATGTATAATGTCTAATTAATGTTTATTTGTAACATATAATGTGCGTTATTCATGTCTGTTAGCAAATATTTACTCTTCGCTTAGAAAAGTATTAAGGAAAGGGGAGAAAATGAGGGGGAGAAAATATATAATCTTTTATGTTGTTTGGAAATAGGAAAAAATTGAGGGGGAGAAAATAGAGTGAAAGTGTATTTTTTTTTATTTGACATAATGATTAAAAAATTATTTGAAATTGAATTTGCAGTATTGCCCTTATATTTAATTAAACTTCAAATTTTATATTATTATTTGAAAGGGCAAAAATATAATTACATAAAATTTTCCCTTATTTTTATCTTAAAATGAGAAAACAAAAAATAGTAGGCCCAAAAGATAAACTTAGATTTCCATCACTATTTTCATTTGTACTTTTTTCCCCTCTCATTTTCTTCCTTTTCCTAAATATAGGGTAAAAAAAATAAATAATAAATATATGCTATTATTTGAAATTAAATTTTTAACTCGTGATCTTCGATCTTCAGTAATTCTAAGATCGGATCAAATTTAAAAATTATGGTTTTTAATAAATTATCAAATTTATGTAATTAAATGTTTCATGATACAAAAATGTGTTATTGAAAGAAATTTTTAATTAATCTTAGTATGCATTTATAAATTAATTCAATAACATTCCACCGCAGTAAACTAATGAGTAATCATTATTAAATTACTTTTTTTTTCCTTAACTATAACTAATTATTACTTTTTTTTTCTTAACTATAACTAATTAACTATGTATGAATTATATTGATGAGGTGTTTTTTTTTTTTTTTTTGGAATACTTGATGAGGTGTGTTCTTAATAAATTACAAAAGTTGTAAATTGAATATACTATAAAATTTCTCTTGCTAAGAAGACACTGTGAAACTAGGGAATCCATTGAGATTTAAGGCTATATTCAGTTCATGTTTATGGTATAATCAAGGAACATAATAATTATTTCATATAGAATAATTATTCTAAGTTTTGATTTATTTTTAAATAAAGAATACTAATTTTATAAAATAGCAATTTTATAATTTTTATACAATATATATTTCACAAAAAATTAAAAAATTAATATTTTTTAAACTATGAAATAGAATATTTTTATTTTTACTCTTTAAAAATATTGGTAAGTTCAAGTTCACCACTATTACCTTATTATTTTTTTTTATTTTCAGATTTTTATTTTTATTTTTTATTTTTTAAATTTCAAGTTAAATAAAAATTTTATTTATTATGCATTTAAATTATTTCTTGAATAAAATTTAATAAAATTATATTTAATTTTAATATTAATAGTAAAATTAATTTATAAAAATATTATTGTCATTTATATGAATAGAATAACTATTTTATACTATTAACCAAATTATAAAATTAAAACAATTATTTTATTTCTATCCTATTTTATTACTTAAAAATAATTATTTTATTTTTTATATATTCTATTCTTCTAAGTTTAAAATAGGAAAAAAGACAAAAGTCTTGGAGAGAAAGTCCAATAGAAACTTCGTAAAGAGCCGCTAGGCAAAGGTGACTTGCCAAAACAGAATCATTTTTGGTCAAAATATGAGGCAAAGTGAGTTGGCCTGCAATGAATTTAATTTCCTTCTACATTGTTGCCATTAGAGAAAAGGAGGTCTGTATTCACTAGATTAAACCCTAAAATAGCAGATAATTTGGGTCCAGTTTTGACTATTACAGCACACTTCCAATAATTTTTTTTTTCTTCAAGATTTGGACGTTTCACCTCTTGCATTATGAGGCAGTCATTCAATTGAACTACCCAACCCCAGTAAATTTGATTAGAAACATTTCAACAAATTTTAGAAAAATTTTTAAATAGACTGAGTTTACCACATTAATTATAGACTAAACTAATAAAAATATGACATATTAATTAATGAAGTCAAATCATTTATAAACTAATCCAATAAAAATAAATTATATTAATTAATAATACTATAATCTATGCATAATTTAACATCATTAATTGACGTCATATTTATATTGATTTAATTTATAAATGATGTGATAGATTCAGTTTACTTAATAATTTCTCCAAATTTTAATTGGATTATTAGAAAACTCGAGACTCTGATGTGTACCAAAAATTTAACAAACAAGTTGTATTGAATTGCTTGATATATCATTTTCTTGCATATTTTTTACTGTTAGTTTGATCATACTAAGGGCACAATTTTAACCGAAGGCCATTAATCTGAAAAAGAAAAAAAAAATTAGTGTTATTGCTTGTCAATGCAAACAGGAACCAAGAATCAGCCTTCTTTCAAACTTATAGAAAGCATTGTTGCCATACAAGGTTAAATGAATTTCTAGAAAGGCAAGAACCATTATTATACTGCCTATAAGGGGAGGCCAGATCATTAGGCAATCAAACACCAAGTCTCTACTTAGGTTAGAAGAAAGTTAAAGAGTTTAAATCCTGATATCTTGTCTCTCTTCAGTTGGATCAACAGCAAATACTAAAAATTGGAAAGAAAAAAACAAAGAAACACAGAGTATCAGAGAAGAAGTAAATTGACATCTGCAAGAAGTTTCAAAAGAAATGCAGTAAGGAAATAAGAAACTAACAATGGCATTCAGAAAACTTACTGACCATCATCGAAGTGACAGTGAGAGGAAAGACATGCATAATACAGATTGATACTTGCCTAAATTCATACATTTCATCACTAAAATTAATAAACTTTTATATTAATGCTCATACAGAACCTTAAATAACATTCTCTAATTATATATGTTTTCTTTCTTCTTTGTTACACGCCAAAAAAAAAAAAAATAAAAAGAAAATAGAAGAAGAAAAGGGACACATCAGCAATATATCATTTTTCAGTTCAAAGAAAAAAAAAAAAGAAGCAATATATCATTTCTAGCAATTAACAGATTTACATTCGCTCTCACAACGAATTGCGGTTAGAATAAGAAAATGCAAATGAAAAATACCTTTAAATTGAAGACTTATCTGTGTGTGTTGATGCTGTCTGAATCATAGATTAGCCGTGAAATTTTACTCTTATGGTATTCCACAAAATACTTACAAAAGAGACAATACACTGCGCTTCCAGATGGAAGATTTCCTCCTGCTCAGGTGATGTGGTGTAGTGAGAAGCCCAAACATCTCCTTCAAAGTTTGCTCTTGCCCTTCAAAACTGACCAGTTTTGCAACAAGAGTAGCGCTTTCGGTTATATGGTCCATATCTGTTGTCTTAGACCATAACTGATGCACCAACTGCATCCTTCTATTGTTTGAACTTAACGCAATACCCCACTTTAGGAAAAGATTCTCTCTCTCTTCTCTAGAGAGGCTCTTCTGCATTTGCCTACACAGCATCTGCCTCTCTTGATTCAAAGCCCTGTTACTGATCACAAAGGAAAACATATCATCTTACGGCACATTGCATATCATACAAATATATATATAAATACGGTTGTGCATATACTTGATTTTAACTGTGTAACTAATATACCTTGATGTGAGACTTAGAGTTCTTCCATCAACCATAGTTTCATTACCCCGGGAAAATGTGTCCTTGAGGAAGGACAGCTTCCTGAGCTCAACCTCCATGTAAAAAGAATCTGTTGGATCACCCTTAAACAGCAGGAAGAAATAGGTCCGATGAACCAGTGAGACACTGCAAGCATGCCAAAGTTCAATAATCTGCCCTTGAAGCCTCTTAAATTCTGAAGGCCACTTCAGATCACTATCTAAATCATCTTGAATTGGATCCAACCCAACATCTTTTACATTCTTTGTGGATGCAATGGCCTCTGATTTTGTTTCTTGGTTCTATAAATCATGAGAACCAATACAAAATGAATCAGTGGTTAGCTTTTCGACCAAATCTAATTTTGCTTCACCTTCCAAGTTAAAGAAAGGGGAAAAAAATAATGGACAGAGAAGACAGGAGATAATAAAAGAAATTGTATGGTACATCATGCTGTATAGATAAACCCTTTATGCCCTCCTACTGGATTTTATTCTGACAATTAGCTATGGATTTATAAACAAAATAACATGGCCTCATATTGTTCCTATCATTACTTAACTGTAAGTCCATAATTGATCCATCAATAAAGTGGGAAGACAAAAGGTATTTAGCAATTAGAAAAGAAATCATGATAAAAAGATAACAAATGCTCACCAAATGATCATCTGAGTTCTTCATTCCTGTATCTGAATTGCTAACACTGGAAGTACTCTTCCAATCAATAGTTACAATACTCTGCAATTGATAGTCATCAACCACAGGACTGCCAAGAGAAGTTGATGAGTCATTTCTTGATAATTCTTCGACATCAACACCATGTTTCAGTGAATAAAGTTTCCTTTGAGAATCTTCAATTCTTCTAGTAAAATCTTTCCCAAACACCATTGATGTTGTGCTATCATTCCTTTCTATCTTCTCAAACCAATATGTAGGCATACTCATAAGTCTTGCTCTACAACTTCTACTCCTGATCATCTTCAAGCTTGTAGATCTAGACATGCCTTCATCAAGTAGCAATGGAGATGGTTTTTCAGGGGAGGGTATTATAAAATCAGAATCCGAGCAATTCAAATCTTTTTGTTCCTTCATTGGGGGTGACCCTAGTTCTTGAATTTCTGTGTCTTCGTTCTCAACCTCTGTCAATCCTGAGGTGCCTGTGTTTATATTAGGAGATGAAACATCAGATTCTGCATATCTGTGTGGAGTAGTCTCCGATGTTTGTGAATTTACATCTCCATTTGTGCTGGACTCTTGTGAATTTACATATACATTTGTGCTGGACTCTCCAACTGTAATGCATTGGACTTCCTTGCAAAGATCATGTAAATTTTCTGGAGTTTGATCTTCATTATCCTCATGAACACCATTTCCAACAAGATTAGCAGGACAGATAGACAGTTCTGCAGAAGAATTTGCTCGAACAAAATTCTCTTTGAAGTGTTCAAGTTGGATGTAGTTCTCATCATCAGAATTGCTACTATTGTCTCCAACAGAACACTGAGATGCATCAAAAGACCTGACACCAATATCTAGGAAGTGAGGCTCCTCCGAAGCAGGTGAATATGATATTGAATTTTCAGATTTGAATGAATTGCGCACTCGCAACTTAGGGTAATGATGATCTTGATCTGCCTGGAAAAGAAATCAGACTTAGAGAAGGAAAAGGGAGATGAAACTGGATGCTTCAGCTAGATAAGATTTTAGGAGTGAGAACAGGAAAATGTGCATACTGAAATTGTTGAAGATTGATCGTCTTCGGCCACTCTTAATAGATTCTCAACCTGAGAATGAGCTAGGTCTAGTTGTTGATTCAGCTCTGAAACTTCTTTCTTTAGCTGTATGAGGAGACAAAAACTGTCAATTCGAGGTTTAACCAAAAAGACAGAAGCTACATATTTGCATGAATGAATGATGCATATGAACATGTAATGCTTGGCATATATATGGTTAAAATGAGAAGCAATGTTCACATGATAAAGAAAAGGGCAAACAATATTTGTTGCAAATTACCTGCAAAATTCTTTTAAGAAGGCAGGGTACAGAGGAATTCTTTATGCAAAAGTCTTTGAAAGGTTTCTTTATGCAATATTAGAGTGTGAGAGAGGAATTGTGTTCAGAGATTTTGATATCTTGGTTAGTTTAACATCTTGTACAAGCTATCCCTTTCTCTTCTCTAGTTTCAATTCTACAAAATGAAAGGCTCACAATTATTTTAAAAAATAACCTTGTGATTTTGCAGTCATTCAGCTGAGCTCATACATAGACCATCAAAGACAGACTTAAACCCATATTACAGTTAGCATAAGCCAACATATGGTAAGCCCATGGGGAAGTCTTAGTGGCAATTAAGCATAGCTTCCAAGTTGGTCAAGGTTTTTAATCCTAGATTTGATTGCTTGCAAATTACCTAGGACATTGAAGAGAACTCAATGACCAAGTTCCTAGGTGCTCAGAGATGGGGTTTTTGTCATGACATTTATATACATATATTAAAAAAATGCAAAAGCTTCAAAGAGAACACATTCAAAGGGAGGTTTCCATTTCATGCCGTTTACAGAAGATGATGGACATATTGACAGCATAAATGCAGGAAAAGAACAAAACTTTTAAGTCTTGTTCTCATGATAAGCATAAGTATTGAGAAGTGATCCCACATCATCGAATAAATAGAAAAATAACATTAAGGGACTTATAAATGAGAGGGGATTGGACCTAGCTAGTATAAACTAATTGGTTTTGTGCAAGTGGGTTTCAATAGTTGCCCATTTATAAGCCCACGTGTGTAAGGGCTCATGGACTTTAATAATAAGGGGCACTAATTATACATATTTTGTTAATTATGGTTAGGTTCAATCAGGGACATGTACCTCATGCATTCAATGTTTCTGATATGCATCTCTTTTCCTTAATTCTTCTGACATGCATCTCTTTGCCTTAATTCAAGTGTATAATTCTTCTGATATGCATCTCTTTTCCTTAATTAAAGTGTACTTTCATGATGTCAAGATGTAGACTGATGGTACTTAGGAGGAATTTACAGGAACTCAAATGTGACATAGGAGTCTTGGACATCACCTTTTCAATTTGAAGGTCTTTTTCTCTTAGCAGTGATGTGGAATCTGATGCAACAGAATTTGATCCTGCATTCCTCAACTCACTCTCCAATCTAGCCAATTCTCTCTGAAGTTGCTTCACTAAAGCTTTATCAGACACAACCACATTGACACGTGCATTGGTTGTCACTTCTTTTGCACAACTTGCAAACAGGAGGGTGTTTCTGGACTGCTCAACATGGCTTCGTGCAGGGCTTATAGTACAGATGATGGCAGTCCTAGCATTGCCTCCTAAGGAGGATTGCAGTATGCGTGTCAGCTTTGAATCTCTAAAAGGAATATGCCCATTTCTTCCTTTGCTGCACCAGTCATAGAATTGCATAAATTAGCACCAGATTTTATATTCAGTTTAATAGGACTTGATTTGTACAAACACTAAAGGGAAGAAATAAAGCAAGCAAAAAAAAAAAGATCCAGAAAATGCAGAAGCTTCCATAATGCTACTGGAAAGACCATCCCTACGAAAGTGCTTAGGCGATCTGGGCATCAAGGTTGATATCCTTCGAAGCAACTTCTGTCAGTATTATATCCTTTCTAATATTCCAAGAAAGATATTTATTTTTTAGCAAAGTATGCACATGTCAACTTTCATATGGAATAGTTGAATTATGAGGTATATAGTTTATGATATAATGAATTCATAAGGCAAAGCAATCTATGTTTTTCAAGTTATGCAAGACAGCATTATTAATTTTTCTAAACAGCAGAAAGAATGACCAAGGGTGAATATATTGAGTCTGGTGACAAGTGCTTAAATTTTTTGAGTATTCAAATATGTATTATTGGTTTTCACTAAGATTGTTGATCGTAACCTTAATCAATTAGTACTGTCAGATAAAAGGAACAGGAGGAAGGAAAAAAGCCTCGGTAATTAGCGAAAAATAAGCAACTGTAAGAGAACAAGATTTAAAGCCTCCAGTCTGTATTTCCATGCATCAATCTATCTCTTATTTGTGCATCTTATTTATATTATGGCAAATAGATTATATATCAAAACGTAACAGTGTATCTTATTAATATTATTGCAAGCATAGTGAGATCTTATTTTTTCAGAGCAATGATGACTAATTGCAATTAATTTTCCCTTCTTTTGCTTTTTGAACAGTTAAAGTTGCATAGTTTGACAATGTGGTTTTAGAATCCAAAGACACATCATTCAGTGGACAATGCAAATGCACTAGTTTATGTATAAAAGGAGACCGTTAAATTGCTTCAAAATGACTTGACAAAGTTTTCTCCTCGGAAATACTATAAAGCAAAGGATAAGATGAGATAAGCTACGCTTACAGGGCAAGTCTGATAGAAGTGATAAAGGAAGCGTAAGTTGTCTAGATTCTTATTTCACTGTTGTCAATAACAGTGATGTCAAAATTTGAAATTTGACAGGTTAAAGGAAAAAACATCGTGCATCTAATGGGCTCAATTTAAGTTCTCACAATCATATTTTCTTTGAAAGCTTAAAAAATTACAATAGTTACCGAAACTAGTGCTACCAACACTGTTTCTCAAGTATTAGTCTGGAGACTGAAAAACAAGTTATACAAGCTTACCTTAGCTTACGAATAACAGTTCCCAATGTCAGTAAACTGCGATTTATGTGGCACCCTTCTTTCAGCCTCATGCCAGCTGACAAAGACTGAGATGCACGCTCACTTCCTGCTAGATCAACAAAATTCTGTGGAGACCAATAATTATGACACATTTTTTTGTCAGTATTACATAAATCTAATGAATCAGATATTACAAAATTTTAATGATTCGTACCACAGCAGCTGCAAGGCTGCTTGACTTGTCATTGCCGAGAAACTCACGTGCAGAACTTTCAATTGTCTGACATGTACCCATTATCAGTGAAACCGCATTACAAGTTATTGACTAGCAAAGATAATCTGAAATTTCAAAGTGAAATAAACATTGAGATCTACCAGTCTCAGAATTTGATGAGATCTGGAGCTTGTTTCGTTCATGGAAGTCTCTCCTATTTGTCTCTGAGCTGCAGATATGCACCAGGTCATTGTTAAGTATTTAGTCATCAGTCTTCTAGAAAAAGAAAAATTAGTCAAGGGCAGGACTTACCTTCACAGACAGATAGAAGTTCTGTAAAATGATTCCAATCCCTCAGTGTTTCCTCTGTGAGTCTCTCAACAACAGTCCCCCTCTGTAAATATTGGCAATTGTTATTGCACTGAAAAATGCATACAGAAGGTTTTCACCAGAAAAATAATGAGAATTACCTCTGGATCATCTAGAAGTCGAAGAGGAGTTGTATCCATGCTAAGCAGGTCCCTGACAGATTCATTGTAAATCTCCATGGCAGAGAACTTCAGAACAAATTCTCTTTCCTTGTGCTGTAGAAATTGGAAAAGAATTTTTTTTCACCAAATCCAGAGGAGACCTAAGAAACATGACCAAGCATTGGATATGTTGTCTTCATTACCTTGTCCATATAGTCATATATATCTGCCACAGTGTACTCGGTAATTCCACTCATGGTGTACGTCTTTCCGCTACTTGTTTGTCCATAAGCAAATATACTTGCTGAAAATAATAATTATTTCAGAGAGAAGGTAAACACACAAAGATGATACTTGGAGCATAGATTCATCCAACAAGAACAAAAAAGGAAAAATAAAGAGTTTGTACTCACAATTTATTCCATTAACAACTGCTAGTGCAACTTCCTTAGCTCCTTCCTCATACACCTTCCTTGTGGAGCTATCAGGCCTAAATACTCTGTCTAGAACCAATCAATTAATCAAAGAATAGAAAAGAACAAGATGAACGAAAGGATGAGAAAAAATCTGATGTAAGACACGTGCTAGAATAACTCTCTACAAATACAGTACTAAGAACAGCACTAATGAACACATATCAACCAAAATACAGCCGACTTTACAATGTGGAAGCAGAAATAAAACATTGCTCAAAGCTGAAAAAATTGGATAAAGTCAGCATGAGTAGATTTATAAAAAAAAAAAAAAAAAAAAAAACCAATATGATATCCAGGTTCCCAACATTATAAACAGATTCAAGCAAAAACATTTATCAAAAATCAGAATATCTTTTTGTCAATAAATTAACTGTGCATTTAATAAATTTCTGTCTAAACCTTGATGACTAGATTAATCCTTTTCTCCATCAACGTAATTTGGCAAATCTTAGATACAAAATTAGAGATGTAATTAAAAGCCTAAATCAAAATATATTGCACTATGATATAAGCAAATTTCTTACCAAATGTATATGCAGTTGGGTACATCGACCTCTCTGAAACTGAAAGATTACTCCTATATATGATAGTATTGTCATTGATACATTCCCAATCCGATACATCATTCCTTGCAGTTTCTTTTTCATTCAAAGGCCTCAGCCGAACTGAAACAAGAATTCTCTCCTCACCACCGCTCGGCTCCTCTTCATCAGCTGCTCCCATTCCTCACGTTCTGTCTATAAAAAACTGGAAATTATACTATATGCAAAAAAAATAGTCAATGCATGCTAATAAAGATCATAAAAATATATCATCTTTTGCCTCTTCTCTTCGGCTCTCTCCTCTTTTCATTAGCTGATTATTCAGTTAATGTATTATACTCAGACAGGAATTTTTTTTTTTTTTTTTTTTTTTTTTTAAAAAAAGAAGTTTGCTGGACTCCTAACAGAACAAAAGAGCCAAGCAACCTTCTTTAACAGCCACAATCATTGAACATCAGCAAACTAATCATGGGTTAGTGCTAAATTCACCGACACTTTTGGTCAGTTCTTGTCTCAAACAAGAAACCCAAATTTTTTTGTTTATTTTTAAGCTACTAAACTCCAAATTCGTTAATTAAATTAGACAACTACCATTTGTTTGATAAGCCCATTCATAAGCTACTATTAATATTATTCAAGTCAAACAAATGGTAGTTGTCTAATTTAATTAACGAATTTGGAGTTTTCTAAAAATGGTCCCCTATAACAGACTGTCAAACAACACCTGTTACACCTTCATCTTCTCATCTCTTTTTACCTATACACCATTTACATATACATAAATAAAGCTATAGCACAAGATAGAGATATATATATATATATATATATATATATATATATATATATATATATATATATATATATATATATATATATATATATATATATATATATATATATATATATAATTTATTTATTTATTTATTTATTTTGTATTTTACCTTGAAGAGTGAGAATTCACAATCCCTTTCCAGGAATGTTTGTGGCCTGTGGAAGAATCTTCACTGACTCCATGTGCAGATTATCTGTATCACAACCACCAGCCACACACACACCTAGCTGTGAAGCAAGGCTTTTGGATGTTCTTCTTCAAAAATGTCGTTTTTTCGCTCTTTCGATGTCGTTTAAATGCAGTAGTCCCTGGAAAACAAACAAAAATCAGAATCTAAATAGCAAAATTTCCAACGAACAACAACAGTGAGAAGAGACATTTTCAAATTCAACTTTTTTTTTTAAAAAAAACCGGGATGAAAAAAGAAATTCAAAAATATGAAACAATTAGGAATTGAATTCCCGAATAAATGCATCCAAACAATGCCTTAGCAACATTTAGCAAAAGAAAACTTCAAAATTTTCCTGGAAAATTCTCTGGATAAAACTTGCATTGCACACAAACAGCAATTCAAAAATAAAATAATTATTAAAAAAAAACCCTGAAAAATGCAGGAATTATCTGACCTCAAACAGCTCTGAAAAAATTCCAATAAAATCATAAATCAAAAAGAAAAAAAAAATTAGAAGAAATTAGAGCGAAAAGAGATGGAGAGAAAACGGAAATTTGTTCTCTCTCTGTGTCTCTCTTCTCTCTTGTCTCAAAGGCAAAGGCAGGGCTGAGGGGGAATTTATGGGAAAAAGATTATAAAAAGGAAAAGAAATAAGAAAAAAAATTGTAGGCGTTGTGGTTGGTTAGTTGCTTTCGTAGCTGCTGTGTGGATGCTATTAGCCTTTGATTTAAAACTACCGCGCTAAAGCGCTAATTAGCCAATTGCAAGTTTAGCCTAACTAATTAATTAATTATTATTATTATCTTTTTTCACCTAATTTGCTTCCTATTTAAGCCTAATTGCATTCATTAAATATACTATAAGTTAGTTCAATCATAATTAGCAAGTTATTGCATTTTGTGCCCAAAAAAAAAAAAAAAAACTTTTTTCTTATTTGTAATAATAATTAAAGTAGTCTTGGATCCACACAACATAGATTCATAGTTTTTTCTAGTAAATATAAGTAGATTCATAGTTTTTTCTAGTAAATATAAGTATCATTTGTTTATATTTATTAGTATTTCTTTTACTCTTATAGGAATTGTTTGTTGTTTTTTTAGAAACATTTGTTTTTTTTGAAGTTTTTATATTGGATTGATGTTAAAAATTTAAATGAAAATAATAAATCGATTATTTGTAGTGATCAAACACGTTTGAAAACGTAGAAATTGAATTGTGGCATGATATAGTCATCTAGCAAAGTGTATTTATCACTATTATACTCAACTGCTCTATCAATATGATCGTCTTTTTACTTATAAAAAATATCATATGTTGACTTTAATTCAAAAACATGATTTATATTAATCATATAATTTATTTTCGTAAATAAAAATTATATCTTCCATCTAAAAAAAGTTTTGGATCCAATCAATTTGCATTTTATGTATGTATTTAAAATTAAATAGAGATGGGCATGGAAAAGTAATTTTTCATTATGGGGATTTATCGTAGAAAATCTCCATATTATTTTCTTGTAGAGGTGACAATGGGGTGTAATTTTTTCCCATTAGCATGGATGGGACAAGGGGATCCCCTCCCTGACTTGAAAACTAGTTAATGTATATTTCCATAAATACAATTAGTCCATTATATATATAAATAATATTAGAGTTAGGGTTAGCCACCATCTATAATTTTCTCTCTTTTTCATATTAAGATAATAATGTTTCGCGCCTCTCTTATATCAAATCTCTCAATCTAACAAATTTAAGACTCCAAATAATTTTGCTCAATTTATATTACATAAAAAAACTATTTTATGATAGTATTTTTAATTCGTTAATTTTAAAGTCGACAAATAAGATATTTTCAATTTGAATATTCTATTTTTTTTATATGATATATCACTTTACTATAAAACCTAAAAAGAAAAAGAAAAAGAAAAAGAAAAAGAAAAATAGTTAATATATTGTTTAGTTAGATTTGGTATGGGTTTGGTCAAATATAATTGGAAATTATTATAGTAATATATATATGTATGTGGACTTTGTTTCCAATTTAATCAATTTAGTTAGTTAATTGATTATTAATTGCACATGATAGCCTTTATGCTTTTCCCAATTTCAAATAGATTTTTAATTATTTTTCAGTTAGACATTACAAATTAATATTAATTAGTGAATTAGAAAATAATTTTCCTTTTCAATTTGGTCAAAAAGTGAAATATATCTTTGCTTAAAATTTCAAATTATAGAGAATTTGAAAGAGGAAAAAATAAAATAAAATAAAAACAAAATTCTAGTTTCTTTGCTTATAAATGCAAATGAAATAGTGAAACTGAAAATTAATTTCCACCCTCCAGAAGGTGGCTGAGATAATGAACTCATTAATTTTGACATAAAGGAACTATTTTATGGTTCCTTTTCTAATTTCTTTTAAGTGACAATGATAAAGATTTATAAAGACTTGGATTATGTCAATTCTTCTTTTATGTATTTTTCTTTTTTTATAATTCTTTATATATAAGAAAATATTTATATATTTATATATATATATATATATATATATTTTTAAAATATATAAATATATATATAAAGACAGAGAAAAGACACGTACACGCTGCAAAATCATATATTTATATATTTATTAGGAAATTATAAGATTAAGATTTTTTTTTATTATTATAAATTTATATTTATTAGAGTTTTACAGGTTGCAATTAGTTTTCTGCTTTGTAATTTATAAAATATACCTATCACTGTCAACGATTTATTGCATTTACAGACACATGCATAGTAATTAAATTTTATATATTAATTTTCGTTTTGTTTATAAAATTCAAATTCTATACTAATTAATCTCTAAATTATTTAATTTTATTATCATTAGAATTATCTTTGATTTAATGGTAAAGCACCTGCCTTAATACAAAAAGTCAAGAATCTACATTTGGATTAGATTTTAATGTATTAAAAGATTAAAAAAAAATTATTCATCAAAAAAATGATGCAAGAATAATTCATTTAAGTTGATTTTTTTACTAATCTTTTTTAAAGTCATATAAATCACATATTAAAAAAATAATAGAATGATTTTTCAATATGAAACACAACTCATTAATTATTTAAAAGTTGAATATATTCTTATTTAAAGTAAAATTATCTCTTTATAAATGCAAATAAAATAAAAAATAAATAGATTAATTTTACATTTCATTTATTTAAAATAATATAATTCAAAATGATCAATTAATTTAAAAATATATTCTAATTTAATTCTATCAAAAGAATTTATTCTAAATTGATCCTTAATTAATTTCAGAAATATTTTGGATTTTATATGTAACATACGTATCACAATTCAAACTCGAGATTTTATAATACTAAATGATAGACTTATTACTAAATTTGATTATGGACTGAACTGCAAGTCACAATTAATAAAGAAAATTAAGGCGAATGAGCTGAAGTTTCAGAAAATTAAATTTATAAAGTCAGAAACGCCCATAAGCAAGTATATATACTCACTACTGAAAAAGAGTTGCATTCTTTAATTTATATTCGTGTAATATTGTTGGATTGTATTGAAGTCTACTGATATTATATAGTCATGAAACTTGGAGACTTATTGAATTTGTTTGGCTCCACAGAAAAACAAAACAAGAAAAGTTGATAAAAGAAGTGGGGACTGTTTTTGACCAAAAGAAAATTCTGAAGATAATATAAAACAAACAGACAACACCCCATGTGACTGTGGAAAAGAGAGAAACTAGTAATAATAATAGTTCACATTAATTCACAAATTTTTCCCCTATAAATTCCTTCTTCTTATTTTTTTTTATTGCATGTGTCTTGCAAAAAAAAAAAAGCCAAGAATCTACTTTTTATAAAGGGAGAACATTAAAAGGGAAATTATAAAAATGAATGAATTTAAATAATTATATGTGGTCATTTTTGGCTTTGAGTTAATCAGTTCAATTGCATGTGTTGGACTTTAGAAATGCATGCATGTGCAATCCCCTCCCCACCATTTCCTTCAAATTTAATCTTTTGGCCTTTTTAAGTTTGTTGCATCCAGTGGGAGCTGAAATTCAGTTTCCTTTTTTCTCTTTAGGGTTTTGACTTAAAATACCCTAAATTTTATTGTAGATTATTATAATGCAAACTTCTAAAAGTATTTATGTTGACTTCAGAATTTTATATAAAAAAAAATAAAAAATATCAAGATTTAATTTAATATTGGAGTTTCATCATCATATATACAATTTAAACTTTTAAATTGAATTTGAGATTTTTCATAATTCACGTGGAATAAAATATAAAATAGAATAATAGACTAATAATAAATAATAAGGGAAGAAATGAGAAAACATATTTCGAACTTTCTCTTTAATTATATCTTGAAATATTGTCCTGAATATGCCTTTGGAATCATACTTTTATATATTGTTGAATATATATAATGAGATATTTTAATAAATATAATTATTTCATTTATTTTTTATCTAATACAAAGATATCGATACTATTTTTTGCTTCATGTATTCTTATATGGCTCTTTTATCTATTTTTCGTAAATGCAAAGACACCGATATCATTTTTTGTTCTATGTATTTTTATTCCATTAAATTAGTTTATACATTTGATGTTAGCAAAAACATTAATTTATATTTAATATTATTTTTTTAAATTAAAATTATTTTAAAAAATATTTTTTCACTAATTTATTTCGAATTAAAGATATTTGGATTAGTATAAGCTATTTCGAATTTCACAAGTTAAATTTATGCTAATAATTCATATATGTGTGTGGATTACGTTTTACCATGAATGGATAAAACTTCGCATGCATACTCATTTTTAACAGAATATTATAATTTTTTTTTTCTATTTCTGTATCCATCAGGTCCAACACAGCGATTCAAAATTTGATTTTTTCCTGAGCCTTCGAACTCTAGAGTCTATCCCACGAAATAGATGCAAAAACTGCACCTTTACGAAATTAATAAGTTTTCTCATTTTTATTTTTAATGATCAAAAGCAGGTTTCACACTTTCATTGTTTAATGAAAAGAAACATTACCTTATTATATTGAACTAGTCTCGATTTATGCAATTTTTATTATATTTTTGTTTAATTTGACTATATTTTAAAATATTTTTTTAATATAAATATATTATTATTATTATTATTTTATTAAATTTAAATATTAATTTATTTTGAATATTAATATAAATAAAATGAATAAATCAAGTTTATTATATATGAACCAATTAAAAAAATTGACGAAAAGTTATTTAATATATTAATATATATAAATTTTAGTTGGGACCTGCAACGTAAAAAAATAATTAATGAGATAGTTTTATACAAATTTATTAATTTTTAAAAGAATTATTCAACACATAACAAAATATTTTCTAAGCAACTTTTCAACTAAGCTATATATATATATATATATGTATACATATAAAATCTCTTAGAGCATGTGAAAAGATCAAAAGATATAATTTCAATAAGATTTGGAAAGAAATAAAATATAGAAGTATAAATCCAAGCACATGAGAACAAGAAAATAATATGATTTCAAGTACATTACAAATATCCCCCAACACATGCTTATGGTAGCAACTAGCAACCAAACCATCACCTTCAATATGGTTTTCAAATGATAGTTTCCCTATTCCTTAAAATTAATTATTTCAATAATAATAGTAATTTTGATATATGTCTATAACTATAAATTACTATCCTATGGATATATATATATATATAATATTAATGATGGCCATTTGCATGATATAGTGCTTTATAATTGAAAACTCAACCAACTTGAAATTTGTCCATCATCTATAATTATGTTTATGTTATAAACTCAATTATAATGGTCTATTCAAAGTCTCCATCCTTTCTTGAATAAAATTAAGCTCCTCCACTACTACCTCGTATGGATTTCTTTGGAAGTTGAGATGTCTTTATCATTGAAATGTTGCATATTTCTATTTCTATTAATGTGATTTTATATTTAGTTAATTAAGAATTTTATTTGAGATTATCTTTTAAATTATTTTTTTAAAAAATAATATGTTAAAGATTAAAAAAAGATATTAATTAAAAATCATTAAAATTTAATCTGAAAATAAATTTTATATGTTTTTATTATAAAAGCTTCAAAGACAATTAAATAGATAGTTAATATTTAAAATATTATTTCAACCTCAATCCTAAACAAGTTCTACGTATTGTTGATATTAAAATATAGAAGATCGCAATTCCAGTGATTCCTCTTCCTTTGGATTAGCTCTGAGTGATTGTAAAAAATTCATTCAAGACATTGCCTCTTGTGAATGTTTTTTTATTTGTCGATCAGCGAATAGAGCAGCTCATTATTTAGCTTATTTTTTTAGTTATTTGTTTGGTCTGCATAAGTGGTTATCATTGTGCCCTCCTTGCATTTATAGTGTTTTGATTTCTGATATTCTATAAAATCTCTAATGGGGTATTATAAAAAAAAAATATCTGTCGTTGATTTAAAATTTTAAAATTCTCATATTTTTTGAACTATATAAAAGAATTAAAGAGAATATATTTATAAATACAAATATATGTACACATACAAGTACATTTATATGTAGTGATAGAGTCGATATTTTTGTTAGTATTATCAAAAGAAATATACATATAATTCAATTAAATTATAGTTTATATAATTTTTAAAAAATAACCCAATTTTTTAAATAATTATTTTTTAAAAATTATTAATTGTTGTTAATAAATTCCTTGTTTTTTATTTTCTTAAACAAAAATATTCGATATTAATTCTTCTTATTAGTTTAATAACATGCAATTAGAAAAATTTTAATAGACAAAATTCGAAGAGTTCGAGGGTTATAAATCAATGTGCAAATCAATTAGTAAACAAGTGCTCCATAAAATCCGATTCAATCTCATTGAAAATACTAAACCCTGATTCGGTCCCACGTTGTCATTTTTCAGACCTTTGATTAACTAACTATATCAGACCCCAACTCAGACCCGATCGGGTCTCCGGTCCAGATAATAGGGCTAAAAAATAGCAATGGGCTTGGTTCTGCAAGAATAAAAATGTTGGTAAGTTAAGATGATTAGCATTGTAATTATAAATTTAAAGAATGTTTAGTTGATTATTATAGAGATAATTAAATATTTTGAAATGAATTTCCATTTGTTATATTTTATATTTTATTTAATCATATTATATTATATTATACTTAATTAAGTTCAAGAAATAACATATTGTGGCTTTTAAAGAGAAATAACATATTATAAAATGGTTTCAAAATTTTTATAAAATTATTTGGACGCAAATTATGGATCAATATTCTATAATAAGTGATATTGTTTAAAAATTAAGTTTAAATGAGTTAAGATTTTTTATGAAATATCATCAATTTTCATTCATAATTAAAAATAATACATATTGATTTGAAAATAAAAATATAAAGTATATCAATAAGTATAATAGCATAACTTGAATTTCTTCAAATAGTCTCTAATCGTGTTGATAGAGTATTAGGATTGGCATCTTGACTGGAAGCACTTAGTGACTGTTAAATCACAAATTGATCATCTTTATGTTTTTTAAGAAGTCCAATTATTTAAATATCAATAATAAATTTAAAACCACAAAAATAAACTTAAAGGCTTAAAAAAATATTTTAAGAGAACAAAATTCTTTACATGAGAAGAATATATCACTTTTATGAAATAAGAAAAATAAGTAAATCTCATCAAAATAATAAAAAAACTCTAAAAATGAACTAAAAACAAGGTGCATGCCCTAAACAAAAGACATGAAATTAAAGAAGCGGTCTTGAGAAAATTAAGGGCAACATGTCAAATGGGCTGCATTGTCCATTTTAATGGCATGACTTTGCCAATTGCTTTACAAGTTTAGGCACATGGCCCCCGGATCTCAATAACTTGCAAGAATTGAGCCCTATTAATTTCACCTTTCATCATGACAAGGATATTGATCTCTCTTTGGTAGTGTCATAATCAACTCTACTGCCTCTCTCTCTTTTTTTTTTTCATTTTTTTTAATATGAAACGTTGAAGACAAAGTTCAAGAGGCACATATAGATATCTCAGTTAAGTTGGCATCTTCAAATTGATAACATAATATTTAAAAAAAGAAAAAGAAAATAAAGCAAAGAGTAACTCTACTACCTCACTTAACTCTTCTTATTTTACATAATTTGCAATTAAGGATATGGTTATGAATTTGATGAAGGTTTGAATTCTTTTAGATTCCTTCTTGCCATATATATAGGCTAACTTAATCCACCAAATTAGATTATGGATTAATCAATAGTAATTTAACACATTAGCGTATTAATTAAAAAACACACTTAAAATTTAGGAAGTTAATTACCATATTCATCTTATGAATAACTAGTATATATGCTGATCTGTCATCGCACTATTGGTTAGTTCATAATTTTTTCATATATTTAGCATGTTTATATTATTTATTGAAATTTTTAGATATATGAAAACAATTGATTATTGATCCCAAACTTATTGAGGTTAGAAAAAAAAAAAATCCAAATATGATAAGTTAAAAATATAATATTCAAGTAAATTAATTTCTATGTTTGTGTAGACTGAATAAAAATGAATCTTTAGGTGTGAATATTGAATTCAATATATAAGGTTTGAGTTATATATATGATTTTTTTTTTATTTTATAACATATATTTAATCTAGTTTTAGAATTAAACAAAACATCAAAATGGCCAAAATATTAATAAATTCTCCTTCCCTTTGGATGAAAAGAACTTCATCCATGGATAACAAAATTATTGAATGTGAACTAAATATATGAATGTGAGTTAATTATTTATAAACTCATTATAATGAAAGAAAAATATATAAATATATATTTATTAATTTATCAATAATCAATAATTACTATAGATGATTATCAATGACCATATCACTAGTCACCAATGATTATCATATTTATTATTTTTATGTATTTTTTCTTACATTTAAAATAAAATTTTAAAATAATTTTTTTTATAAATTTAGATATTTATTGTCTTATAAATTGAAAAATTTAATATATTTTTAACTAATTTTAAATATTATAATCAAATAACATAAATTAATTTTTTGAAAAATATTTTTACAAAAACAAACGAAGCCTTAAACTTGGTTTAAATGTGAATTCCCTTTCTTTTCTTTTTTTTTTTTAATTTTTTATAAACTCTACATTTTGAACTAAAAATTCAAGAAAGTCTTTCATTTCAAATCTCCCTACCTATATAGACCATACAAATATAAATGATTTTTTTTTTTTGGGTTTCATAGACTCATAGCTTATACACTATGGTGTAAAATTTTAGTGATTTTTAAAGAGGGGGAAAGAAAGAGTAGGGGAGTTAACAACAACATGTAATATAAAAAGAGATAACAATTAACATGCATTCAATAAAATAATTTAGTGAAGATATTATAGCTAGTTATATATCTTTTTTATAATATAAGTATAGTTGAAATCATTTGTAAATTTCAAAAATTCTAATGAAAATTTAATTCCAATGTGTTGAATTTCATAGAATTATAGAAGTTAAGAATGAATATTTTATTAAATTTCTGTTTTAGTATGAGGGGAGGAAGATTGTTTGATGAGATTGGTAAAATATTTTTATAAAGTATCACATTTAATTATAATTAAATATAGCACCAAGTGAATTTCTCACTAGATTGCAAACACTTTAATTAGTTTGTAAAATTACAAAATAAATTTCATAAAATCTTATAAAATTTTTATAAATTTGTTTTTTTTTCCACTTCCAAGCCCAATAAGGATTTTGGGCCTAATGTTATTTTGGGCCAGCATTAATAGTATTTCAAAGGGATTTTTACACAAATCATTTAAAAATAAAAAATAACTTTTTTGTCTTCTGTTTTTTATTTTGAAAAAATGTCATAAATTTCTTTTCTTATTTATAAATTTAGTCTCTCTTTTTCTTTTCGTCTGTGAAAATCCAATTTTTTTTTTCTTTACTATCATATATTGATTTTACTTCCATTTAAAATTAAAAAATCAATTTAATCATATTAAATTTTATTTATGAAAATTCAAAGTGAATTAACTACTAATCTATATTTAGATTAAAAACTATATAATTTATCTAAATTTATGAATTATATTTTTATAAATTTGTATAATATCATTTATTTTGTGTAAAAATTAAATTTATATTTATAGAATAAAATACTTTTAAAATTATATTTTACTTGAAATTTTAAAAAATTCTCAAAATAAGAAAATAAAAAATTATAGCAAATAGTACATATTAAACAAAAAATTTTAGCAAATAATTAATATATGATACTGTAAAGTCACAGTAAATAATATAAACTAATTAAAAAATAGTATATTTATAGCAAATAATCAGTATCTAATACTGTAAAGTCACAGCAAATAGTATACACTAACTAAAAAATAATATATTTTTACTAATAATTAATTTGACTTATGGTGTGTCAGTTTTCATTAGTTGCTTTGTGAAGTCATCAATTATTTTCCAATGATTTAAATTTTATCAATACTTTTAGTAAAATGGTAAATGATCGATGTATCAATTATTTTTGAACGTTTAAATAAGAATATTTTCAAAAGTTTATTTAGATAAGTGATCATTTAAAATTATTATAAAATTAAATTTAATATTTAAATATTAAATTATAAAAATAAGCATGATAATAAATTTTAAATGATTAACTATCAAAATAAATTATAAATTTAACTAATAAAAGTTTAATTATAAATTTACACATTGCCTATGTCAAATTTTAAAATAAGATCATGAACTTTTTCTTTAAAACCCAAATAAAAATTAAAAGAAAAAACCTAAAAAGTATAAAAAAAGTAATTACCAAAGTCTATATATGAAAACAAATAATTGAGAGGACACAAAAGTTAAAAATAAGAAAAATGGGACATATAGTGTAATTTCTTCTATTTCAAATATGTTATAAAATTTTTTAAGAGAATAATAAAAAGAAAAAAAAAATAAGAGGGCGAAAGAGAAAGAACACAAATAATTGGGAGAAAGCCAGTCAACCATACAAAACTAAATTGCCTCCCTTAACTAGGACTTGGTCAAGGTGCATGCCCTAAACAAAGACATGAAAAACAAAACAAGTGGTTCGTTAGAAATTAAGGGCGGCAGCATGTCAAATGGATTGCTTTGTCCATTTAATTGCATAATTTTGCTTTGCCAACAGCTATACAAGATTAGGCACATGGGCCCCCATATTTCTATACCTTGCAAGAATGGTTTCATGCTGACCTCTTCTTGTTTTAGGCTTCATTTGCAACTGAGGATATGCTTGCAAATTGACGATGGTTTGAATTTCTTTGATACTAGAGTCGTTTTGAGGGATAAAAGATATCGAATTCGAGTTTTAGTATAAGCTAAATTAAAAAAAGGGATAAAAGAAAAATTTAAAAAAATGGTAAAAAAAATCTAATTATATTGTATTTATGTTAGAATTGTCCCACATGATTAACTTAGTGACTTGCTATAATATATATAATGTGAATTGGGCACTCTTTTCTTTTAAACTAACTTTTGAGAATGAGTTCTATCCAAATTCATTTGATATGGTATCAAAGTCTAATCTAGATCCCTGTTATGCACTTATACCCTCTTGTATTCGTCATATGGATTACTCATTTTCAAATTCTAAATTTCACATGTGTTTTCTGGCACAGGTTTAGTATTCAATTGTGTCACATACTAGTCAGGCTTAGCACATATCAAGGGGTGACATTAGAATTGTCTCATATCGCTAATTTAGTAGCTTATTGTAGTGTATACAATGTGGATTAAATATTTTTTTCCTTTGAATTAGTTTTTAGGAATGAATTCTATCCAAGCGTATTTGACAATTTAATTCAAAAGAATTATATATTTCATTTACTTTACAAATAAATTTTATATAAAGAATTAATCTATAAATAAATTCTTATTATATTTTGATTATCAACATTCATTTCAAATTTAAAAATGCTTGTGATTAATTTTTTACAATGAAATTTTGAATCCGTTACTAATTTAGTAACGGACAGTCCGTTACTAAATTAGTTAAAATTTAGCAATTGATGCATTTAACAATTGATGCTCTATGGCTAATCTATTACTAAATTTAATAACGGATTTAAATCCATTACTAATTTAGCAAAAATATATGGATTTAGATATTTTGAAGAAATACCCTAATTTAGTAATGAATTTCAAAATTTATTACTAATTTAGGTATTATTTGGTATGGGATAAGTAAACTCACACAATAAAACTTTTTGGTAAGTGAAAAATTTTGACTTATTTATTAGTTATTATTGAAAAAAATTTCTAAAAAATTGTATATTTACTTTTTGAGTTTGGAGAAAGTATAATTCCTTAAGGAGATGTAAAGAAATTGGACTTCATTAGTTGAAATAATTATAAATTGACATATTTATCATTCATTAAATAAGATTGAATAAATGAGATAATGTATTATTATTTTTTAATTATTAAGTTAAATAAATGGCACAAGATATTGTTTATAGGAAATTATATGTAAATCGAACACACAATTACTTCCAGAAAGCAGACTTCCAAAAAAATATATTTTCCGGAAAATACATCAAATGATACCATAGTAACCATTTCTATCCATTACTAAAATTGTTAGTAATTTATTAAATACTAATTCTTTATTTGTGTAAAATTAAAAAAATTTATAAATACGAAAAATAGGGAAAGAACTTGAAAAATATCATTTAATAATTAAACAAATTTAAAAATATAAATTTCACTTTTTTTACAAATATATAAATAAATTTCTGTACAAGGTCACAATCAATAATGATATGCCGTTTGAAAGGAAACATCAAAGAAATTTCTAAAATTTTGGACCCCTTTGTATACAAATATCCTTCCAGTGGCTAAAACTGCCTCGCTATTGAATCTCCCATTTACACGTAAACTATTTGTTGGATTTTTGCACTAGTTTTTTTTTTTTTTTTTTTTTTTATTATTATTATTATCATCAAATTTTTTTTATATGTGAAAAATATATATTTTTATTAACAAACAAATTTTATTGCAAGTAGTAATCTCTAGCATAGTACAAAATTAAAATAAAATTATGATTTTTGTAAAATTATAAAACCACAAATAAATGCTTTTTTCAGATTCTTTGTATAAGAAACAAATTTAAAATTCTAGTAGTTTTCAATTCAATATTTTAGAGATTTACATGAAAATTTATTTAGCTAATAAAAAATTGTTTCATTTGAAAATTGCCATTTTTATTATATATAGTTTCAAAAAAAAAAAACATTTTTCTTATATATATATAATAAAAATTGGATTCAATATTTATTTAGAAAATTTTTACACCATATATTAAATAATTTACTTTTTTTTTAAATGAAATAGTGGCTAATGTCAACCGAGCACTAGAAAATTCTAGCTATGCTGGCACTCTTTAAGCATCTGACAATCAAGCTAAAATATTATTAAAAAATAAAGAAAATCTAAGAGTAAGAAATAGTGTCCAATCAAAAGGAAATAAAATACAATCAAGAAAATATGTAGTTCTCATGACCATTATTATTATTATGTGAAATATAATAACTTACTTAAAATCAAAACTTATGTGAAATATCATTAATTTTTTCTCATGTAATTGTATTTTTGTAGATCCTAATTATGATTTATATAGACATATACATATAATATTTTTTTTATTATTATTTTTCAGCTGATCCATTTTTCTTTATATTAATTTTCAAAATTATCAAAAAATAATATTTAAATTTAAATGTAAGGAGCTACATTGGCCATTGCTTTCAGTGGCAGTTATCATATGTTTTGTTTTGAGCCTAAGTTATATACATGTAATTATCTAGCATTTGAACTTCATCTTATTTAATGACTTGAACATGCATTTGAAGGTTGTCAAAATCTACTATAATGGACTTAATTGATTCAGGATTTCCAACTTTTTATTTTCTTCAGTACACAACATTGTTTCGAAAGAATATATAGCATCTCAAGTTTGAATTCTCATCTGTGATAATTTTTTTTATATTGAATTTCTTTTGCGAAAGACTCAAAATTTTATATTTTTTTTTTAAGTAAAAAGCTGGAGATCTGAAATCAAGAGATGCATTCAAATATTCTAACTCAGTCGATACTTTTTTAGCATCCGCATCATGTATACTGAACACCCAATTATATTAAAAGAAAGTAAAACAAGTCTAAAATATAGGAAACAATATAAAAAAAAAGGCCAAAACATAATCTATTTATAGAAATTCTTAGGTAAATTGAATTTATCACGTCACTTATAGATTAAACTAATAGAAAAATGGCATGTCAATTAATGATGTTAAATTACTCGTGAATTATAGTACCATTAATTGATGTGGTTTATTTCTGTAGGATTAGTTTATAGGTGATTTGATATCATTAATTGACATGTTATATTTATATTGGTTTAGTCTATGAATGACGTGATAGATTCAATTCACTTAAGAGTTTCTCTAACACTTATAATTAATGAATATGAAAGCTATCATAACCTAGTGACAATTAATTGATCAAGATTTATAAATTATGGATTAAACCTAAATTGGTCATATTTTATGAGAAATCACGAATAATAGAATTTTTTCTATTTAATTGTTCATAATTTTTTATTTTATTTTAATGAGTATCAATGACATTATCAAAATAAATATAATAAAAAGTACAACACTCATGCCTTTACATTATAAATAAGAAATACTGATAGGTAAGTTATTTGTTGGACATATATTAATTAATTTGGTGCAATTGAGAAAAAAAATAATTAAGGAATACAAATCTATAAAAATTAGAAAAATATAGAGTTAAATAAAATTAATATTTGTCCTTAATATTTAAATGAATTGATCATAATTAATCCATTAAAATAAATTAAATAATCATTAAATGTAACTCTATTAAGTTCATAATGAAAATAAATCATTATTAAAATTAATTAATAAATATAGTTAATCACAAAATGCCACATAAGCAAATTTCACATATTAAATCCATCACAATTGTCATGTATAGTTTGTACTAATATGTTACATAGCTATATAAGTTTTCTAGATTTGAATTTTTTTTTTAATTATACTTGTGGTTGTTATTCAGGTGAAATTTATAACGTTATAGCAATAATTATTTTTTACATGAAAAAAAAAAAAAAAGAAATACGTACATAACACTGTCAAATTTTGTACTCAATATAACACATGCTTGATCTTGTATTTGATTTGATTAATGTCACATATGCACCAATGATGTCTTAGTTTAACTGGTAAAGTTGAGGTTTTGGGACTTCAAATTCACTATTATCGAAAATGTAATATTATTTGATAATTTATTGTTGATTTATACTCCGTTTTATGAATATGTTTAAACTCTATTTGTCCGTTTTAATTATACTGTATACTTGATTGTGATATATCTGATGTAAATATCAGTGAATACTGAACTCTATTTCTATCGCATATATATATATATATATATATATATATATATATATATATATATATATATATATATATATATATAAACAAAATAAGAAACATATATTTTTCACCATAACACTTAATAACTAAATTGTTGCCATATATGAGGTAATAGAGAATCTACAAGGAAGGTTCCTTCATCCAAAAAATATCATTTCTTCTTTATAAATGGAGAATTTGTTACTTATGTTGTCTATAGTAGCAACTGGCTATAGCTTAGTAATTATTGAGAGCAACAGAAATTAAGTCTTCTTTCAGAAAAAAAAAAAAAAAAAAGCCAGAAGAAAAGAAAAGAAAAGAAAAGAAATGGAGATAGAGGAAATGGGCAGCTATGAGGCTTTGCCCCTTCTGTCATTGAATCATGTTTCTTTATCTTGTAGATCTGTTTGGGCTTCTATGCTCTTTTATGAGGAAGTTTTAGGCTTTGTTGCCATCAAACGTCCCTCTTCTCTCAAATTCAATGGAGCTTGGTTAGTTTTTTTTTTTTTTTCTTTTCCATTTCATAAATTCTAGTTAAATATGAAATATTTACTTAATTATTTGAATTGAAATTTATATATGTAGGTTGCACAATTATGGGATTGGAATACATCTTATTGAGAACTTAGCACTTGAAGAATTTGACCCTATCATTGAACCACGTCCAATTAATCCCAAGGATAATCACATCTCCTTTCAGGTATAATTGATTAATTAGCTACATTTGTTGCAACTTCAATATCAAACTGACTGAAATGTTATTTCACAGTGTACAGATATCGGACTTGTTAAGAGGAGGCTACAAGGACTAGGAATAAGGTATGTGACAGCAGTTATAGAAGATGATGTGAATAATAAAGTTGATCAGATATTCTTCCATGACCCAGATGGTTATATGATTGAAATCTGCAATTGTGAGAACATCCCAATTCTTCCACTTTCATCTTCCAGCCCTTTGAAGCCTAGAATTAGAAATATGAGAAGTTTCAATAGAGCATTACTCAACAAATGTTGGTTCATGGAGAATATGATGATGGAGAACTTAAGCATGGATATGATGGATATTTCATTCTAATCAGCTCCAAGAATTTGGGAATGTTACAATTCCTTTTGTTGTTGCTTTTACATAATCTCAAATTCCCATTGCATAGGTCACACTTGGCTTTTTATAGATAGACCCAAATTTTGATTCCCTACCAGGATTTGGAGAGCCAATGTGAGCTTGAAATTTTGATTTTTCTTTTTTTTTTTTTGGGGATTTTAATGATCTTTGTAACCATTTGTGTATAAATCCTTATAAGTATTGGATGAATTGTTGTTTTACTTATATTGTTTTATTTCATTTTATTTTTTGTAAATTATAGTATATTAGGAACTTAATTAGTATATAATTAATTAATTAACATATATTGAAAATGAATCGCTGTGGGTTATGAAAAAGTTATTTATTATATCCGTGCATATAAAAGTGTGTACACCTTACCACTTAAGTGATATTTGGTAAAATTAAAAATTAAATGCTAAAAATTTAAATGCTAAATTTTATGTGCCAAATAAAATAAGTGATATAATTTTTTTAAATTATAAAAATATTTAAAATCTAATAATTTATTGTATTCATTATAAAATTTAAGTTAAAAATTTTAACTTACCATTTTAAATAATTTTTTACTTAATTGATATTTTTAAAATATGCGTTATCAAATAATTTAAAACAATTAAATGCTAAATTGTGTTATTAAAAGACCACCTTACACTTACATTCAGGTGGCAATTAAGGTGGCATTTTACTAGGGTTGAGTTAGTTAGGTGATTATTTTCAGTGTTATGTACTTATTTATGTTGTTTCTAATAGGTGATAAATGTTCAATTTATCGACAAAATTTTGCTGGATTTTTCATAGAAATTAAGGAGTTCAAATTTTAAAATTAGTAAATTGTTTTTGATATAACTGTTCATGTAATGTAATTTTGAGATTTTTAATTCCCACAAAATTATGGTTGCATTTTTATTGATTTATAGAGTTTTGAAACATATGCAAAAGTTAGTTTTAATGTTTTTAGGCTTGTTATGGATTTTGATGATTTTAAATTTATCCAAATTTTAGTGTGAGTTAGACCTGTTCATAGATCGAGTTTAAGTTTGTGAAATGTTGAATTTTGCATAAGCCTAATTTAGTCTACTTCAATTTTTTCATTAATTGAAATATACGGCCGGCTTACAAACAGGTCTAATACTGGTTACGTTATAATAAATAATTACATTTATTTTTTACATTTCACTTTTATGTATATATTTATTTTTATTTTAAATGTAAATATTAATTAATTAATAATATATTTTTAGAAGGCTATGCGTTCAAATCCTATTAGACTAAATAAATTAAAGTATTCAATTTTTTCAATATAGTAATATTTTTTTTTATAAGCTAGTCATCTTTTATTAAAATAATTAAAAGGGAAAAAACCAAATTGGGCAAGGAGTCCAAAATGATGAAAACCCCCCCTAGAACTAATACATATAAATATAACTGCAGAAACAAGCCTCCTGCAATGGCTACAACAACCATCCAAAGATCCCACAATGTTCAGCAATTATACTTTGACAAAGCAACCAGAGCTAACCAAACAAAACATCAAGAAAAAAACCATACATATAACCATCGGTTTCAGACTTATGCTAGCACAAGAGAGAAAACCTTAAACGCCCATCCTTGAACACAAGAGCCAATCTTAAATAATCTTCCATAATCAGCATACCAACCGCAGAGAATGCAAAAAACAGTACTTCAGCAATCCCAAATCAACAACACCATAGCCAGCGTATGGAATTAAATCGAAAGACTGATTAAAAGAAGAATCAAATAAAGGGAGCATAATCAATTATAATACCAACTTCAAGAGGAAAACCAGCATCTGTTAGAGTGAAATTCAAAGAAGCAGCATTTTTAATATCCAAGAATGGAAGCTTAGATCCAGGCTATGAAGTCCTTGTACCGATGCAACCCCTGTTTAGCAAGCCCATCCGCGAAGGAATTTTTTTCCCTTGGAACCAGCAGAAATTCAACATTACCCAACCTGCTTAAACAACTATCAATGTTATTGAACAGTTCATGCATTCTTCATGGTCTATTCCCTGTATTCTTTGATAGCCAACCCACTATTGTGGAATTCGGGTTAATTTCCACAAATAACAACAAAATTCACCTTGAAAACTATTATCCAGGTGACTAGAGTGTGAACAATTGAACTAAAAATCAACCAAATGAAAAATTCCCAGGTAAGTGATGAGGTCACAACGGTCCAACTTAAAAACCACTTTCCTAGACATAATTTAACTAACACAAGTAATTTTAATAGTACAATAATTCACTACAACTATACCCGACAATAGCTATTAAATAGACATAAAATAACATAAAGAGAACACCAGAATTTTAACGAGGTTCGGCTAATTTTTGCCTACATCCTCGGACACTACCAAAATAATATTATACTAATTGAAGAAATATTACAAAAGAGAGAGAAATAATAAAATTGCCTAAATATAGGAAAGGACAATTTTGGGATGAGAAAAACTAAAGGGAGGAGGAGTCTATTTATAATTGAAGACTCCTCCCATTTTTCTTCAAATTCCCGATGTGGGAATTTTACAAACCAACAAATCTCCACCTTGGAAAATTCCAAACAATTCTCTCACAAATTCAAATTTCAGTAGTGTCGTCTAATGCGCTTTGAAGTGCCAAATTTCAAATTCCGATAACATTAATTAAGTCCAAACAGTGTTGGAACTTGATAGCTGTTACTATCTTTGTCAACATATCAGCAGGATTCTCAGTAGTCCGAATCTTCTGGATTATGACTCCACCTTCTTCTAGAATCTCTCGTACAAAGTGATATCGAACATCAATGTGCTTTGTCCTTGCATGATAAACCTGGTTCTTTGCTAAGTGAATAGCACTCTGACTATCACAATGCACCTTGATGTGCTTTTGTTCAATTCCTAGTTCACCAAGCAACCCTTGAAGCCAAATTGCCTCCTTCACAGCTTCTGTAACTGCCATATACTCTACCTCTGTAGTAGACAAAGCCACTGTTGACTGTAAAGTGGACTTCCAACTAACTGGTGCCTTTGCAAAAGTAAAGACATAATCAGTAGTTGATCGACGCTTGTCCAAATCACCTGCATAGTCAGAATCACAATACCTAACTACGTACTGACCTTCTTACTTGTCCTGCTGAAATACCAAACCAACATCTACAGTGTTTAGAATATACCGTAGAATCCATTTCACAGCTTGCCAATGCTCCTTTCCAGGATCATGCATATACCTGCTTACAACCCCAATTGCTTGTGAAATATTAGGCCTCGTACACACCATTTCATACATCAAGCTACCAACAGCACTTGCATACGGTACTTTTGACATGTATTCCCTTTCTGCTTCATTCTTTGGTGACATGGATGCACTAAGCTTGAAATGAGGAGCAAGTGGTGTACTAACTGGTTTTGTCTTCTCATTCATGCCAAAACATTTTAGTAACTTGCTCAGATATTCTTTATGAGATAAACAAAGCCTCCCCAATTTCCTATCTCTTGAAATCTCCATACTGAGAATCTTCTTTGCTTCACCGAGATCTTTTATCTCAAACTCCTTGTTCAATTGAGTTTTTAATTTCTCAATTTCTGTCTGACTCCTGGAAGCTATCAACATAAAGAAGAAGATATATATAGGATCCGTCTTGTAACTTGTGTTAATACACACAATGATCATATTTGCTTCTCGTATACTTATGCTCTATCATAAACTTATCAAATCGCTTGTACCACTGTCTTGGAGATTGCGTCAATCCATACAGCGATTTTTCCAATTTGCATACCATCTTTTCCTTTCCAGCAACTTTGAATCCATCTGGCTGAGTCATGTAGATTTCCTCATCCAAGTCTCCATGTAAAAATGCAGTTTTTACATCCATCTGAACTAGTTCCAAATCCAATTGTGCTACCAAAGCCAACAAGATTCTTATGGAGGAATGCTTTACAACTGGAGAAAATACCTCATTATAATCAACTCCCTCCGTCTGAGCATAGCCTTTAGCCACCAATCTTGCTTTGTAGCGAACATTATTCTTGTCAGGAAATCCATCTTTCTTTGCATATACCCATTTGCACCCAATTGTCTTCTTTCCCTTCGGAAGACTAGCTAGTTTCCATGTCTGATTCTTTTGAAGAGACTGCATTTCTTCATTCATAGCGATCCTTCACTTTTTCTGTTCTGAACTTTGAACTGCTTCATTAAAAGTGGTAGGAACATCATCGATTGCAATTGGTGATGCAGAAGAGACCATATCAGCATAACGAGCAGGTTGTCTAATGGTCCTCTTTCCCTTTCTTAGTGCAATTGATTCATGTTGCTGTGGAGGTTCTTGGGTCTGAACCTCTTCTTCATTTGACTCTTCTTCTACCATTGGAGAGTCATCATTAGTTTCTTTGTTGGCTAGGACAATTCTGTTACCATCAAACTCCACCTGTTTGGAAGTACCCTTCACCTGCTGTGGAGTACCATCTGTCTGTTCATCAGTTACCTTTCTCAACATGGTAGATTCATTAAAGGTAACATCCCTGCTGAAAATTACTTTCTTTGTCTCTGGACACAAAGACGATAGCCTTTTACACCATATGTGATCCCCATAAAGATTGTCTTCTTTGCTCTTGGATCCAACTTTGACTCATTAACATGATAATATGCAGTGGAACCAAACACATGTAAGGAATCATAATCTGTAGCAGGTTTTCCAAACCATTTCTCCAATGGTGTCTTACCACCAATAGCAGTCGATGGTAAATGGTTGACAAGGTGACAAGTATATTCCAAAGTCTCGGCCCAAAATTCTTTGCCCAATCCAGCATTGGACAACATACACTGAACCTTCTCCAGTAATGTCCAGTTCATACGCTATGCCACCCCATTCTGTTGTGGTGTATTTCTGATGGTGAAGTGTCTGACAATACCTTCATCTTCACAGACTTTCAAAAAAGGATCATTTTTGAACTCTCCACCATTGTCTGTACGTAGACGTTTGACTTTTCTACTTGTTTGAGTCTTTATCAATTTTTTCCATTTAAGGAAAATTTTCAACACCTCATCCTTCGTCTTCATCGTATACACCCAAACTCTTTGGGAAAAATCATCAACAAAGGTGACATAAAAGTGTTTTCCTCCCAAAGAAGTTGTCTTGGAAGGCCCCCATACATCTGAATGAACATAATCCAAAATACCCTCAGTATCATAGATTGCTGTTCCAAATTTCACCATTGTCTTCTTCCCTTTGATGCAATGCTCACAAAAATTCAATTTGCAAGCCCGTGCTCCTTTCAATAATCCTTGATCTGTTAGTAATTTCAAGGATTTTTCTCTAGCATGCTCTAAACGCATATGCCATAACCTGATTGCTTTTGACTCCTGATCATTAGTAGAAGCTGTTACTGTTGCTGTCCCAACAATTGTACTATCCAAAAAATAATACACATTGTTTCTTTTTCGAATTCCTTTCATTATCACAAGTGCTCCAGAGATAATCCTCATTATCCCATCCTTCGCTCTTACTTCTAAACCTTTTGACTCTAAGGTTCCCATAGAGATGAGATTTCTTATTAAATCTAGCACATAATAAACACCTGTTAAGGTTCTGATTGATCCATCCTGATTTCTCAAGCGAATTGAACCAATCCCATGTGTGTCAAGAGGGAAATTATTTGCTGTGTAGACAACTCCACCTTTTAGTTCTTTAAAATCAAAGAACCATTCTCTATTTGGGGTCATATGGTGGCTACAAGCTGAATCTAGCAACCATCAGCTAGAATTGCTGGTTGATGGTGTAGCAGCAAATGAGAAGTCTAAATCTGCTTCATCATACTCAGCTATATTTGACTCTGAGACAGCCTTTCCTTTTCAGGTTTGCCTTTATTCTTTAGCTTGGGACAATCTTTCTTCCAGTGCCCCTTTCCTCGACAAAAGGCACATTCATCTTTACTCAATCTGAATTTCGACTTTGATCTCCCTCTCCTTCCTTTATTCTGGCTCTGCGAACGACTTCTAACAACAAGAGCTTCAGCTTCTACACTTGTATTTTCTTGCTTTTCTTTCTTTCTCAATTCATAACTATACAAGGCAGCAATTACTTCACTGAGAGACACAGCAACTTTCCCATGAACTAGAGTAGTTTCAAGGTACTCAAACTCATCAGGAGGTGATCCCACCAACATCAGAGCCAGATCTTCATTATTAAAAGTCACATCCATATTCATCAAATCAGTCACCAACTGATTAAATCTAGTAATGTGATCATTCATAGTGGTACCGGGTACATAATTGAAGCGAAACAATCTCTTCTTCATATAGAGCTTGTTCTGACTACTTTTCTTCAAGAACTTCTCCTCCAGTGCCTTTCACAATTTATTTGCAGAAGTTTCTTTCGAAAATGCATACTTCTGCTCTCTAAAAAGACACAATCGAATTGCACCATATGCCAATCTATTAATAGTCTTCCATTCTTTCTCTTCAACTTCCTCTAGTTTCTCTTCTTCAATGGCAATATCTAGACCTTGCTGAAAAAGAACATCTAGAACCTCACTTTGCCATATGCCGAAATGACCGGTGCCATAAAAAATCTCCACTGTAAATCTAGCATTTGTCACAGCATTTCTTGCCAAAATTGAAGATGAAGAAGCTGTTGACGTCAATGTGGATAATTTTGTATTGTCTGCTATTTCTGCTCCAAATTCTATTTAATAGCTGTCAATGCGAAATGTCAATTAGCACAAGAAAATTTTTTATGATGTGGAAGATCAGCCTAAGCCGCAACCACAGAGCATACTAAAATAAACCAAGAGTTCTGATACCAATTGTTGTGGAATTCGGGTTAATTTCCATCAATAACAATAAAATTTACCTTGAGAACTATTATCCAGGTGACTAGAGTGTGAACGATTGAACTAAAAATCACCCAAAGGAAAAATTCCCAGGTTAGTGGTGAGGTCACAACGGTCCAACTTAAAAACCACTTTCCTAGACAGAATTTAATCAATATAAGTAATTTTAATAGCACAATAATTCACTACAACTATACCCGATAATAACTATTAAATAGATATAAAACAACATAAATAGAACACCAGAATTTTAACGAGGTTCGGCTAATTTTTGCCTACGTCCTCGGACACTATCAAAATAATATTTCACTAATTGAAGAAATATTACAAAAGAGAGAGAAAGAATAAAATTGCCTAAATATAGGAAATGACAATTTTGGGATGAGAAAAACTAAAGGGAGGAGGAGTCTATTTATAACTAAAGACTCCTCCCATTTTTTTTCAAATTCCCGATGTGGGAATTTTACAAACCAACACCCACAACATTAGAAGAATCATATTCAATTTGCATTTTTGTACACAGATTTTGAACAGAGACTGATAGTTCCAGAGCTTTCAGGATCGCACTGACTTCTGCTTCGTTTGACTCCATTATCCAGCAATAAGAAGAAAAAACACACTTAACATGTTAAGAATCAATCCCATATTGAAAAAATACATCAAAATACATGGGTATATAATGATTTGAGTTTAATTTTCTAATTGGTTAGATGTAACCTTTTAGCAATGGTTAACTCAAACTTATTAAATCCAATTCATTTGTGGGTTTAACCTACATCCATTCAAATCGTCTCTATCATTTTAATCAATTAATTCAATTTCTATCATAATATCATAGCAAGTTCAGTCCGGTTCAATTGGTTAGGTCTAATCTTTTACTAATAGTTGACTCAAACTCATTAAATCCAATTCATTTGTTAGCTTAACCTACACCCATTCAAATTGTTGTGGAATTCGGATTAATTTCTACCAATAATAACAAAATTTACCTTGAGAACTATTATTAAGGTGACTAGTGTGAAAATGATTGTACTAAAAATCACCCCAAGGTAGAGTCTCAGGAAAGAATGGTGGGTCACAATAGGTTCACTTAAAAACCACACTCCTTAGATAGAATTTTACTAAGATAAATAATTTTAATAACACAATAATTTACAACAACTATACCTGACAATAACTATTAAATAAACATAAAATGACATAAAGAGAACACCAGAAATTTAATGAGGTTCGGTCAATTTTGCCTACGTCTTCAGACACTATCAAAATAATATTTCACTAACCGAAAAAATATTACAAAAGATAGAGAAAGGATAAAATTGTCTAAATATAGAAGAGGAGACAATTTTGGGATGATTACAAAAGGAAATGGAAGCTCTCTTTTATAACCCAAATAAGCTTCCTATTTCCCATATCTCACCGATGTAGAATTAGGAAATTTAGCCAAAATGGCCCAAAAGTCAACAAAGCTCTACCTTGGTGAATTTCCAAATCCCAACCAAATTTTCTCAATCTTCAATAATGTCTTCTAGTGCGCTTTGAAGCGCCAAACTTCAATTTCTGATAACATTAATCAAGTCCAAACAATGTTGGAATTTGATAGTTGTAACTACTTTTGTCAATATATCGGCAGGATTTTCTGTGGTTCAGATTTTCTTGATTATGACTCCACCTTCTTCTAGAATATATAGAAATAATCATATAAGAAGTGATGTAGCTTAGTGGCAAAATCATTCTTCAACTTATCTGATAAAAGTTTCAAACTCCATGCCACCAAACAAAGCCTAAACTTCATAATATATGATCAGACCTATCTGCTAAAATAACAGACTTTAACCGGGCTCGGGCCGAGCCAAGCTTACATGACATATTTCTAGTCCATGCCCATGAATAGGTCTAGACGTGGTGAACCTAAAAATTTCTCACAAACGAGCCAATACTATCTAGGGTGATTCTTAAATTTTAATAGGCATTTCTAGGAGTAAGGCTGCCATCGATAGCAACGCATAATATATTTCTTTTTAATTATCCGGTTCTACTTCATTTGTTTATGTATAATTTGTATATTTATAAAGAGATTGAGATGGGTACATATTTAAAAATAACTATCCGTTTCAGGTTTGGACAGTATGTGGATCAATAATTAATTCATTTTCTTCATGTTAAAAATCAATCCCACGTTAAAAAAATACATTAAAAATATATGGGTATATAATGATTTGGCTTTAACTATCTAATTGGTTAGATATAATCTTTTAGTAATGGTTAATCGAAATTCATTAAATCCAATAATTCGTAGGTTTAATCTATACTCATTCAAATTATCTCTACCTTTTCAGTTCAATTTCTATCACTTCATCGAAATTAAATCTTCTTTTTAATATTTTTATATAATTGATCTACAAAAGTTGCTCGTAATTTGGAGGGTTTGATCGATTTATAAATGTTGATAATTTTCATATATTGAGTTCATTACATACGTTTACGTTTTGTGATGTTTTCATGTATTCAAGTTTCTTCCTGTTGGTCTTCATATCTCTTATTTTACGTATGTACATGTCAATATGATTAAAGATGAGAATAATAAGGTGTTGTAAAGATTTTTACTAATCATCATAATGAATATTTAATTTTTCTATTGTTTAATTTTGTGTTTTCTTGCTTTATTTGTTTAATAGTGAATTTTCTTTTTTCTTTACAACTTATCTTATCTTTACTTTGTTTACAGTATTACAAATTTGTCATTATAAATACCAATTAATTTGATATTTAATTACTAAAATTTAATTATGAGTTATTAATATTAAAATTAAATAATAAATAAATAAGAATTATAGTAGAGATGACAATTTATACCTTACTCATTGATACCAATCCGAATCCTACTCAGTTAAAATGGGTAATATCCGAGTTGACTGAGTAATGGATATGAGTAGATCCATATAGAAAAAATAGCATTATTTTCAATCTTTTATTAAATTTATAATAAACTACCAATATGTAGAGATCTTTTTTTTTTTTTTTGGTAAATTTGACTATAACTAAAACTCGAACTAATCGAAACTTCTTAATTTTAAAGAAACTGAACCAAAAGCTTATTGATAGAGATTAATATATTTTCATTTGCACCTAATTGTAACTCTATAATTTAAAAAATTAATTTTATTAAAATTTTGCAATTAATTTTCAGATGTTAATTTTCCTTTTGTTTAGGAATGTTCTTATATTTTTTAAATTACATCATCATTATTTGATTTTTTTATTTAAGAATATTTTTGTGATCGAAAAAATATTAGAATTTGTATTAAGTTCAACAAAAGCAAGCATCTATTTTTTTTAATTATTACTCTATAATACATAAATTAAAATAGTACTTCTTTATTTTTTTTCTAAATTAAAAACATAAATTTTAATTTTGATAAATATTTCCTTTCAATATTCTAATAAGTAAATATGATCAAATACACTTAATCAGAATAACGTTGAGTATACTACCTCATGCTTAATACTGAAAAAATATTATCTCAATCAATATTATAGGTTTTAATTTATATACATTTTAAATATTCTAAGATACGCAATTATTATTATTATTATTATTATATAATTTTAAATTATTACTACATATTTTTAACATTCAATTAACCCAAATGTTCAATCGACCTATTTATCCATGGACTACTACTCCCTCAAATTCAATCCTGTCATTATCATTATGGATTTGACATAATAATAATATAGTTTTTGTCATCCTTTAGAATAAATTATATGTAAGAATTTAATTCAATTGAATTAATAGAATTCAATTGAATTGATGATATAATTCATGTGCTTGAAATAAATTTTAAAGTGGTAAAATTTATTTAAAATCTATTTTTTGGAGTATTTGAATAGAAAAAAAAGAATGCAGTCATTCTCTTATTTTATTTTTATATAGAAAAGTTATATTTATTTATTTTTTTTATGAAAAAAGCGCTATTGCCATTATCTAACTATAAAATACAAAATTCACCAAACCAAAAGGAAAAACGAAAATTAACCATTAACATATTTTGATCTATTGATTTTCATACCATCCTCTATAATCATTTATTGCATGAAATTTTAGCATTCTTTCGATACATAAATTTTACGAGTAAATTGAACAGTTCAATTAGCAAAAGGCAGATGATTCACAAAAGTCATATTTAATTTAAATGATGATATCTTGAGTTTTTAATAATAAAGTTCATTAAATAAATTGAATTTTTACAAAATCATTTTATTTTGAAAGGGTTTTATTTCTTTTAAAATGATTTTTTTAAGTAAAAAAGAATTAAATTCTATTAATTTAATAACTTTGTAAATGTAAAAATTGATAAAATAGAATTTAATTGAATGAAATTTTTATAAAATTTGAGTTTCCAAACCGAATTCTATAAAACCATTTTCTTAGCTTCGGCAGCTATACAGTAACACTTTTACGAACATACAAAACCGAAACGCGGATATGGTACAGTTTCAAGCATATGAGAATAGACAAGAGGGATTGTTTTATGTTACTATGTCATGCAACGCGGTTATAGGAAACATGCAAGAAACTTCTGTATTTTCATCAGTAAATGTGGGGAATCAGCCAAACCAAATCTAATCATCATTTTAAGCTTCAAATATGTTCTTGTACAAGATTTTATTTACATCTCATTCAAATATTACTTTCTGGATATACTGAATGTATATATCATTCCAATAAAATAAAATCACATAGAATAAAAAATAATATCGGTATAAAGTAAAAAATGGTATCGGTGTCTTTTCACTAGTAAAAAATCGATAAAATGATCATATTTGCTAAAATATCTTACTGCTGATTGGTTTAGTGTATAAAATAAGTTTATATACCCAGTGCAGACAAATATTTTCCTAAAAGGAATATCTCAACATTGAAGGCTCTTGAAATGTATGGTGAATTGGACAAGTACGAAAACGTGTATAAGCAAGTTCAAGCAATTGGATTTTTATATGTTATTGAAATGTCAGCTTCAGTGCATACTTCTTCGAAGCCAACAAGATACTAAATTTGATTTAGAATCAACTGAAAAGTGTATAATATATATAAGAAGCCATCTGCCAATTTCTTTCAGTTATGGTACACAGTTATGGTATGTACATACATATATGACAATATGTGATCGATACATGCTTAGAATAACGTGATCAAATACACTTAGAGTGTATTTGGAATTACTATTAATAGTTAAAAAAATATTTTTAAAATGTTTTTATTGATTTTTATTATTATTTTTTATAAATTATTTTTTTAAACATGTTTCTGAAAAAGTATCAATTTATCTGTTTTTATTTAAAAAAATATAAATTTTTTTTTGTTGAAATGCGTTTTTTTAAAACGAAATGCTAAACTAGGCCTTAATTAGAATATGTGATTGCTACTAAAAAGATTGTTTGTTATAGTTACAATAAGCCTATGAAGAGAGATCATTGCTTACATAATCTAGTTTGTCTTGATTGATAGTTAGACAGAATGTGGTAGGAAAGTTCCTTACACCCTCCACAACAAAATCATTCTAAGAGTGAATTTGAATGAAAAGTGATGAGATATTTCCAGCTTCGTATTTCCTATAAAAGGAGCATTAATTTGATTGTTATGCAAGTTTCATAGAACCAGTTGGAGAGCTTGAGTGAGGAAGTGAAAGAAAGCTACTTAAAGAAAGTCTCTACTAACTAACTAGCTAGTCTTAGATAACGCACAAAGAAAGGAATGGAGATTATTGAGGAAGTGAGAAGCTGTCAGGCACTGCCCCTTCTTTCATTGAATCATGTTTCTTTGTCCTGTAGATCTGTGTGGGCTTCTATGCGTTTTTATGAGGATGTTTTGGGCTTTGTTCTTATCAAGCGTCCGTCTTCTTTCAAATTCAATGGAGCTTGGTTAGTTCTGTTTTTTTTTTGGGATAAAAAAATTCTTTAAAAGAAAAGGGAATGTGATGGTTTGAATTCTTTACGAATTCCGACATTACGAGACAGATACTCTATCAAATAATAGCTCTTTTTTCTTTTCTTACATCACATCCTTAAATATGAAATATTCACTTACTTGGATTCATGTAGGTTGTACAATTATGGCATTGGGATACATTTGATCGAGAACCCAAAGCTCAACGAATTTGATCCCATTATTGAACCACGTCCGATTAACCCCAAGGATAATCACATCTCCTTCCAGGTAAGATTAATTAATTAATACCAAAGTAAAAGATTAATTAATTAATACCAAATACTTATGCTCTTAATTATAGTAGGCAATTTGCATTAGTAGAATTTTTTTCTGAGATGAAATGTGATTCCACAGTGCACAGATGTTGAACTTGTGAAGAGGAGACTGCAAGAAATGGGAATGAGGTATGTGACAGCAATTGTGGAAGATGATGGGAATAGGGTGGATCAAGTATTCTTTCATGACCCTGATGGTTACATGATTGAAATTTGTAATTGTGAAAACATCCCAATTCTTCCACTTTCTTCTTGTTCATTCAAGCCAAGAAATATGGAAAGCTTCAAGAGTCTAATACCAAATAAATGTGGGTTCATGGAGAATGTGATGATGGAGAATTTGAGCATGGACATGATGAACATTTCTTTCTGATAAAGCTCCAATGAAATAAGAGGGAAAGAATACCAAAAAAAAAAAAAAAAAGCCAAAATTCTGTTTTATCTTTCCTATGTAGGGTTTGGAGAGGAAAGTGAGTTAGCAATTTTTGAATTTATGTTTATGACTTTTTTATTTTTTATTGTGATGTAAATAAACTTAAATTGATATTGATATTATGTAGTGTTAGAATTCATTTCTCCTCTTAATAATTTCTTGTAATGAAGTAATAAATAAATAAATAAATAAAGATTGTGTTTCTTTATTTCCACACTATCTTCTAAACAAAAACAAAACGTGAGTTTATTTTAATACTAAATTATTTGAAATAATTGAGTATTTGAAATTTGTCATCGTGCTTTTTTTTAAATATAGTTTTATATATATATGAAACTCAAATTTAAATCCATAACATTTGAAATGATCATTTGTTTAGACGGACTATTGCCTGATGTGAGAATTGAAATTTAAAATTTCAAGTTCCATTTTTAGATATCCAAAGTCTCTGAGCAAATTTTGGAAGCTAAGTAGCCAGATTTTGATTTGGTCAGTACTAGAAATATGCATGCCTACTAGCAAGAACATTGGATCACTGTCTTGTAGTTTTTTTTTTTCTTTTTTTCCTTCTAAATCATATATGATTTGTTAAATATTATAAGGCCTAAATATCATAAAAACAAGTTTCAAAAAAAATATATACCATAAAAAAAATCTGCTTTGTTTATTCAAGGAGTAATTTTTGATAGATTATTTGAACCTTTCTCAATTTAGTATAAAAGGTTTTATCCCATAAAAGAATGATCTTTTAGTAATCAGATTTCATTTCATGTAAAGGAGATTTATAAAGACCAATCTAGACTAGAAATTTCTTATATTCTTTTTCTCTTTTTTTTTTTTCCCAAAGAAATTTCTTATATTCAAGTGTACATACTTTTATTATGGTTTGTCATTTATTAGTTTACAAAAAAATCAAATAAAAGATGACCTAATAACCTTCTAGAAGAACTAATTGGGAGATTTGCAAGCAGTTGCAATGCCACATGTAGAAGAAGGTGGGCAATTCCTTTTTTTTTTTTTTTTTTTTAAAGAAACACTATTTAATATTTTTATATATTTTCAATTATTGTAAATATAGCCATGGTTTTAAAATGTGTAGCGTTTCTTTTATGTCATTGTGTGTATTTGTGTGTTTATACTTTATTTAAACAAAAAAAAAGGCCTTGATTCCAAAAATAATAGTTTGTTCACCTTATTATTTTTTGACCCAATCCGGTCTTAAAATCAGTAAAGGCAAAGAGTTACATATTAAAAGTTCAATAGGAATTAGACCTAAATCAAACAATAACTGAAATTAAATATATAATAAATATTATATACAATACATTATAATTAATATTATCTATCTATTAAAAGTCATAGTAAATAAAAATATATAGAGAATAAATTAATTAAGTAGATATTAATTAATAAATTTATTAAATAATATTTGAAATAAAATTTCAAATCAAATATTTATATTAATAAGAATTATGTTGTTTGGATTTTATATCCTAATCACAGTTGGCAAAAATAGATTTGTTACTTAATATTTTTGTTTTTTGTGTTATTTTTCTCATCAATAAAAAAGCTAATAAATAACTAATTTTGCTTTGAAAAAATAAATCTATATAAGAAAAAAAAACAAAATAATCCTTTTTTTAATTTAGTTTGGATTGAAATTCAAACTTGAGAATTTACATAAAAAAAAAAAAAGAGTATATATATTGCTATATAAAAATAATAGAAATCAAATAAATAATCAAAAAGTAATGTCAAAATTTTACTGTAATTAGAAAAAAATAAAGAGATGGAAGGAAATCGGATGAATGAAAAATTAAAAAAAGAAAATCACGTTATTGAAAAGTTACTAAAAAAAACTAATAAAATTATTTTAGGATCAAAGTGAAACTATTCAAACTATTCACTAGTAAAAAATAATTATTATTAATATCATAGCTAATTAAAAAAAATTGTGTGGGTAAATAATGTAGATTTTATTGTTTTATTGTTTCAAATCTAAAATAAAAGGAACGCTAGATGGACTAAATAAAAAGTAAATAATTGGCTATTTTGGTTCATCTACCCATGTAATGTTTACAAAGAGTGTAAACATTGTTTTATCTCACACTGAAAAAATACAAATTAGAAAAGAAGTTGGGTGAATATAATGGAACCCATGGATTATTAATGGAATAAAAAAAAATTCCAACACTTTGATTACCTGGGAAAACTAATCCAGCTTGAGGACTAGTTCTCAATTTTTTCTGAGCCTGTCCGATTTAACAACTATGCTTTACCCTTTTGTCCCTTCTGTAATCATAGGTTTGCAACTTCAAAAGCTTAATAATTGGTTTAATGAAGTGAATACAAAGTTGCTTTTATATTTTGCATGCTTGAGTCTAACTGATTCATTTTCTGCTTATGATAAAGATAAATTGTCTCATGTTGCTCAATTTTATCCGAATGATTTTTTTATATCGAACTCATTGCTCTTGATAATAAGTTAGAATCATATATTATTGATATGAAGTATAGTTGTGAGTTTTTAAGTATGACAGGAATTGGTAATCTTGCTAAAAATGGTGAAGACAAGGATATTTTATATGCATTGATTTATAGGCTCATAAATCTAGCTCTTATTCTACTAGTTGCAACTGTTACAATTGAGAGATTATTTTACTGTTATAAAATTTGTGAAGAATCGATTATGTAATAAAATACAGATTAATGATATTTGATTATTTGATCACATATATTAAAAAATATTTATTAAATGCTATTGATAATGAAATTATTATGCGTTTCTATCAAAGTATGAAGAATCATAAAGAGCAATTATAATTTTTTTTATTAAAGAATGCTTCTTAACGTTATTTTTTTTAAAGTACTTATTTGAGTCTTTATAGATCTGTTTCCATGAAATGAAATCACATCATATATGAGATGAGATTTTGATCCCATCACATGCACTTTTCAAGCACAACCGTAACGCGGATAGCCGGATATTGACAACTTGATGATATACACAAGTACACCATCTCTTATGCAATGAAGTTTTAAGGGAAAATATTATTGCTTTATTTTTATTTTCTTTTCTGAATTAGTAATATTACAATTACTAAATAATCTTATATTTATTAGAACAAATTAATTTATAATAACCAAACTAAAAAAAAAGGAAAAAGGAAAAATGAATTTCACCCTTCAAATACAAGACTAAAAACCATACGGTTCTGATTATGATTTGGGATCATCTGAAAAAGTGTATAAGAAAGACATTTATATATGTTTCTATTTACTTTTTTAGTTTGATTCTCTGTATAATTTGATAATAAATGAAATCTCAATTAAATTAAAATTTTGAAAATGATATGTTTCTATTTACTTCAAAATCATTTCTTTTTAATATTAAAAAATTGAATTCTATAAAATATCTTATTCATTTAAATTGAATTCTGACACAGCGTAAGTAAAGAGGCAAAGCCAAATTTAGGGTTTCTAGTGTTTTGAATTTTATTTCATCTTTAGAACAAGCCAAAAATAAAAGTTTAAATAGTATCTCGAAACTCTAGATACCAAAACTGTAAAAAATGACAAAATTATCTCAAATGAAAATTGGCAATCAAACAAGATGAATGACACAGACGATGCTTAAGTCAAAGCTAAATAATAAAAGGTGTGATAAAAATAAAAAATTTTCATAAATAGAAAAACAACCATTAAATTTTTGGGGTCCAAATGATAGAATTTGGTTAAAAACGATGTCGCTCATTGTCGAAGACGATAATTTTGAATTGTTAGCCCATTTCCTTTTAAATCATATATTTGTGGGAAAATTCTTGTCTTCACTGAGTGTATAAACTTATCTTCTATACCAAACTATTGAGTTATGATATATTTTACTAAATATGACTATTTCGTATATTTTTTACTTAATAAAAAGACACCGATATCTTTTTTTATTTTATGTATTTTTGTTTTTTTGGATTCGTGTATATACCCTATGTAAACAAGAATTATCCATATTAGCAAGGCTCAAACTCACAGTTAGTCCAAGCTAGTGATTTTTGTGCTTAGACTATTGCATGTCCAAACGGTTCAAAAATATTTCTGAAATTACTTTCACGTCAAATTTTATAAATCCAAAGTGGGTTTTATCGTATTCGAATGAGAAAATATGTCTCATTTAGTAAATAGAGAGAATATGTATGCTAGGAAAGTTACTCATCACTCACAATGACACAATCATTTTAAGAATGAATTTAAATTGAAAGTCATGAGATATTTCCAGCTTCCTACATTATAAAAGGAGCATTTGCTTGATACGTGGCTCATAGAAGCAATTGGCTTAGCTTCAGTGAAAGAGAGCAAAAGAAAGTCTCTATTAGTTAGTGTTAGAATTAAAGAAAAAAAAAATACACGCAAAGAAATGGAGACTGGGGAAGTAAACAGCTATTAGACACTGCCCCTTCTGTCCTTGAATCATGTTTCTTTGTCATGTAGATCTGTTTGGGCTTCTATGCGCTTTTACGAAGATGTTTTTTTGGGTTTTGTTCTCATCAAACGTCCCTCTTCTTTCAAATTCAATGGAGCTTGGTTAGTCTTTGCTTTTCCTTAATACTTTTTCTTGGTATGAAAATTTGACGAACTTTTGACTTTTTGTATTCGATCACTAAGCTACTAATCTCAACGGGAAAATTCTTAGCTACTCTCAGTATAATTATCTTTTTATATACTAAACCATTCATTGATGCCAACTCTATGCATGACTTTTCCTCTTTTATTACATCTCTATGCCAACTTCTTAAATATGAAATCTTCACTTATTTGGATAATGTAGGTTGTACAATTATGGAATTGGGATACATTTAATTGAGAATCCAACCTTTGATGAATTTGAGACTGCTATTGAACCACGTCCCATTAATCCCAAGGATAATCACATCTCCTTCCAGGTAAGATTAATCCATTAATTAATTAATATCAAGTACTTATGCACTTAATTGCAGTAGTTAATAGAAAGTAGAAACAGTAAAAAAAGATTTTTCTGAGATGAAATGTGATTCCACAGTAAAAAGATGTTGAACTTGTGAAGAGGAGATTGCAAGAAATGGGAATGAGGTATGTGACAGCAATTATGGAAGATGATGGGAATAGGGTGGATCAAGTATTCTTTCATGACCCTGATGGTTACATGATTGAAATTTGCAATTGTGAAAACATCCCAATTCTTCCACTTTCTTCTTGTTCATTCAAGCCAAGAAATATGGAAAGTTTCAACAGTCCAACACCAAACAAATGTGGGTTCATGGATGTTGCACGATTTCTGCAAGTGCACAGATCGTTTACAAGTAATAAAGTGATGAGTGAGTATCGTTCCCACGAGTAAGGGTTTGTCAAGTACCAATTTTTGAGATTACTCTATTATTTAGAAAATCAATTATGAGATTTTATATTTTAAGCTAAAATGAAATTGAAGCAAATAAATAATGATAAATATGAAAATAAGATTAAAGGTTTAGGATTTAGAATTTATCAATTGATCACATATGATTTATTTATAATCTTTAGACGGATTATTTTTACTGGAATTAACGATTAGATTTCCCTAAATTATATGATGTTCTCTCTCAAGATACAACATGTGTGTTCATATTAACCTTACGTCTACTCTCATGATCATAAGCAATTAACACAAACCCATTAAGTTTAATGGAAATCCTTTTAAAAATCACAAAGAAGTATTCTTATCTCTAAGCAATACATTCCCTAGGTCAATTATCCTAACGAACTAATATTGTGCTTCCACTCTCGCTACTTCACACAATATCTTAAATCATGCAATTAATGGCCAGTTAATTACAAGCATTAAGTTTTAAGATAAAAGATTAATTCCAACAATCAAATCCAATCAATTAAATATAAATAATCATATGCAAATCAAAAGATTACATCTAAATGCTAGAAAATAAATTAGCTATTCATAATTAAAAGAGAAGAAATAATTAAATTAACAATAAAAATAATAAACATAATAATAACTTATAATTAAATTCAAGATTAGAATTTAGAGAGAACTTGTTTTGGGATACAATATTTGATGAACTCAAGTTTCCAAAAACTCCTCCTCTTGATCAAAATAAAAAATAAAACTAATCTACTCTAAGAAAACATATGAAAATCTCTCTACATATTTTTTTTTATGGATTTTCTTTGATGCCATTTCCCTTTGCCAAGCATGGTATTTATAGACATGTTTGGTGGAAGAATTCAAGTTCCATTAAAATTCTTACATCAAAAATTCAACATTGATGGTTAGGTTGGCCACCAACCATTGAATTCCTTCATCAATATTAAAAAATAGTTAGGTTGACTACCAACCATTGAATTTTAGCCACCAACCATTGAATTCCTTTATCAATATTAAAAAATGGTTAGTTTGGCTACCAACCATTGAATTTTGGCCACCAACCATTGAATTTATTTCTCATGGATTGAAAACTTGAATCATTGCTTGCATCTTTATTTTTACTGCATCATTTTGATATGCAAAAATAAAATAAAAATACTTAAAATATGTTATAATTTATTTATAAATTGTAGAACTATTTATTTCTAAAAATAAGTAATAATATTATTGCATTCTTGAAAATTGAGCTAAAATTTAAGTTTAAACAATTAAAATAACTCTAAAAATATAGAGTTATCAATGGAGAATGTGATGATGGAGAGCTTGAGCATGGACATGATGAACATTTCTTTCTGATCAGTTCCCCCATGTTAGGAGGAAAAGAATATTAAGCTAAAATCCATTCCATGCCTTCTGTCTGATAGGCTCAAGTTTTGCTTTCCTCCGAAGGGAAATGATATTGGGGAGGAATGTGTGTTTGAAAATTTTGAACTTACCTTTGCAAACTTTTTCTATTAGGTGCATATACAAGAAAATTATGAAATTCATTAATAAAAGTATAATTACAATTTATATTACATACTAATGGTCTCATGATTGAGTGTATATTTTATATTATAAAAAGTTAATTCAATATTTTTTTTTTTTGAAGTCTGGATACAATTCAGATATCAGAAAAATTACGATATATAACACAAAATTTTTCCACCGATTCTTTCTACTAGAGCGTTTCTGTTTGTTAGGGACGGCAATGGGGCAAGGCGGGGGAACTATCCCCTATCCCCATCCTCACCTTAGCGGAGAATCCCAATACCCATTCCGGCCTTATAAGCGGGGACAATTTAATCCCCATTCCCATCCCCATTTGAATTTTATCTTACTAAATTTATATATATTTATGTAATTCATAAATAATAACAAAAAATAAAAATAAATATATTTAAAAATATTAATAAATTCAAACCCACAAAACATCAACTAAACAAAACTAAAATGTAAATATTCTTAATATATTAAAAATGTTTTGCAATTTTTTAGTAAAATATTAAAAATTCAATGTACATAAATATTAGAATATTTAAATAAATTCTTCTAATAATTACTAATTATATTATGGGGTAATTATGTAAGTTATTACTAATTATATTATGGGTAATTATATAATCATATTATTGAGCCCCCACAGAGACGAGGATGGGGATCTCCACGGGATAGAGAATACACTCTCCATCCCTGCCTCGTCCCCACTAATGAGGAAAGAATTTCCCTCACCCCCGTCCCCATGAGGAGAGGAATCAGAGAATTTTAGCTCTATATGGGGCAAATCCCAGCGGAGAATGGGGATTTCTCACCCTTTTGCCATCCCTATTGTCTGTCATTATTTGACTATACTTGGATTGAACTATTTAGTAAGGCTATTAAAGGAAAATTTTCTTTCTATTAAGTCATTTGACTATACTTAGATTGACTATACTTGGATTATGAATTATTCAATACAAAAAATTATTCTTTTTAAATTATATATATATATTTTTTTTTAATTAGGGAGGGGAACGCCCTAATAGCAGATATAGTAGGCTATATAATAGGGGGTAGCTTTCTCCTTTAACATCTCATACCCTTCTATTTTAACATCTCTCATTAAATTGGTGATAACCATTTGTATTTTGAGAGACTCGAACTTGAGATTTTTTATTTTATATTTTTTTAAAAGAGATAAGAAGACTATTCATACCATATTTAATTTGCTTAAATTATATTTTCTTAGTGTTCTATATTAAATAATTAAAATTAAATTTTGATTATTCGTTACTACTATTTCACACAATCTTGATCTTCTAACCCATAATATGCTAACTTATATATAATCATCAGTTAAAAAAAATAGTAAATTTCATTTAAAATATGAACAGTGAATTTGTATTTGCAGCTCTAGAGAATTTTTAGCCTATATTGCAAGTTCATCATTATTTTGTTGACTTTTGAATTTCATATATTCCTCTTATTTATTAACTTTATTATCCTTATTTTCTTTTATATTCATAAAATTATTTTTCCAATATTATTACCATATATTTTTTAAATTTTACATAATACTTCTATTTTATTAACATGATATAATTATTTTATCACAACAAAATAATTTATTTTTTCTTATTAAAATTTACCTTATTTCATCTCTTCAAAACGATGAGTTTTCATTTTAATTTTCTTATATTGGATCTCTTTTTTATTTAAAATAAAAAATTTAGATTATTTATTTTTTATTTATTTTTTATCAAATAGACTTGATTAGTGCTGGAGATGAACTGATCTGATATATGATAAAATTGTTAACTAGTGTAGCTGATTTGCACTGAATAAAATTCCCTTTAAAATTAATTTGGTTTAAATATCAAATAAAAAAAAGAAATACTTTAAAAATATATTATATTTTTAATTTCATTCAATTTTTTTTCTTATTCTTCCTACAATGAAATAAATTAACCAATTGTTCAATTTTTTTTTCTTATTCTTCCTACAATGAAATAAATTAACCAATTGTTATTTTAACTTATTTCATTTTTTTAATTAATTTTTTATAATCATTAATTAGATAATTTTTCAGGACAATTCATATTGTTAGTTGAGAAAATATTTCAGAGAGAATTTATATTAATATTTTGTATGTATTTTACAGAAAATAATCAATGGTATATATAGCCATTGTAGCACAATTAATTGCATGATTTGTGGCATATTTACATGTGTTTATTAGCTGGTATTCTGACTAATTTACAGACAGATATAAAATTGTCAAATGGTAGGTGAGGATTGTCTTTGACTTCCATGGTGATTATTGACTTTCATTAACACCCCCCCTCCCCTCAAACTCAAGGTGGTACAGTAGATGCCAGTTTAAGTTCGTTTAGAAGATCTTAAAACCGAGTTGGAAGATGTGTTTTGGTGAAAATATCTGCTGTTTGATGAGCTGATGGGACTGATTGTAAGATAAAGGTGCCTTGAAGAACACAATGACAAATAAAATGACAATCAATCTCAATGTGCTTTGTTCGTTCATGAAATACGTCATTGTGAGATATCTGGATTGCACTTCGATTGTCACAATGAAGTATAGTGGCAGAGTGATGGTTGACACCCATATCAGAGAGTAATCGTTTCAACCAAAGTAATTCTGATATAGCGTCAGCAAGAGCACGATATTCAGATTTGGTGCTTGAGCGAGCAACGATAGTTTGTTTCTTGCTTTTCCAAGAAATAAGAGAATCTCCCAAAAAGAAACAATAACCAGTGGTTGACCGATGATCAGTTGGATCACCAGCCTAGTCAGCATCCAAATAGCCAGATAATACCAAGGGAGTATTGGCACTGAAATGTAATCCATGAAAAATGGTTCTTTTAATATAACGAACGATCCGAATGATGGCAACAAAATGAGATGATTGAGAAGCAATCATGAATTGGCTAACCAGATGAACAACATATGATATATCTAGTATAGTAACAATGAGATAAACAAGACTTCCAACAAGTTGACGATACAAAGTAGAATCATCAAGAGGAGTGCCATCTAGAGGAGTAAGTTTACTTAAGTTCCAAAGGAGTTTAAACAGTTTTGCTGTCATTAAGACTTGCTCTGGAAAGTAGATTAGATGCATACTTTGCTTGAGACAAATAGTAGCCTTGAGAATTATGAGAAACCTCAAGACCCAAAAAATAGCTGACCAAGATCTTTCATTTCAAAATGCTAGCTGAGATAAGTTTGGACTTCAGAAATACCAAATCTATCACTACCTGTAATGATCATATCATCAACATAAAGCAATAGCAGTATAATTCCATGATCAGTGTGGCAAACAAATAATGTTGAATCATAATTGCTGGAGACAAAACCAAATTGAGTAAGAGTTGAACTAAATTTAGCAAACCATGCTCGAGGAGCTTACTTAAGTCCATACAGAGCTTTGCGAAGCTTACAGACTTTATGAGAAGAGTGATATCCAGGAGGAGATTTCATGTAAACTTCTTCAAATAAGTCACCATTTAGAAAAGCATTTTTAATATCCATCTGGAAAAATTTCCATTTAAGGACTAAGCAATGGCTAATAGACTACGAACAGATGTCAATTGGGCAACTGGAGCAAAGGTTTCTTCATAGTCGATGCCTGTTGTGCGATTTCTGCAAGTGCACAGGTCGTGAACAAGTAATAAAGTGATGAGTGAGTATCGTTCCCACGAGGAAGGGTTTGTCAAGTACCAATTTTAAGATTACTCTATTATTTAGAAAATCAATGATGAGATTTTATATTTTAAGTTAAAGTGAAATTCAAGTAAATAAATTATGATAAATATGAAAATAAGATTAAAAGTTTAAGATTTAGAATTCATCAATTGATCACATATGATTTCTTTATAATTTTTAGATGGATTATTTTTACTGGAATTAATGATTAGATTTTCCTAAATTATATGATGTTCTCTCTCAAGATACAATATATGTGTTTATATTAATATTACGTCTACTCACGTAATCATAAGCAATTAACACAAACCCATTAAGTTTTATGGAAATCCTTTTAAAAATCACAAAGAAGTATTCTTATCTCTAAGCAATACATTCCCTAGGTCAATTATCCTAATGAACTAATATTGTGCTTCTACTCTCGCTACTTCACACAATATCTTAAATCATGCAATTAATGGCCAGTTAATTACAAGCATTAAGTTCTAAGATAAAAGATTAATTCCAACAATCAAATCCAATCAATTAAATATAAATAATCATATGCAAATCAAAAGATTACATCTAAATCCTAGAAAATAAAATTAGCTATTCATAATTAAAAGAGAAGAAACAATTAAATTAACAATAAAAATAGTAAACATAATAATAACTTATAATTAAATTCAAGATAGAGTTTAGAGAGAACTTGTTTTGGGATACAATCTTTGATGAACTCAAACTTCAAAAAATTCCTCCTTTTGATCAAAATAAAAAAATAAAACAAATCTACTCTAAGAAAGCATATGAAAATCTCTCTATATATTTTTTTTTATGGATTTTCTTTGATGCTATTTTCCTTTGCCAAGCATGGTATTTATAGGCATGTTTGGTGAAAGAATTCAAGTTCCATTAAAATTCTTACATCAAAAATTCAACATTGATGGTTAGGTTGGCCACCAACTATTGAATTTTTACATCAAAAATTAAACAATAGTTAGGTTGGCCACTAACCATTGAATTTTGGCCACCAACTATTGAATTTATTTCTCATGGATTGAAAACTTAAATCATTGCTTGCATCATTATTTTTATGACATCACCACTTGCATCATTTATTTTATTGCATCATTGTGACATCATTTTGATCTGCAAAAATAAAATAAAAATACTTAAAATATGTTATAATTTATTTATAAATTGTAGAACTATTTATTTCTAAAAATAAGTAATAATATTATTGCATTCTCAAGAACTGAGCTAAAATTTAAGTTTAAAAAAATAAAATAACTCTAAAAATATAGAGTTATCACACCCCCAAACTTAAGTTTTTGCTTGTCCTCAAGCAAAAGAAAATTCAAAACCTAAATTAATCCACTTTCGTAGGAAATTACGCTTGCATTTAGCGTATGCAACAAGCCTTTAAACCCCTAAGTGTCCCATAGAGGACGAGTTATAGTCTCGTGAGGGCTTACAGTGGTGATACCCACAAACACCTCTAAAACTCTAAACTTTCAAATATTTATTTCAAAAAGGAAATTTAATATTCTCATGCTTAGTTTGAATAATTTTTCAAAAGTTTCAAGAAATTAATATTCACAAAGAATATATCAATAGTATTACAAGTCAAGCTTCTATCTCAGGTTTAAAACAATTCTCATCTTAATCATGTCTTGAATAACTATGCATTAAATTAATTGCAAAGAAATTGTTGCACTTCAGATAGGCATATACACACTAGTAACTTTAAATGCCTCTATCAAAAGATATAAAATAGATGTACAAATCTTATAAGCATATTAAAGCAAACAATCTCCACTAATGGAATTCACAAATCAAGAGAGATCAATAGGTCTTGACTAGGCTTATAATGAGGCTAACACAAGGTATTTTGGCTAAACAAAGAACAGGCTAAATGAACAAAAGTAAAATAATTATGCCAAGTTTACAGAATCAATAGCTCAAATAAAGGGATTATATTAATGAAGAATCCCTTTCATCTTAAGCACTATTCTTTTTCAACGTTTTCTTCTTTTAAGCCCACCTTTTCTTCTTCTTCTTTTTTTTTTTAATAAACATTATTCTAAAAATAAGCAAGAATTACTAACTTTTATTTATTTAATTTTCTTGCTTTCTCTCAAACTTATTTTAAGCAGAAGGTGATCTTTTACATTTGAATAATACTCTCAGTTATTAGATATCCTTATTTTCTTTTAAAACTTCAATAATTCCCTTTTCTTCATTAAAATATAAACTTGACAAAATTATCTCACAAACAGGTTGAAAGATAACATTTAAGGTTAATTAACAAAGAAAAGAATGCTAAAATTATCAAGGCACAAAAGGGTAAATTAGAGAAAAAAAATTAAAATAAGGGTAGATACAAGTAACAGGCTAAACAAACAATGCCTAAATCATATCTTTCTTTCAAAATGAATTCAAAATTTCGCCTCAAAAGTTTGCAAAAACATGTTCTAAGATAAGTGAGGCAAATGAAGATAAAAAATATGTAGAAGCCCTCTCTAAGTAAGCATACACAAATTCAATGCAATCAATATAATGCAAAGCAAAACAAAACATAATCTTAATAAAAGTTAATTTCTTACCCAAAATAGTTGCTCAACTTGAAATACTTTAATAAATTGTCCATAAATATCAATTATAATCTATCATTGGCCTTTCATCAAATTATTTAACACAAATATATTTTATCAATAAAAGAGTAAAAAATTTTAAATTTATTTATCAAAACACAAAAGAAATGACTAAAAACAAAAAATAAACTAAACCTCCCCCAAACTTGCAATGGACATTGTCTTCAATGTCAAAAAAAACAAATCAAAAGAAAGAAAATACTCCATCTTGTAGAAAAGTGAATTCCAAATTGTAAGCAGAACATGCATTCCACTTCTTTATTTCCTATAAATCATCATGAAACAATACTAAAAGCAAGCATGAGAAACTAATCACACAAAAAAGAAAACATCGAATTTTTTTTTTTGTATTTATTATTTTTTAATTTTTTTATTTTGGAAACTAGAAAAAGAAAAAAAAATACAGATGCATATCAAGAGCACAAAAAGTACTCTTTACTCAGCCATCTTGTATGAATAACTATTGAGTTAGTTAGTTAGTTTTTTTTTTTTTTGAAAAGGAAAATCACATAAATTTAAGATGCATATCAAGAGTACAAAAGTAACTCTTTACTCAGCCATCTTACATTTAGTGAATCGAACCTAAAACTTCGCTTGATCAGGTGCAACAAAAAAAAAACACACACACACACAAAACAAAAAAATGCGATAAAAAAAACTACAAGAGTTAGGAAAGTTATAACCAGAGGTTCAAATCTAGTCCTCGCTTTTTATTGCTACTGGCCCTGGGGTGTCAAACTACCTGTGCCATCAATGGATCAGGGTCAAATTTAAAGTTTTGCAGTTGATCAATCAATTGATTAATAGTTGAAGCAGAGACTAAGATGCGTCGACTCGCCGGTGTCATAAAACCCTGTTCCACAGCATGATCAATAAAAGATAACAAACCATTATAAAAACCATCAACATTAAGTAATCCCAATGGCTTCTGAAGAACAGTTAATTGGGTCCAAGATACAATGGTGAAAATATCTTCAAATGTTTCTAAACCACCAGGTAATACGATAAAAGCATCAGTATTGAGATTCATGTATACCATTCGTTCGTACATGCTATTGACCTGTAACTCATTACCTATAGTTCCGCCAGTGATTTGTTTATTTCAAGCCAAAGCCTTTAGAACTATTCCTAAGACTTTACTATCTCTAATATATGCAGAACTTGCGACACAACCCCTTAACCCTAAACTACCTCCTTCAAACACCAAATTAATTTTTCGTTCAGCTAAAATCCTACCAAGTTCATTAGCTACTATCAAGTACTCTCTTTTCTTGCCAGAGTTTGGACTACAAAAAACACAAATAGTTTTGAATTTGCGTGTTGGAGATTCTGTCATTTTCTCTCACAGATCTTTCAAAAGGATTTTGTGCATATTGATAATAGTGAATATGCATATAAAGAAAATAAAAGAGTAAAAGAACAGTTCAATGGGATAAAATAATTATTGACAGAAAAAGTATAAAAATAAAAATGATAATAAAAACAAAAATAATCAATGCTGTGTGTACAAATGTCAAAAGAAATATTTGAAAAACTAAAAAGAAACAGACATTGAAATACTAAAAAGCTAATGAAAGTAGAAAAATCTGCAGCGTGTGTACAAAAGTCAAAAAGAAAATATTGAAAAGTAAAAGTAGACATTGAAAGACTAAAAAGTTGTCGATAGTAGAAAAATTTGCAAGAAAATAAAACCTAGATGCTAAAAAGTCAAAAAAATACTGCAAGATGTAGAAAAAATAATGCATTGAAAAATAAAAAAGTTAGTGATACACCTTATTATAAACCGTAGTTGTGATTTTGGCTCACATCTTCCTCTGGTTTTACGTCCAGTAACGGCTTACACGCCTTCTATAAGTCGAGGATAGGCTTCCCATCCAGTTTTCTTATTAACTGGCAAACAGGGTCTTTTATTGTCAGATTCCCTAGACTATAACGCTGCTTCTCTTCTTTGAATAGTTCCCATAAATTTATAAGAGTGCGTTGAACTTGTCCACAAGGATGCATCTCAAGAGTCTGTAAAATATTATCCAAAGACTCTTTACTCAGTCCATTCTTTATGAATTTAATTTTATCTTCTCGATTTATAGATGCAAATCCAATGTTTCTACAGCGTGTATTACAATTCTATCTTGCACACTTGTAGCAAACTCCCATTCTCTTAGCTCTCCTCTTCTTTGAGTAAGAACTTCTCCCTGTACCTAGCAAACATTTAATAAATGAGTCATCAAGCTCACCTGCCAATCGTACTTTGGCTTCTATAATCCAGCGAATATCTTCAGGAAGATTCAGACGCCTAAATGCCTTCATTCTTTCCAGTCTACGTTCATCAATTTTCTTGAACACATCTTTGGGAAGAGTTGGAAACCTGTTTTTTAGTGCTGCAAGAGATGCTTCCATGTCTAATTAACTTTGTTAAGAAAATAAAAGAGATAATTTATAACGAAACAACTAAACAGAAATAAAAGAAATCTAATAAAGAGAAAACTTGGGTTTCCTCCTAATAAGCTATTTAATAACTTACAAACAATACTAAAGCAAAATTAAAATAGAAGGAAACAAACAAAAGAATAAAAGAAATTTAAAAAGAAGTAGAAAAGTTAAAAATTTGGGTTGCCTCCCAAAAGCGCTTAATTTATAGTTTTTAGCTTGACTATAGCTAGATCTTCATCATGGAGGATAATACACAAAATATATCATCCCAATAATCATGGAAAGATAGACTTTTGCCAATTTTAATGAGTCAAGCCAGCTTAATTTGAGCTTGCATGGAAAAAGGTTAAGACATGAATTATTTAATATTTTACAATTAGGCTCATAATTTTCAAAAGTTTTCAAACGTGCTCTTTTTCTTGCTCTGAATTTTCTCAAGAAATTGAGATAGGAAGGTAGTTGTGTTGAATCAAGAATTGGTGAATGCTCAGTTAATGGTGGTGAATGCTTCTTCTTTTCTTCCAAGTCATCAAATTGATATTCTTTATGGTCTGACATATATGGTGTTGTATTCACCAAACAAACTGAAAAAGTTTCCTTTGAGTGCTCTTGTTCAAATACTTCTTCAATTTTCCCATTAATTTTAACTATTCCGTAGATATTATCCATAAGAGAAGAATATTTCTTGGGCAAATTGATCTCAACTTCTTCCTTTTTTTCTTGCTTACTTAAAGTATCTGCTTGATCAATCATCTCTTCCTCATCATCACTCAAAGAAATTGCCAAACATTGATCTCTAGAATATTTTTCAATTTGACTTGTTAGGTTACCATGGCCTTGAGCATTTAATGGACTAGCGAATTGTTCCATTTGTACATCAAAATTTATATTGTGGCTAGTCCATTGATTCATCCTATCTTCCAATCTTTCATATCGTTCATGAGTAGCATTTATGAATCTTTCCAATGCTGTTTCATAAAATGGTTTGTGCTCCTCAAATGGTGCATGATCTTGAAAATCATATTGATAAGGATACCATGAATTGTTATCTTGATCGCATTGGTTTTCCCATGAAAAGCTTGAATAGTCACTCCATCCTGAGTTATTTATATTAGAATATGGATAATTCTCATGCCTATATAATTTGGAAAAAATTGTACCTGCTCTGCATATTGGCATTCAAAATTCAAGTGATTACCTCCACATAGATTACAACTCAAACATGAATTAAATAAAGTATTAGCATCAATTTCATCAATTAAGTTAGCCAATGTGTCAATTTTAGCGTTTAACTTACTAAAACTATCCTCACCATACATGTTTGCTGCTCTATTTAGCATCATTCCTCCATCGCACCATTATAAGTTATGCAAGGCCATCTTCTTTTTTTTTGTTCTTTTTTTTTTTATAAAAGTTAAAAAAAAATGCAAAATTTTAAAAAATATACAAAATAAATCTAAAGTAATAGAGTATATCAACCTATTGATATTGTCAAAAATTGCCTTCCCTGGCAACGGTGCCAAAAACTTGTTGCGCGACTTCTGCAAGTGCACAGGTCGTGAACAAGTAATAAAGTGATGAATGAGTATCGTTCCCACGAGGAAGGGTTTGTCCAGTATCAATTTTAAGATTACTCTATTATTTAGAAAATCAATGATGAGATTTTATATTTTAAGCTAAAGTGAAATTAAAGTAAATAAATTATGATAAATATGAAAATAAGATTAAAAGTCTAGGATTTAGAATTCATCAATTGATCACATATGATTTTTTTATAATTTTTAGATAGATTATTTTTGCTGGAATTAATGATTAGATTTCCCTAAATTATATGATGTTCTCTCTCAAGATACAACATGTGTGTTTATGTTAATCTTACGTCTACTATCGTGACCATAAGCAATTAACACATACCCATTAAGTTTTATGAAAATCCTTTTAAAAATCACAAAGGAATATTTTTATCTCTAAGCAATACATTCCCTAGGTCAATTATCCTAATGAACTAATATTGTGCTTTTACTCTCGCTACTTCACACAATATCATAAATCATACAATTAATGGCCAATTAATTACAAGCATTAAGTTCTAAGATAAAAGATTAATTCCAACAATCAAATCCAATCAATTAAATATAAATAATCATATGCAAATCAAAAGATTACATCTAAATCCTATAAAATAAAATTAGCTATTCATAATTAAAAGAGAAGAAACAATTAAATTAACAATAAAAATAATAAACATAATAATAACTTATAATTAAATTCAAGATAGAGTTTAGAGAGAACTTGTTTTAGGATACAATCTTTGATGAACTCAAGCTTCCAAAAATTCCTCCTCTTAATCAAAATAAAAAAATAAAACAAATCTACTCTAAGAAAGCATATGAAAATCTCTCTACATATTTTTTTTATGGATTTTTTTATGCTATTTTTCTTTGCCAAGTATGGTATTTATAGGCATGTTTAGTAGAAGAATTCAAGTTCCATTAAAATTCTTACATCAAAAATTCAATATTGATGGTTATGTTGGCCACTAACCATTGAATTTTTACATAAAAAATTAAACAATAGTTAGGTTGGCCACCAACCATTGAATTTTGGCCACCAACCATTGAATTTATTTCTCATGGATTGAAAACTTGAATCATTGCTTGCATCATTATTTTTATGACATCACCGCTTGCATCATTTATTTTATTGCATCATTGTGACATCATTTTGATATGCAAAAATAAAATAAAAATACTTAAAATATGTTATAATTTATTTATAAATTGTAGAACTATTTATTTCTAAAAATAAGTAATAATATTATTGCATTCTCGAGAACTGAGCTAAAATTTAAGTTTAAACAAATAAAATAACTCTAAAAATATAGAGTTATCAATGCCATATTCTTGAGTGTATTCCTTGGCTACTAAACGGGCTTTGTAATGTTCTACAGACCCATCAGAGTGAGTTTTGATTTTGTAGATCCATTTACAACCAATTGGGATTTTGTTTGGAGGAAGATCAACTAGATCCCAAGTGTGAGTTTTCTCCAATGCTTGAATTTCCTCAGTCATAGCTTACTGCCAAAGAGTGTCAGTACTAGCCTCACGATAAGAGTGAGGCTCATAGAGAGTTGTAATGGCAGAGTAACAATGAAAATCTTGAAGGTAACTAGGACTTTCTCTTATCCGGGTTGAACGACGAAGATTGGTGTCAAGAGCAGGTGAACATTCGGAGTCATGGGCAGGTGCAGAATCAATAGTTGGAGCTGGTTCAAGCGGATCATGGGGGGAGGTATCAGGCTCAATTGTAGCAACATCACCTGTAACAGAGGTAGAAAATAACTCGATAGAAGGGTCTGTAAAAAATAATGAGTCAGTAGTAACTAAAGTGTGAAACTTAGAGAAAGAGGAGAACATGGTGTTTTGCCAAAAGGTAACATGTCTAGAAATGCGAAATCGATTAGAAATAAGATCCCAACATCGGTAACCTTTGTGTTCGATCCTATAACCTAAAAAGCAATACAGACAAGCACGAGGTTCTAATTTGGTATGTTCATGAGGTTGTAAAAGAACAAAACATGCACAACCAAAGGTCTTAAGGATTTTATAGTTTGGAATTTTGCCATACAATTTTTCAAAATGAGATAGATTTTGGAGTACTAAGGTAGGTACTCGATTAATATTATATACAGAAGTGAGTGCTGCTTCTCCCCAAAATTTTTCTGGACAGGAATTGGAGAGGAGAAGAGCACGAACAGAGTCTAAAATATGATGATGTTTTCTTTCAGCTCGGCCATTTTATTGCGAAGTATGAGAACAAAAACGTTGAATGATTATGCCTTGTTGTTGAAGATAATGAAGCAAGAATGATTCCTGATGTTCTATGGCATTATCTGTGCAAAGAATTTTAATTGTTGAGGAAAATTGAGTTTTAATCATATTTACAAATGTAATATAAATATGTGGTAACTCAAAACGATTTTTCAAGAAATATATCTAAGTAAAACGAGAATAATCATCAATAAATAACACAAAATAATGAAAGCCATTTACTGAAGAAATATGAGAAGGTCCCCAAATGTCAAAATAAATTAAGTCAAATGGACTGGCAGAAATGGAATTATTATAATTAAAAGATAATGCAGATTGTTTAGCAAGTTGACATTCTAAACACTGAAATAACTCAAATTTTATGAAACCCAATAATCCTCAAGAAATTAAAAATAGAATTTTTTTGGCAGAAACATAACCAAGGCGAAGATGCCATTGAAGAATAGGAGAAGTGGTAGTAGTAGCGGCAGAAACAGATCATTGAGGAAGATGAAGAAATATGAGCTCAAATAATCATCCCACCCTGCGACTTGCCCCAAGAATCTACCCCGTCTACAAATCCTGTACCTAACAACTAGAATGAGAAAAATTTACATTTAGTCCTTTTTCACATAATTGACCAACCGAGATAAGATTTAGTGACAGGTTTGGAATATAGTGAGTATCTGAAAGGCTAAGATTAGAGGTAGAGGCATGACCAGTATGAGTGATGTTCATTTTAGTTCCATTTGCTATTTGTATTTAGGGTAAGAAAGAAGCAGGTGTAGTAGAGGATAAGATATTAATATCAGTGGTCATATGGTTATAACAGGCAGAGTCAAAAAGCCAATTTAAATTACCTAGAATGACAGACATGGCAACAGAGGAGTTAGAAGAGATAACCAGTTTGAGTAAGGCCTCAAGATCACTCATTGTGATGGTAGTAGAGGTTTCAGTGGTAGCAGCATTGACTGAGGTCGAGCCAGTTTTGGAGAAAGTCTTGGTTTTAGATACTCCACCCTTTGGTCGTGGTGGGCGGGTTGGACAATGCTCTAGAATGTGACCATGATCATGGCAGTATCTACATTTTACAGTAGGGTAATTAGCAAAATTATGATCAGGTTTATTATAATTCTTACATAGTTGATTGCCAGATCTTGGATTTGAAGATCGTGTGGTTGCAAGAGCTAATTTAGAATTTGATTGCCTGCCAAGACCAAGTCTTGTTTCCTCAAAGATAATTTCTTGGATAGCTGTGTTCAAAGTTGGGAGAGGATGTTGATGTAGCAGAAAGGCACGTACAGCTTCGTATTCTAGTTGAAGAGCCATAAGAACTTGGATTAGATGAAGATGATCTTCACTAATCTTTGTCTGAGATAACTAATTCCATATTGGCTGGACTTGTGCCAGAAAATCATTGACAGATTAGCCAGATTCTTGCTTGAGATTGTGCAACGTAGTCCACAGCTAAAATAATGTGCAAGACCAGTAGTTTGATACCAGTTTGCCAAGAAATCCCATATTGCTTTTGCCGTATCAAACTCAGCAAATTGAATGTGAATGGATGGAATCGATGTGTTACGAAACCAAATGATGATTTGATGGTTTTTGCTATCCCAATCTTCAAGGCGATTTTCGAATTTGGTATCTGGTTCGTTTTGCTCTTTTGTGGGTTAGGTGATATCTTCGGTAACTATACACTAGAGTTTGCGCCCAATTAAGAAACTTTTCATTCCTTGAACCTAAACGTTATAGTTGGAGCTAGTCAAAATTGTTGTACTTGGTTTTGCAATGTCTGATTTATCCATTTTAAGGAATACAAAGAAAAAATGGAGGATAGAACTAGATTTTGTCAAAACAGAGGCCAAATTTGGATTCAGAAGGTCCAAAAACTTCAGGAATCGGTCTGATTTTGTCATTAACCGATTTAAAAATGGCTGAACCGAATGGTCAAAATTTTCTGGACCGGTTTGGTCAACAGGCGGTTTTGAACAATGCAGAACGCGGATTGAGTCGGGCAGAGCGCGGTTCCGGATCCATCAAAGAGTGGATCCGGGTTAGGCAGAGCGCAAATCCAGGTTGGACAGAGCGTGGATCCGCACAGGCTGGTGCTGACGTGGCTTGACACGTGTCGTACACGTGGAATGGCAGGACTGATGTGTCACCACCTGGCACTGATGTGGTGATGACATGTCGATGACGTGGCTGTCTTCAACCTCAGGATGGCGCGTGCAGCGCGTGAACAACAGTGCAGAGTATTCGGGCGGCGCGTGGAGGCTCTTCTGAAGGTCCGGTTGGTCTTGAAATTTTGCTAGTGACGAGTTCTTTGTAATAGGATGATCAAAACAAAGTATTTGACGTGTGCACGGAATGATTTCAGTAGTGCAGTAGTTTGGAACAAAAGGAAAACAAAATAAATGTAGAAAAAAAAAGATCTGATATAGCAGAATGGCTCTGATAACATGTTAGTTGAGAGAAAGTTTCAGAAAGAATTTGTATTAATATTTTGTATGTATTTTACAGAGAATAATCAATCGTATATATAGCCATTGTAGCACAATTAATGGCATGATTTGTGGCATATTTATATGTGTTTATTAGCTGGTATTCTGATTAATTTACAGACAGATACAAGATTGTCAAATGGTAAATGAGGATTGTCTTTGACTTCCATGGTGATTATTGACTTTCATTAACACAAATTAACCATTTCTCAATATAATATCGAAATATTACTCATATCGTATATGTACTTAATAATTAATATTTTAGTATATAATAAATTTATAATTTTTTAAAAGAAATTAATAAATAAAATTTTAAATTTTAAATGTTTTAAATTTGGTTACTCATGTACACTGTCGCATCCTACTGTCCGACAGCAAGAAGAGTGTGGGCGTCTCGAGAGACCAGCTGCAGTCTCATGTCGTAGTTATGGAGAAGGTGATCTAACCCAAACCCCAACCCTTTCCTTATTTTAACTTATACCCCCAACGCGGATTTCGTACTGTGCTCCAGTTGAGACAAAAGTTATCACTTTTGCGCTTTTGCATGTGAATCTACCGCAGTTTGAGGGAAACATCCAAGAAATTTCTGAAAAACTTGAAGTGTTATTTAATTTATAATACATGCATGCTCAAATTTCATATTCCTTAACTTTATTAAGTTTTAGTTCGAGATAAATAAGTAACTTTTACCTATATATTTGGTTAAATTTAAATTTAAATTATAAATATAGAAATAGAATTAATGAGAGAAATAACAAGAAAAAAATTTCGACGGTTCAGCGGTTCGGCTAGAGAGTCTATATCTGCGGACATAAAAACCAAACGGCTATATTTATTTTATTTACGTGTATGTATTTAAATAATATATAAGAATTCATATTTATAATAGGAGATACAATACAATAAGGTATTTTACCAAATACTCTATCATTATAAGTCACAAATTACTTTACTAATGTTAATTAGGTTGGTTTGGTCGATCTTTTCATCCCTTTTAAAGGTGTAAAATGTATAGTGTCTCAAGTTTGAATATCTTAAATTACAAATAGTTGTCATCAATTTAGTAAGAGATATTAAAAGGAAAAATTACCATTAATTAGTGAGAGATATTAAAAGAAAATGCTACTATTATTATATAGTCTAATATGTTTTTGTTGGATATTTTCCTACCACATATATATATATATATATATATATATATATATATATATATATATATATATATATATATATATATAAAATGCTTGAGTATTTTCCCAAATTCAAAAATTAAAATTATATTTGATAAATCAAGCGAAGATTTCAAATTTTGAGTTTTAAATTTTTTAATTATATGGAACAAAATCTTTAAACTTTGTTACTTAGATTTTTATAAAATATGAAAGTGACAAAGTAGTTATTATCATTGCTGTCAGAACAGATTAAACCGATTGGTAGAACTGAATTAATCGATAACTGAATTCTTTTTTGGTCCAATTTAACTATATTAACTTTTTATTTAAGAATTAGCTTGAATCTGCTTGAACCGACTGGTTAACTAGTGAACCAGTTGACTTATTCCAGTTCAAGCAAGTAACTAACTCCTCAACTTAAAAAAAATATATATATATATGAAATTGCTTGCAGAGGTTGAAACTTGCCACCTGTCTATAAAAAATTAGGCTTCCAACCATTTAAGCCAAATGTTAACTATTGTTAAGTTTCTCCAAAAAATAGTATTATACATTTAATAAAATTAATATCAATGACACTTTTCAAAATAAATTAAACAATCATTTAAAAAAATAAACCGTAAATTTTAAATATATTGTAAAATAAATTTAAGTTTCTAAATTAATGACAAATTTTAATTATATCGTAAATAAATTTAAGTTTTTTACATTAAAAAATCAATCTCTCCCATTTAATAAATTTGTTAATTAATATTTATTTAATTTATTTATTTTAATCAAAAATATATTTTTATTTATCATGATTTTTAATAGATAATATTAATTATAATATATTGTATATAATATTTATAATATATTTACAGTTCAATTCCAGTTGAATCTTTAACTCTTAACTGTTTGTTTTCACTAATTTTAAAATCAGGCTGAGTTTGAAAACTTTGGTTGTTATCCAAAATTAATATTTTATAGTTGTAATGCCAAACTGATGATACTAAAATTTTACACTTCAAAGGGAAGATTTTTTTTTTTTTTGCAAGGGAAGATTAAGATTAGGTATTTGAAGCTGTTCATTAAAATGTCAACTTCAAGCTTACACTCGTGTGAAGCCAACAAGGTACTGCATTTGATTTCAAATGAACTGCAAAAAGTGTATAAGAATCCATATGCCTATTGCTTTCAGTTATTGCATTGCCAGCATATTTAAATCTATTATTTTAGTTTTTAAATAAATTTTTTAACTATTAATAATCATATTTATATCTCAATTAATTAAATTTATAAAAATAAAGAGTTCAATTAACTTCAAATGAGATTTAAAAATTAAATTGACAGTATAATATAATAAGTTTAAAAATTAATATGGTCTTATAACTTTTTAATCAATAAAATTTTTCCCACAATTGTGATTTGGGGTAGAACTGCAATTAAAATTTTAAATTGAGATAAAATTAATAAAAAAGTAAATGCAATATAATAGCAAAAATATCTAAATTATAGAGAGCTAATGTAGAACAAGTGAAGTCACTATACAACAATAAATTTTCTCTCTTAAGCTACCATTGTATTTGTAAGACTATGAATATTTTGTCTTGATTAGTAATTAAAAAGAATGTGCTAGGAAAGTTCCTAACCACCCAAAAGAGTGAATTTTACTTGAAAAGTGATAAAGATATTTCCAAACTTCTTGCTTTATAAAAGGAGCATTTGCTATTCTTCTTCATAGAAGCAAGCAATAGTTAAGGAATTACTTGGCTATATAGCTTGAGTGAGTAAGTGAAAATTAAGAGCAAAAGCCTAATTAAGTTCTACTAGCTAGAGTTAAAGAGAGTTACACATAAGAAATGGAGATTGAGGAAGTGGGCAGCTATGAAGCACTGCCTCTTCTGTCCTTAAATCATATTTCTTTGATGTGTAGATCTGTTTGGGATTCTATGCGCTTTTATGAGGAAGTTTTGGGCTTTGTTGTCATCAAACGTCCCTCTTCTTTCAAATTCAATGGTGCTTGGTTAGTGCTTTTTATTTTTATTTTTTTCCCATTTTGTTCTTTTATATTTGTTCATAATTCATAGAAATTTAAGTTCTCAAGACAACAACTTATTCTTTAATAAGGATAAAATTTATCTAGCAGTTTAGATGAGAAATTTACCTACTGATAACTTATAAATATGAAAGAAAAAAAAAAGAGGGGTTAGGAGCTTTTTGGAATTGTCCAAATGAGTGAGTTTAGAGAGTATGTAATGAATGAAAATTATACGAAAAATATTTTTATATAGAAGATAATGGAGACCCCTATTAGCACATGTCCTTAAATTTAGACAGGTCATTTTTTGTTCTTATTATTTTTGAATATCAAATATTCACTGACTTACTATTTGAATCTTTATATATGTAGGTTGTACAATTATGGCATTGGGATACATTTGATTGAGAATCCAGCCTTTGATGAATTTGATCCCATTATTGAACCACGTCCAATTAATCCCATGGATAATCACATCTCTTTTCAGGTAATTAGGATTAATTAATTATATATTAATCAAAAACATTGAGTTAATTAAAGAATTCAACTATTAACTTCTATAATAATAATTAGTATTCGATTAATCTACAGGTCGTAATATCTCGAGTTTGAGCCATCTAGTTGAATTAAATTAGTAAAAAATACAAAAAATTTATTTTTAAAAATGTTTATTAAATTAATTAAAATTTATTATTGTTGTGTTAGATTTGACACATAATAGCAATTTTGCTATAGATAATAGCAAAATAACAAAAAAAAAAAATTATGAAATGTGATTCCACAGTGCACAGATTTTGGACTTGTGAAGAGGAGACTGCAAGAAATGGGAATGAGGTATGTGACAGCAGTTGTGGAAGATGAAGGAAATAGGGTGGATCAAATATTCTTTCATGACCCAGATGGTTACATGATTGAAATTTGCAATTGTGAAAACATCCCAATTCTTCCACTTTCTTCTTGTTCATTCAAGCCAAGAAATATTGAAAGCGTCAAGAGTCCAATACCAAACAAATGTGGGTTCATGGAGAATGTGATGATGGAAAGCTTGAGCATGGACATGATAGACATTTCTTTCTAATCAGATTTCAAATTCCCTTTTACAGGGTCTTTAAAATGCATATGTTAATTAGGTCTATGGGGATTGTTCATGAAGAGTTTGTAATTAATTTGGTAATGTATGTGTTTGATAATAAGATTGTAAAAAAGAATATGAGTTTGTAAGTTGTGTATGTTAAAAATAGCCAAAAGCCAAGATGTGGTTTTTCAATTTTAGTGAAAGTGAAAACATGTTTGTAATTATATTGTTTATTCAATGAGAATCCCTACAATTTGTTTTGTGTTATATTCTACACTAGTTATATTTTTGGGTTAATATTAGTATAAAAGCATCTCCAATGATGTTCATTATTTTAAAGAGTATATTTTGTTCAATAGAAAGTATTTTATTTAATAAAGAGTATAAAATTTTATTTAACTCTAGCAGACTCTCTATATTTTGCTCTTTATTTTACTTTATCCTGTAAATATTAATTATTCTAATTTTTAATTGTTTAAGTTTGTCCAATAAAAAAATAGTAATAAAATTATATATAATAAAATGTATAAAAACTTGTGTTGTATTAATAAAAATTATAATAAAGAGTGATATTTCGCTCTCTAAAGAGCAAACCCACTATCTTCTTTATTTTTAAAAATAAATAGTCTATTATAGTTTTATTTTCTAAAATAATTTTTTATAATAAAGAATTTGACATATATAAAAATAGATTCAGAATACTTTAAGAGATTAGAAATTTAAGTCCTTATAATTTGCTCGTTCCTAAAAATTTTGAATCAAGAGTTTAAATCTTGATGCCAAGATGATGTTATTAGTATTTCTATTCATGCAAGCCCCTTTTCATGTTTTCTTTTTTCTTTTTAGCTCAACAATAGGAATATTTCATAATTTTTTAATTATTCCGGCCAATAGCAGCTTTTCATAGTTTTGTTTTCTCTTATATATATACATATATATATATATATATATATATATATATATATATATTGAATTTTAATCTTGTTGTATTGAGAATCTCTTTTAAAAAATATCTACCTAATTATTGAAATTTTTTTTGATAAAAATAATCTCATGATTGACATTAAGTCAATTTGCAATAACAGCATCTCTAATGGTATTTTTTATTTTAAAAAATATGTTTTATTTAATAAAAAATATCTAATTGATAAAAGGTAAAAAATTTTATTTAAATCTAATAGATTTTCTATATTTTACTCTTTATTTTATTTTATACATAAATATTAATTATTTTAATTTTAATTTTTTAAGTTTATCCCATAGAAAAAATAATATTAAAATTATCTTAAATAAAGTGTGTAAATTTATATTGTATTAATTAAAATTATAATAAATAGTGATATTTAGCTCTTTATATATAGAGAGTCAAATTAACTCTCTTTTTATTTTTTAAAAATAAAAAGTTCATTAAAATTTTATTTTTTAAAATAACTATTTATAATAAATAATTTGATATATATAAATTGTGCATCGGATAAATTCTAAAAAGATAAATAATTAAGTAAGTTATTGATTGGATTGTATTTTGATTAAAAATTAAGTCAAATTTAAATATGTTACAAATAGGATCTCAATGAGTAATTTGACTTAAATATTAAGTGCTTAAATATATAAGTGTTTGAATAATAACTGATTAGTTAGAGCTCGAGTTTGAAAACTTTAAATTTATTTGAGTATTAATTTAATATTAATAAATAAAATTGTTAATATATTTTTTTTGAAAAGATAAAATTGTTAATATATTTATAAACCTAAATAAATTGAAATTATGAAAATATGTAATATAACAGTAAAAAATATTTTTATTTATTTAATATTAAAATTTAAATAAATCTAATTTCTTATGTCATATTATAAATTATTTAATTATAATAATTTTTTTTTTGGCCAAATAATTATAGCAATTTATGTTAAGTAATAATTATCCCATTTGTATTGTAATTATGGCGCGCGTGCTTGTGAGATGTGACTTGACGTGGTGGATACTTGACCTGAGACTTGCTCCCAAAGGGAACAGCATAACCATAAGCAACGCGGACCAGTTTGAAACAAAACAAAACAAGCAGAGAGGATGAGGATAGTTTTGCTGTTATCGTTGTTGATTCTCTCAACGGTGTCGTATGGGTTTTCTTCACCTGCTTCTTTGCTTGAACGATTATCTGTAACCAGCAGTTACTTGACCACTGAAGAGCTCTGGTTCGATCAGATTCTCGATCACTATTCTCCCTATGTAATCCTCCCTTCTCGATCATATTCATTTTCATAAATTTCTTGCGTTTCTTTATAAATTTTGAGCATTTTTGGTTTTGGTATTTGCAGGATCACCGTCAGTTTAAGCAGCGATATTATGAATTCCTTGATCATTTCAGAGTTCCCGATGGACCCATTTTTTTGAAAATTTGTGGTGAATCTTCTTGTTATGGCATTTCCAATGACTATATCAGTGTAAGTTAAGCTTTTAATTGAAGTAGCAATTTTTTTTTATTGAATTAGGAACTAAACGAATATGAATTTCATAGAAATTTCATTTCTCAGATTTGGTACCTTAAATAAGCCCTAAAGTTTCAATTTTTTAAAGTTTAACTAAGATCCAATGAGTAGCAATTTTTTACTTTCCATTTTTGTTATGAGTATACAACTGTATTTCACAAACCTAATAGTTATGGGTTTTCATGAATTTTAGATTTATTATGAAAAAAATTGGATTTTTTTTGGTTCTTGTCAAGCAGGTATAATAAGTAAATAGTTTATTACACCTTTTATTATACGCAGGTTTTGGCTAAGAAGTTTGGAGCAGCTGTGGTTTCACTTGAGCACCGTTACTATGGTAAAAGCTCACCCTTCCAATCATTGGAGACAGAGAATTTGAGATATCTTTCATCTAAACAGGCACTCTTTGACTTGGCTGTTTTCCGTCAGCATTATCAGGCAAGTGGTTTTGTCATTTCCCAAACATTTCTTTTCCAATTTTGAAAATCATCTTGTTGGTAAAGACAATCCGTAAACCGTAATGAATCTAATCGATACCTAGGTGATCTCTCTAAATCTTAACTTATATGAATGGAAATTAAGATCAATCCAATGTAATGAAGAAGTGCAGTATCAGAATTATTTTATTCCTGCGTTTTACTTTGCTGCAATTCATGCATGATTGCAACTCCTGTAGTTTATTCTGGACCTTTAGATCCATAAGATTTATTTCTTTCTTTCTTTCTTTTATCAAATTTATCTTAATAAATAACAAGCACTGCTGCACAGACACACTCAGGCATGTAAAATGTAAATATTTATTTATACAGCTATGTGCTTACAATATCTTTACGCCTATGTATGAGTGTTTGTAAGGATGTCCAGATGAAAACACTAAATGTGGAGAAAATGCCAGCCTTAATTATTTGTCATGTTAATTCATTGTATATATAATAAGGCATCCATTTACGTTCCAAATTTGTCCAGCAGATGTCATAATGGCTTTCTGATCTAGGTTGAAGATGATTTTATCAATTTCTTTGTCCCTCTTGAGCTATAATTATTATTCATTAGTGCAATCCATCTTTACATTTTTTATTGTCTTTGACTACACTTTCATGTGCAGCAATCCCTAAACCTGAAGCTGAATAGAACAAATGTAGAAAATCCCTGGTTTGTTTTTGGCATATCATACTCTGGAGCTCTCAGTGCATGGTTTCGTCTTAAGTTTCCTCATTTAACATGTGGAAGTCTAGCAAGTTCTGCAGTTGTTCTTGCTGTTTACAACTTCACTGAATTTGATCAGCAGGTATACCAATGTTGATTCTATAGAATAAACATCAATTATGTCTTATAGCAATGTTCTTGTGCATCCTTATTTTTTAGTTTGATTCTCTGTAGAATGTTTAGGTTATTTTTCCCCCTTGTTTTAACAGATGCTTCTACATTATGAAAATTTTTGTCTGCATCTGTTTTGCATAAGCCTTTTTCTGTTCCTTTCCATTTTTTTCCAGATTGGTGAGTCAGCTGGTGCTGAATGCAAAGCTGCACTACAAGAAACCACTCGACTGGTTGAAGAAAGGCTGGTATCAAACAAAAATGCAGTTAAAGCATTATTTGGAGCTTCTGAGGTTGCTTGATCTGTCCTCAAAATAATTCATTGTTTCAGAATTCTAAGATTGAGTTAAACTACACACTCGATGAGATTTTATTAAAGCTGCTTATCTCACATTATTACATTTTATCTCTTTTGCAGCTTGAGATTGATGGTGATTTCCTGTATTTCCTGGCAGATGCAGCTGTTATTGCCGTATGCTCTTGTTTCCTTTGTTATTGTGTTGCTTACCATCAAATCTTAATATTAATTATGTTATTATCCTATTTTGCAGTTTCAATATGGGAATCCAGATCAGCTATGCTCCCCTCTTGTTGAAGCGAAGAAGGCTGGAGAGGATTTAGTGGTAAGCCTTTTGTTTCTTTCCATGATCATTAGGATATTTTCCAAAATCCCCTCTAATTTGACAAAATATATATCGGAATTATCTTTTTTTATAGTGAATTTTTTTGGTCCTTGACTTTTCAACTTGCCACACTTTAGGCCCTTAATTACACTTAATTAAAGCTCCTCATTGAAAATGAAACAATCTCTTAGTCCTTCAGTTTTTCATATATTATACACTTTATTTCAGATGAAAGTGGATTAAAGTGTGTAATATGAAAACTCAGGATCAGGATATCAAATGTTGTTTCATTTAAAAGCTTAGGGACTATTCATTAAAAAACTCTAGAGACTAAAATGTGTAATATTTTAGCAAAAGGATTGAAGTGTGAGGATTTTGAGAAGTTAATCAGCAGAAAATAAAGTTTGAGAAAAGTGATTACCTAAGTATGTTCTATCAAATGTTTAGATTTTTTTTTTTTAAACCCTTTGTTTAATGAATGTCACAAAATTTTGTAGAATTCAATTGAAATCCCTGTTTTTCATATTTGATATGTTTAAAAACGTACATTTCAACTCTACGAATTCAATCATGTGGGATTGAATATTACTAATCCAAATTCTATCAAAATATTATGAAATTTGAAGTGAATTTCACAAAACTTATTCCAACTAAATTCTGACAAAAACACCACTATCTTCTTAGTTGCGCTCTCTCTCTTTTTTTTCTCTCTCTCCCCCATCTCTCTTCTTTTTTGTTTTCTCTCTCTTTTTATTTTTCTCTCCATCTTTTTTTTTTACAGTATTTTAGTAAATTATCACATGTTTAATTGAATTCTAGATTTATTTCAAATATAAATTATGTGAAATTCAATTGAATTTCATATTCAACATACTAAACATGAAAATTCATTTCCAAATGAATACTAGAATTCATTTGCAAATGAATTCCACATTTTAAATTCATTTATACGTAATGGAAAGTGATTAAGAATGCATCGTCAAAGCACCTCCAATTTTTTTTTTTGGTTACATAGCGTTCATTCACCAGTGAACCATCTAGGTCTTGGTTCTAGTTTTTTTGCATATTTCTTATGAGTTAGAAGTTTGGAATTTTACCAAGAATTGGAAAAACTAAAATGTCGGATGAAGTGAGCACATGCATAGCCTATCTAACAACTGATGATAGATTAGATGACCAATTTTGGGCAATTAGTTGGCCATGAAGGGAATTAGGTGATTCTGGCTGAAATTTTATTCAAGCACATTCCTTCATTCTTTTTAGGTGATCCTTGCATCATTTTACATGCTGCAAAATTCTCGTTTTCCATCTGAATTAACCTTGGCATGATTTAGTGCCCATTATTTTGATTCCAATGCTAGAATTGGATTAATTGGGTCAACAATCTTCCAAGAACTTTACCTATCAAAACTTCTGAATAGACTATTTGATTGCCTTGACAATTGCCTAAGGAATGAAGTGCTGAGGTAGAATTAGAATAGGTTTATATATATATATATATATATATGAATTGCTATTTTGTTTTTTGTGCCACTTATAATTTCTATTGTAACTATGGTCTTTTCAAATTTTTCTCTGTTATAAAATATATGTTTTGGTGGATCATGATGCATCTTTCCTTGGTTGTTTAATTTCCTCTTGATGACAAATCAAAATAACATTTTTATTGCAGGAATCTTATGCCAAATATGTTAAAGAGTACTATGGTGGGAGTGTTCAAACATATGATCAAAAACAGTTGAAAAAAACTGCTGTTAGTGAAAATAGTTCTGATCGGCTGTGGTGGTTCCAAGTGTGCACTGAAGTTGCATATTTTCAAGTGGCGCCCTCAAATGACAGTATTCGCTCCTCAAAAGTTGACACGAGGCATTTTTTCTAATCCACTATGTTTTATATGACTTACATATGTTTAGACTCTCTATATATACTTGTAGCAAATATATAACATATTCGACAAAATATCGGACAATGTATTGTTTGCTTTGCTTTGCTCTTGTCTATCTACAAATTCATCCCTTGTGTGTTGCAGATATCATCTGGACCTATGTAAGAATGTCTTTGGGGAGGGAATCTATCCTGAAGTTGATGCAACAAATATATACTATGGAGGCACAAAAATTGCAGGCAGATACTGATTTTTTTATTTTGTCTATTTATCTTTTTTTTTTTTTTTAATGTATATATCTATACTTCTAGCATTCCATATATACATTGGCTTACTAACTTTTACTTGTTGGATTGCATGTCATGCAACTTCCTTTGGCAGTTTCTGTTTTTCTTTTTTAAACAGTTGGTTGACATTGGAAACTAAATTCTTCTCTCTTGCTTACAAATATGCACACAGATGCATGCAAAAAAAGGCATGCATAAACCATAGAAATGCAAGAATTTTTTTAGGCTTGCCCAAGTTTGATATTCTGCTCGAGTTGATTTTATTTCACAGACCTGGAATGAAGAAATTAAATCCCCGAGTATTTGACCAAGTTTTTGTATGCAAAAAATATAGCCTTCAATGCTGAATAATAAACACTTCAGAAAGATAGAAAGGGTTTGTGTGGAAACATAGGCAAGTCTAGAAGATAATAATCATATAGCATGAAGGGACAAAACAATTTCTTATAAACATGATGTTATTCATCTATATATTATTGCCTTGACAAAATTGCCATCAAATTTTCATTTATATATAGCTTTTTTGCTTCTATGCAGGCTCCAAAATTGTTTTTACAAATGGCTCCCAAGATCCCTGGCGTCATGCGTCAAAACAGACTTCAACTCCTGACAGTAAGTTCTCTAATAACTTGTTTGAAAATCTCATCCTGTGGAAAGAAAAGTGGGGGAGGTATGCAGAGTAGACAATTTTTTTTTTTTTATTGTTTTGAATTTAATATTTCCCATTATTTTGCTGAACTTAACAATATCCATGGTAAAGTGGAGCATGTCTAAATGTTCAAAAATGCCATTATTCTGATCACTTTGTATTTCACCTTGTCATCATATGAAATTTTCAGTAATTGGGCCACTGCTTCATAAGTTCCTGAGTGTTGGTACTTGGTAGTCAGTCTCATCTTTCTGTTGCAAACTTGAACTAGGATTAAATACCATTTTACTTGGATTTGCAGCTTGAACTATGTTAGAACACCCTTGGACTATTTATCACTATGTTTGTTAGTTCCTGCTTATCTAATTTTCGGTATGAAAATTCTTGCTATTTGAAATTTAGATTAGTTATACATGATCTAATGGCCATGATTTGCAGTACTACAATGCAGAATCATTTGGGGAAATAATAATAGTAAAATCTGTTTATTTTCGTAAATATTGATTGTCAATTTCTTCTAAACTTTACAGTGCCTTCCTATGTAATCACATGTCATAATTGTGGTCATGGTACTGATATGCGAGGATGTCCCCAATCTCCTTTAAGCCCTGAAGGTATCTATAGTTTCCCTTCCTTTCTTCTTTGGATAAAACGGCTAATCTATAATTTATTCTGAAAGTTTTGCACAAGATAGTAAACAGGCTCATCGGCATATTGCATTTTAAATTTTGCTTTTTCTCTGGAACTATTTATCTTCCAAAAAACTCTTTTAAGGATTTGGGCGATAATTCAGCGTAAATTATATTTGATCATCATGTTACCTTTCTTCATAAATTGCAAGAATGTATCCATGGTTTTTTCCAACTTAGACTGTATTACTCGCTTCAGTCTTCTCAAATAGTTATTGTCCATTTCAGGTAATGCCCAGAACTGCAGTTCGCCAGATGCAGTTCACAAAGTAAGGCAGCAGGTCACTGAACAAATGGACTTGTGGTTGTCTGAATGCCATGCTAGTGGTAGGAGTTACATGTGATCCTATTTAGAGTAGAGATGCATGAATTTACAAATTGGTCAGTTAACTAATCTCTATCTCATGTATTAACTTCTCAACAGATGTCAAGTAAATAAGTAACTCATCTATAAAATGACAAGAAAAGAACTAGTCTTTAGAGATTATTTTTATGATGGCGGGTCTTTGAGGAGGATTAGTGATGGTTAAAAAGGATTATACGATTGTGTTTGATTTCATTGATCAGATGGATTAGATAAGACTGGACTAGTCTTATGTTTGATGCTCCAATTGAACATTATAAAACTTTTTATTAAATAAATTGTGGCTTCCTTGAATATTGTAATGGAAAGAACTTGTTTGTTTTTATTTTTTTAATTTAATATTACTTGTTCATTCATTTTTCTTCTTTTTGCTTAATAGCTTGGTTTTTTTTTTTTTTTTTCATGTTTACTAATTGTTTTGTTATTTTATTAGATAATATATATATATATATATATATATATATATATATATATATATATATAATGGTTTTTTTTTTATTCATTTAAAAGTAATATATTAAATAGTTTGATTATTTTTTATTATTCCTTTCCTAAATTAAGACCCAGAAATAAGAAATTAAGGATGTTTAGAGCTTATATTAACATAAAGGACCAATAGCTAAAACTTGGTTATTTTAAGGGACTATTTTTTTTCTTAACATCATTATATTCTTCTAATGAGCTCTATAATCAATAATTACAATTAAAAAAAAAAATACTGTAACTCAATGTAAGCCATGCGTATTAGTCCAAATTAAGTTATCATTTGATATGCTTTTTGAAAAGTATACTTTTCAAAAAATTTATTTTTAAGAAATGAATATAGCAGAAAATAATTATATATTTAATTTGTATATAATTTTCTGCAAAGTATATTTATTTTTTTGATTTAATAATAAAAAAGATAAGGTTTAAGTATTATTTATCTCATAAAGTTTGTTTAAAATAATAATTTTATTTCCGTAGTTTGAAAAAGTCATTGGATACTTTCTATAGTTATATTTCGTTAAATGAAATAACTTTTCATCTATTTTTTATATATATTTTCGTCAAAAAATTAAAATTAAATAAAAAATAAAGAAAATAAATTTGCAATTCCCAAAATACCCTCTCCCATTCCTTTGCCAACTAAGTAACTGAAAAACGAGGCAAAACTTGATTTGGACTTGCTTCAAGCTTTTCTTTACACGCATCTTCTTCTTGTCTTCAGCCTCTGCACCGCCTTCCTTTGCAACTTCTTGCTAGCCTTCGGCTTTTTCTCTGCCGATTTTTTTGGCTACTGTCTTCTTCTCTTTTGTCGACTTCTCCCTTGCCGATTTCTTTTCAATTAGCATCTTCTGTGTCTTTGGTTAGATTGAATAGAGGGTGAAATTGAGGGGTTCTGTTTTGTTTTGATTTTTTTTAACAAAGAGAGGAAGATGGGAAACAAAGGGTTGTAGATTGCTCAACGATCCATTGCTCAGGCTTCTCCTTTCCGATTTGAGAAGCGGTGGTGGCATCGGTGTTTGCGATTTTTTCTCATTTTTTCCTTTTAGAGTGATCAGAGTTGCAATTGGTTACAAAATGATTCGAGACTGACGGATATTGGGTTGCTGTTGAAGGGTTGTTGAGAAAATGGTCCAATTAATCTGGGCTTTTAGTCATCAAATTTGGTTTCTTTGTTCTCCATGGCAGATTAAATTTTAATTCTTTTTTATTTTTCTCCTTTTTGAACCTCAATTTTCCAGTTTTTTATGTGCTAATGTTGGCTGGGCTTGTAGTTTGCTTCCTAATTCAGTAAGTGAATTAATTCATAACCATCATTGACCAAAGAGCATATGCAGGCTATGTGTAAGGTGGTTTCCAAGTCTTGTGAAGATGCAAAATAAAGCATGAGAAGGGCTCGCTAGAAGGCACTGGATACAATAAAAAAGGAGGGTTTAAAGTTTTTCTAAGGATGACATCAAGAGATAAAGAGAAAGAGGTTGATGAGCTAACAACAAAGTTTATCAAGTCAGTTGAAGATACCTGTAAAGCAAAGGAAAAGGAAATTACTGAAGGCTGAGTTTTTAAGTATTGCGATATTGATTTAAGAATAAATTTAGATTTGAGACTATACAACTTAGTGTAGAAATACGTGTATTTCAATTTTAAAAGTTTAGAAATAGTTAAATTAATTATAAAAAAAGGTGTATTAATTCATTACTTTGTTTTTAATGGAAATTTTAATGGTTAAATACTGTTTTGATTGTTAGTGTATGTTGACTCATTTCTTTGAAGAGTGTAATAGATTTGAAATATGGTGGGAATGATTGAACTCATATTTGTAATGTTCAATTTTATTAATTTCAGTTATGGTTTTTAGGTTTAATTATAGAGACAAATGGTTTAAATAAAAAATTTAATTCCAAATGAGGGGTATTTTAGATTTTTTATAGAATTTTAACGGAAAAGATAACGGGAGAACTATATAATTTGAAGGGATAAAATTTTAGAGACTAAAGAGTGGCTTTTTTAAACTGCATGGGTGAAATTATTATTTTAGATAAATCTCATAGACTAAATAGTATTTTACCCAAAAAATAATAATACATTGTTCAATTTATTCAATACTATTTAATGAAAAATATATATATCAATTAATATCTATTTCAACTAAAAAAATTTAATTTATTTAGTTTTTATTAAGAAAGTGTACTTCCCTTAAATTTAAGAAATAAACATTTTATTTTTCGAAAAAAAAAAATCAATAATGATTAATAAATAAGTTAAAATTTTCCATTTCCCGATATATTGTACTTTCTTAATTTAATTTTTTTATATCAAACAATACTTAAAGCTCCAAAAATTTTGACCAATATGCATAATCTAACAAAATTATACCAAGTCTTGAAATATTGAATGATTAACATTAAGTAAAGGAGTGCAAACATTTAAATTACATTGTTATAATTCTGAGTTTATACATTCAAATGATTAACACTAAATAGTTGACTAAATATAGTGAAATAATACTAACTACACAACATCATCAAAAGCTAATTAAAGAGAAGTTACTGTCATTTTTATAAAATTCTAAAGGATCAAGTTCTATTTTATCAAGAATTAATTAACCTTAAACCTACCCATTAAGAATAAGCTTTCTAGGAAAATTTTATACATAATAGTATTACATTTTCATGCCACATTGAAAATGGTAATTTATTAGTCATCAAGGAACTTTAAATCTTTAAAAGAACTTAAAATTCTGTTTTTTTTTTTTTTTTTTATATGATAATATTACAGATTCTTTTAACTTATTATAAACAATGCTTCGAGTAGCCAATTCTAATGTATTCGTAATGAAATTTTAAAATACCAATAAGCGGTTGGTTTTAACAATATAAAGAGTAATACATTGCATGATTCATTATAGCAGTGTTAGAAACTTCCATCAGCATTCAAAACTACACAGAGAAAGCTTTTTTTTTTTTTTTTTTTGTCCCTTCAGATACCCAGATGAATTCCTAGGTACCAATTGCATTAAAAAGATAAAATGTGTGCACATTTCTTCCTTTTCTTCTATGACAATGATTCTAATTGCCTAATAAACATAGCCCTTGACGAACATTCCTTTCTTGGATTCCTCAGACTCTCCCTGATCTGTGTATTTGCCAAGCTGAGCAAGAGAGTTTGCCTTTGCTCGTACAAGCAATACATCCTGAGCCTCCTTAACATTCTCAGCTCTGCCCCCCCATTTCTTTAAGCAAGTGTTTTGAAGAGCTCTTGCATATGAGAATGATACATGCCATGGGTTGGGAGCTTGATTCATTGCATTCAAGTTCAAGGTTGCTTCCACTTCAGATTGCCCACCAGACAAAAACTGAACAACACCACAACAAATTAAACGTTCAACAGCTAAAATTAGAGTATAGCGTTCTGGACATTTCTCAGTAAAAATTTCTCAAAAGGGAGTAAACTGTTCAAGTTTGAATCATGGATCTCTTGTATTATAAGGCAGATACTCGACTGTAAAAGACACTCTTGTATTATAAGGCAGATACTCGACTATAAAAGAGTAAAGTAATTAAATTTTCTTGTATTTAAAATGGTTTTCAGTAACATACCATGATTCCAGGGACAGATGGAGGAATTCTCCGGCGTAGGAGCTTGAGAGTGTAGTCAGCAACCTGTTCGGGTGTTGCCTTGTCTTTACACTCAGCACCAGGTGTAACCATGCTTGGCTTGAGGAGAATACCTTCAAACATGACATTGTTCTCAGCTAGGTAAAAGAACACCTCAGCCCAAACCTTTTGAGCCACTTCAAAGGTTCTATCAATTCCATGGTCACCATCAAGCAAGATTTCAGGCTCTACAATTGGGACTAATCCATTGTCCTGTAAAATTGAAATGGCAAACAAAAACTAATCAAATGAATACCCAGAAGAAGGCTGAAGTTGAAAAATCAGAAACTACTAATTTTTTGCTGTGAAATAGTTACCTGAGAAATGGAAGCATAGCGAGCTAGACCCCAGGCTGCTTCCTTCACTGCAAGTGCTGATGGACCATTGGGAATGCTCACCACAGTACGCCTTTTACATTAAATAGTGAGATGAAAATTCGTTATTTAACGAAAGAGATGCAGGAGAAAATTCAAAATAGCTGTTCATATAGCAGAATAAAAATGCATACCACTTGGCAAAACGAGCACCTTGTTGATAGTAAGCAGCAGAGCGAGAGGCAAGACCATCGAGACCTTGGCACCAAGATTCATCATTTGAACCAGCCAAAGGAACCAAGCCCTGTAATACCCATCAATAATCCAGCTCTCAGTTTCCTAGTTAGCTATCTAACCATAATCATAGATTTTCTTTTAGTTTGATAGATTGGAAAACTTTCGGTATCCAGATAAATGGTTTGAATATTTTTTATATTCAAACTCGATTCATTAACAAGTCTATTACTCGAACAACATAGTCTTAAAAGTGGAGAGGAACTGTTAAGATTTAAATCTTTTAACTTCCTAAATCAGGAGATAGCCCAATAGCATAATAATAAGAAAAGGTAATTTACCTTGTCAACCTTGATGCCAGGAACAATGTTTTGCTGAACAAGAACATCAACCATCTTCTTGCCATCAGTGGTGGATTGGTAGAGAGTCTCTTCAAAGAGAATAGCACCAGAGATATATTGGCCAAGGCCAGGGGCTGTAACAAGGAGTGTCCTATACGCCTGGCGGTTAAACTCAGTGTTTTCTAACCCAATTGAGGCTAAACGCTTTCCACAAGTTGCATTTGATTCATCCATTGCCAATATTCCACGCCCAGGGGATGCAATTGTTTTCTACACATTTCAACAATTTCATCTCATTTCAGTAAATGCCTCTCTCTCTCTCTCTATTAAATTAATAGATTTGTTTCTTTCTATGTGATTTCTAAATCTGTTTTTTATAGTTTTAAAAGGAATGATAATAAAAATAAATATCTAAATCTAAATAATCATATTTCATATTTATTTTTTAAATAATCAAATGAATTTATTGATTATATTAAGAATTATACTTATCATTGCAATATAAATTCAATGACAATATTCGGTGAACGAAAATTGGGTAAAAAAAAAAAAGAATTAACGCAAATAAATATAATTTGATCACATCATACAGTAAAAATACACCATATAATTGTTCTTAATTTTGTCAGACGCAATTGCGTTATTTAAAATTATCCTAAATTCAAATTATCTTTCAACAATAATGTTTTAAAACAAATACTCTATTACTTGATTATTTATTATTTTTGGACATTAGAATGGAGAATCGATTCTGAATTTATTATTCAGAGAGATATGCACTTACCGTTACTTAATTATTTAATTAAAGAAAGTGGAAGTAATACATATATATATAATATAAATGAAAAGAGAAACACATACTGCAGTCTTGACAAGCTCATCAGCATAAGAGGAAGCTCTGATGGAGAGGGCGGAGAGTGCAATTGGGTGGCACCTAACCATAGAAGCTGAAGGTTGGCGAATGGCCTGTCCCTTTAACCACTCTGACTTGTCAACAACTGCTGAACTCTTGACAAGAGAAGCTGAAGCCATATTTTGTAGCCTTTGTGAGGTTTAGTCTCTTCTCTTCTCTTCTCTCCTTCAACCTCTCAACACAAAATATTCTACAGTTCACATACCATTTTATAGTTATAATTCCTTTGCTGCTGATATCAAATTTAAGGCTATAATGCAATGACCAATCAGTGATTGCCAAGTAGGATGATAACTGTTTTATTTTTGCATGATGTGTATAAAGAAATTAGTGGTTGGGTCTTCTTGCTATTTTTTTCTTTTTTAATATTAACAAAAATGAGCACCTCACAAGAACACAGTAGACTACACAACAGAGAGTAATCTTCTGTTTTAAAGCTTCTCACCATATTAGCAATAACTATTTGTAATTTGAAAAACTTAAATTTAGAATCTTTCCCTTCTCACTCCTTTAAAGAAAATGAAAAAATTAATGAAATCACATCTAATTGGCGTCTTTTTATTATTTATGAGAATAAAATAAAATAATTGGAAATTCTTCTTATTATTATTATTATTTCTAAGATTTTTTTTAGGGTTTATTACAAATTTATCAGGTCAATCAAAGAATGGCTCTGGCGGAGATATTTTTTATAATTTTTCCTCTTCTTTTGGCCTTTCTGATGTGGAATAAATCACCTAAAAGGCAAGATGTAGACATCATTTCCTTGTCAAGGTTTATACACCTATAAATAAATAAACAAAAAAGAAGGGATGTTTATTGCATAAATAATTTCTTTTTTAGTTATTTGCTATTTTTCCATAGCCGTAAAATAATTATTCTCTCACTAATATGTTAAATTTGTAAAATATTTATTTGATACAATAATTATTATACATTTATTTTCAATCGAAACTTGAAATAATCGCAATTTAAAAAAAAAAAAGTGGAAATATTTTTTTTTAATTATTCCACATTTTTAAAATTTAAACTAAACTTAAAAAATTCATATAAAACATGGAATAGTTATTTGATTCACATATTCCACCATTAGAAGGAAGAACAGGTTATTGCATTAGCACTTCCTACAAAATAAGGCAATTGATGGCCAGAAAACAATTAAATCAATACTGGCACAGAGAGTGCATAAAAGGCTTTGCATTCACAACCTATGACTTTGTTGCTTAAAACATAAAGACTGTTTCAGGTTAAAAGATCTCACAGTTCTATGCCTTCAAAAAATAAATAATAAAAATTGTGGAGGAAGTGAAGAGCTAACAGCAAATCACCAAATAAAGACATGAAGAAAGCCTTTGTCCATGGGTCCATAAAGATCTTCAGGGAGTTCCCAAGACTTCAAAAAAAAACAAATGTAGAACAGCCTAAACCACCAATTTCTGGGACAAACTGTAGCTCAAGTGGGTTAGTAGACAAAAGCTCTTCATAGCAAATCTAGCCCCACATAACCACACACAAACCTGTCGCAAGAGATTATTCCCCCAACCATTCTGCAAGTGGCTCCCGAAACAAGAACGAAACCACAGTATAATGCTTGACCACAGGATCAATATATTTTCATTTGCAAAGAATAGAAACCATGAAATAAAATATCAATACATAAAGTATGTGTAGCTGATTTTTTTATTTTAATCTGGTTTTCACCCTTTCTCCAAACAGTTAAACAGTCATTTCCACAAAACCTTTCTTCCTAAACTGGAGGCTTGCGAACAAAAAAATTTTAACACACTGTAAGTATCAATGCTACAGTTAGGAAGGAGACAAGGTTTAAAGTGAATAGGCAAGGTTGATGAACTACTGAGCACTCGCAACAAAATTTTGGTCTTGCAATAGGATCTTATGCTAGGAGAAAACTGGTACCTACTTCAAATAGGCAGATGATACCCAGAGTAGCAAGTAAGTTATCAATGATGTGGTAACTTCAAAACTCCTTATTCCTTTAATAAATGGCAGAGGTGGAATCACAGATACCATCAAGAAGGTTCCAAACAGCCATGAGAAAATAAAAGCTCCAGCACTGCACCATGGTAACAAACTTGTGATTCAGAACATTTTACTGCTACATAATTCAAGTTTGAACGGCAAAAGAAGATTCCAGAATGCATTTTAAGAAAAATACAAGAGGCTATGTTCTAAAGCTATTGACAGAAGACAGGTTGCAGGTTTAGTCTTAGTTTGAACCAGTTTAAAATCTAGGGAGCAAGAAAAATAAATAAACGATTCAAAGTAACTTCATGCAGTTTTTCATATCTAGTTTGCAGTGATAAATAAAGGAATATAAAAGATTGTAAGGATCACTCTCAGATGTCCTTAGGCATTAGGCATCACATTCTCTTAAGCATATCACGCTTAGGTTGAATTGCATCACACAATCAAAAGGAACATAACCTGCTTGAATTTTTATTGATTGAAAAACTGAATAATAAGCATCAAATCTTATTAAAATCCAAGTAACTCAAAACCTTTAAGACATTAGACTTCTAAAAACTATTCTTTGTCCTCCAAGGATTTGGACTTCCAAAGAAAACAAAAACAAAAAAAAATAAAAATAAAAAAATAAGATTACTGTTTGTGTAGTCATTAACATTGCCACCACAACTATAACAATTACTGCTAACCACCAACACTAATAACAGGCATGACAGGATCATTATCAACTCTCATCATTGTTGACCTCATTATCACCTTAATACCCTCTTGGATATTACCGCCTTCACCATCCACCGCCTCTAATGTCATGGCCACTACCATGACTGCGCATCTTGGCCACCCTATCACACCCCTCACCTCATTGTAACCATTGTTTTCATACCCTGATTGAACCAACTGATCAGACTAAGAAACCCAGAAACCAAGCTAGTAAACACACCTTAACCAGCCAAATCAGCTACGTAAATCTAAAATCAGTTTTGAACATGTAAAAAATTTGTTAGAAGGTGATGTGGTGGCTTGAGAAACTGCCACCTCACCATCATTCGAAAAAATATCGAAAAATGCAAGCTATAAGGCTACCAACATGTTCTAGATAGTTACCTAGGAAGCACAGACATTTCTATAGGTATGCTGTACTGGTGTCCCTAACATGTCAGACACATGGACACACAGACACGCCTAGGACACGAGGACATGTATCTGACATGTCATGTAGCATGTCAAATTTTTTTAAAAAAATTTTATACGGACATGCTAGGGACAAACCAAAGAAAACTCGTGTCACACACGGGGATACAACAAAAAATATTTTACACATTAAAATAATGTTTCTTAAAATTCAAAATAAAGTCCAATTTAAATTAAAATTTTAAACTTCAAGATTTTAGGAAGACAAAACATTTAAACTCCTAATTTTTTTATACTAATAACATATATCTCCTCCCCCCCTCACCCAGCCAAAACCAAAAAAAAAAATCATTCTTCCTACTCAAACACATTTCAAGTTTGAACTCTCTTACCTATTCATTCTTTATGAATCAACACTTCAAATTTTTATTTCCATAATAGAAATATGATAATTTATGTTTTTTATTTTTACCTGTCCTACCGTGTCGTGTCCTATAGTTAAAAAAGAAAATGTGGTTGTGTCCCTGTGTCAATGTCCGTGCTTCATAGATACTACGACCACATTATTCAAGATAAATATTTAACATAAATTGTTCTCTTTAGTGTTTTCTTTAGCAGTTAGATTTATTGTGGGTAAAACATATTATTACACTTTTTTTGTTAACATAGATAAATTTATTGTTATCTAAAAGTTGATTTGGACCATGGCTATTACTGCTAATTTGAAGGAACAATTAGCTCAATACATTTTCTGATAAAATTACCATTTTTTATTGAACAAGAAGTAGTAGAAAACAAGGTAAATATGAATGTGTTATAGTGAAAATTGAAAATTGAAAATATATTAGAAAGCTGAAAATGTAAAATATAAAATTGCTTCCTATAACTATAAATAAGCCTTAATGTTTTCCAAACTAACAAGGACTAAAAATTAAATTCACAATGAAAATAAGTACTAAAAAATAAGCCCTCAAGACATCTAACCAAGCTATTCTAGTAAAAAAAGAAATTACACAAAATGCTCCCAAAACCTAAAACCTAAATGACACTCTAAAAGGACTAGAAAGTACTTTGTAATATCCCAAATAAACATTACTATTAAATAACCTTAATTCCAAATCTCTTCAGTCATTAATGTTGTTTTTCCAATTCCAAATCTCTTTGGTCATTAATTTTGTTCTTCCTGGATATTCTTGTTGTTAACATCAATTATTTAACATAATTGCAGACATGCTTTGATATTAGGGATCATAATCATAAATAAATTTTTCCCCAGATATTAACAAGTGCTGAAGGTCAAAAAAAAATTTGGGTGTAGTGAAGGACTTTTTCTGGACTGAAAATTTGTCAAAGTAATACCCCAAAAGTAACAATCATAATACTCTGAAAAGCATTTAAACAGATGTCATCAACATACCCGTAAAACAATGCCCGGAATTTACTCTTCAGCCGATCATATGTAAAATATATTGTAGCCATTAAGGAAATGGCTACCTGCAGGGTTGGACCTTCTTCAGTTGGAAAGAGAACAGTCAGAACTCCAAGTACTAGAAACACAATTGATGTTTTAATGATGACGAGTGTTGGTGGAGTTTGAAACCTGCTTGTGACAGCCTGCACAACACGGGACTGCTTTACTGCCCTAACCTTTTTCCCAATGTCAATTTTTGGGTTCTTCCTTTCATAAAACTTCTGCATGATTATTTTGTCATGGGCAGATTCAATTGCATCTACACTGGGTTTGTGCCCAGCATATTTATGTATAAGGAAGTTCCTTGCAGATTGAATTTCATCTTCATTAGCCTCCCTGCTGATCCCGAGCCGTTTGTATGGGTCCCTCACATGAATTCTGGGAAAAATAACTGAACTTGCAAAGACAGTTATAAGAAAGATTCAGAGAGAATGATGCTACTTTTTATCAGTATCTATAAAATGCATTAATAAGCTAGGCCACCCATAATCAATCAGATTAGAAAATAAATAAGAAAAGTATAGGTTTTCAACAAGTACATATTAACACATAAATACTATCCAGCCAAAGCTTCCTGGAAACAAAAGCAACATGAATATTTCATTCATGACTTTAAAACTTTTTATACAGTTTTGCATATTAAAGGTTGAGAAATCTTAAAGCACATTGTCCACACAAGCAGTAGTGTCTCGCAGGAGCCATGCAATACCTACTCAATAAGAACCATCACAGATGAAGCTTAGCTCAAAATTTCATCTAACATTCTAAATCTTTAAGATCACATTCTCACCCCCACCCACCACCCCAGTTATTCCCACTATCATTTCCAGGGACATATTCCACAATCTAGAACAAGCCTCCATAGTTATCCCTAGAGTGAAGGATCAGAGTCACATGTGAAGAAGGCAAATAATGTTTCACCATATTCATCGTCTCATCATGATAGACAAGTGAAATACGATAGTCAAGAATGTATTTATATATTATTAGAGTAAATTATATTCCTATCCCTTGGATTTCATATAATACAATTGAAGTAAATGTCTTCAGCAAGTTACAATCCCATCCATTTATTTAATTATGTGATTGAAAACTAAAATGGCGACTGTATTACCCTCATCAAAAGAAAAGAAAAAAAAATGAACGAACTCAACCTGAGGGTGCTAAGAAAATCTTCTTCAGCACTGCCCCCTCTGTTGGTGACAGACTTTATGCAGAAATTATTTTAGTTGAAGATATTAAGTTATTATCTCCAAGTCATCTATTTTATAATACTAACTTATTACACATTTATTGGAAATAACTTTTTAGTCATTCAGTAAGCCATAATATCAAATACTGTAGTAACCAATAATCAAGGGCAAATGAAAAAATTAAAAAAAAACTTTTGTTTTGACAATTAAGAAGAAAGCCAGCAATTGAGTCATAAATGCAGGTCAAATTTCTTCAACTAAACAAGAAGCTAAACATTTACCAGGTTGATCATTTGTCATATCACCACCATAGGAAGCATCCATTGCACACTTGACAAGATGAGTTTGTTTTGCATTGCATCTCTGTGCATAACCAACCCAAGAAAATCTGAATAATTGCAACAGCACCAAAAAAAAAAAAAATCATCACATGCATATCCCAGTTGCAGAATTTAATAGTTAACAAAAAACAAAAAATAATTGAACAATACCTATTAAGACGAAGAAAGTTTATCAATACCTATTAAGACGAAGAAAGTTTATCTTATCTTTAGGTTCTGCTGAAACTCGTCTGAGAAACGACCGGGGACCATTATTCACAGGTACACAGAAACAACACCTTGAGGGACTACCAGTTAGTCCAGACACTGTCATCCTAACAATACTACAATTAACTAATGTCAGAAATCAATCAATTCTCAGAATTGATGCATTACAAAATCAAATAGCAGTGAAATTATAACAAAAAGCAACCTTCTTTGCCTACACAAATATATAAGTAGGAATCAGGAAGTTTCACTGAATGAAAACGATTTTAATTCAGGAATTTTGGGGGAAACAAAACAATTGAAGTTTCAAGTTAAGTGAAGCTGTGGAAGTTACCTGATAATATATAAAGAGAACTTAGGGAATATGAAATTGAAGCTTTGAGCTGGCGCTGCAATGGATATGAGAAGAGAGACTAAAACCCTGTTTTGTTTCAATGACGAACTCTTTTTTTTTTTTTTCCTTAAATTTTGTCTTTTTGGCGATCAGACGAACGGCTGAGATGCTAATGGACGCTCCAACGGCGTCGTTTATTTATTTATTTTTATAGAGAGAGTAAGAGTTAATGTCACCTATGGCCTTCAAACTTTTAATCTATGCACACTATACTCCTTAAACTCAATTTTTTTTTTTTTTTAAATCAATCAACTTTGATATATATATATATATATATATATATATATAATTTAATCTATGCACACTATAGTCCTTAAACTTAATTTTTTTTTTTTTTAAATCATTCAACTTTGATATATATATATATATATTAAAATCCTTCTGTCAATCCTCCCAGCTAAACTAACAACTAACTACAATGCTCTCGCTATGTAAGCTTTTTTAAATTAAAAAAATGCTATGTTTTCATTTCATTTCTCTCTACTGCACTTGGTTGCTTACACTATTTTTGAATTCATATAGTGGCAAAACTAATAGATGGTGTTGAAAAGGATACTAAGTTGATTGATGAGATCGTCTTGGTGGTGGTTTAAGAAACACAGGAATGCGAGATCTTAGGACAGACAGAGTCAATTTAGCGAGTTCCTCCGTATTGCACTTAGAGTGTCTCAATCTCTTAATTTCTACCTTTTCTCTATTCAAATTTGAAATTTCAGACTTAAGATTCTGATTCTCGTAAATTGAACTTACACTATCCATGCATTTCACTCCCTTTTTAAATTCTTGATCATATTCAATTTCATTGAGGAGTCCGTTAAATCTTGAAACCTTTACGAAGAAACCTTTATGGATGAGCAAAAGCTTTATCCATTGAATACTATATTTTTGCACGGTACATACTATTCATCCCAGCTTGGTCAGGTTTTTATGACTATGGTAGTTACTATTTTTACATACATGGACATGATTCACGGTTCAACTACTCTAACAAAACGCGAATGGATGGTATAAATTAGTGAAAATGAAATAAATGGCAAAGCAGTTAAAGACTTCACAATTCAAGGCGGGATGGTGGTGGGTCAAACGCAAAATGATGGTTGCGTATTGTAGGATGAAAATAATATGAATATTATAACTGGTAATATAACATAAAAAAAAACAAAAAAAACCAACCTTTTTTTTTTTTCCTCTATTCACTCTCTCTAAACTCGAAAGTGGCAGCTTCTTGCCTCTCATTACTAGATATATGAGTGAATTAAGTCAATTTCCAAATTATTTAAGATCAACTAGAAAATTATTCGAAATCGATTTAATTTAATTCGAGCTCGAGCTCGAGTTAAATTAAATCGATTTCGAATAATTTTCTAGTTGATCTTAAATAATTTAGAAATTGACTTAATTCACTTGAGTTAAATTAAATCGATTTCAAGTAATTTCCTAACTCGAGCTCGAATTCTATATTATTCGACTTGACAGGTTTAAAAGTATAATTGAGCTCCACTCAACTAGAGCTTGGTACTCCAAAACTCTATTAAAATTGGAGATTTTGCAAAATAAGTAATTGAGTCAAATTGAGCTTGAGCTCTGACTCAAACTTGACGATTTGATTTTATTCAATTGACTCTTACTCATCTAGATTTAAACTTAACTTGATTAAGCTAAAATATTTAAGTTTGAACTGGAGTTTAAGCTTTATTATTTTTTTTTTTTAAAATCCAATTTTAATTGTATTTCATCTCTATCCGCTGAATGGAGGAGCATACGGACACCGCCGCTCCTTTGTTTGGCGGACAACATGTGAATTCTTTTTCTTCATTATTATTATTATTTTACCGTGTCTCATGCTTTGTGGCTTTGTAGGAGGACAACTGGCAATTTTATGTGGCTTTTTTTTAAGTTTACATTTGGTTTTGTAAGTTTTATAAGTTCACTGCAACACGTTTTATTTTATTTTATTTTATTTTTTTCGTGTCCCCTCTCGTCTGTTGCAACATGTTTTGTAAGTTTACTTTTGGCTTTTTTATTATTTTATTATGTTATTTATTGTGATTGGATATAAATAATATAAAAATTATATAATTAATAAAATAATTGATAAAATAAATCCGTAAATAATAAATAATTTTAGATTATTAATAATCAAATAATAATACGTGGCGGTGAGTTTCTAACAATGTAGACACATGTTATTTTTTATTTATTTTTGCCAAAATAGACATATATATGTTATTTGGTACTGATATTTTTATCTCCTTTTTATTTATTTTTAATTTAATTTTTTGGCTGCCCTTTTCTTTTTATAATTTATGATATTTTTATTTTACTTGGAAGAGTCCATATTATTAAATATTACTCTATTTAATTAGTTAAGAAACCAGAAAAATAATTTAGTGGGATCAATAATTAACAATTTAAATTTTTGAGTATAAATAAATTTTATGAGTTAGAAATTCATATTTTTTAATGAACAATAATTTATTAGAATTTGATATAATTAATTTATGAAAAATAAATTTAATTGTATTTGATTTAATTTTATATAAAGTGGATAACTCGGCATTTTAATAATTTTAGAGGATCACTTAAAAAATTTCAGTAAAATCAGTATTTAAAATACACATAAATTAATAGGCTTTAAAAACTAAAATAAATTAATAGGCTAGTAGAAAAATAATTAAAAATATTATATAATTAATTTATATAAAATTTAATTGAAATTTTTATAAAATTATAATAAATTGAAAATTTGATAAAGTGACTTTATAAAAATTTAATTTTTAAGAGAGAGTTTGCCTATTGTGTTGGCCAGTTTGCTTTGGAGGTATAAACTTCTTGTGTGTTGGATGATTATCTATGCAGCCCTTCCTCTTAAATTCGGTTAACATCCTTTCATATTTTATTTAATTTTTTATTTGTGTACTTTCTTAAACAAATTGACTCTTAAATCTTATTCGAGTGCTTAACAATGTTCAACTGATATTTCCTTTTTATATATTCTTTTCATTTCTTGCTGCATTATCAAAACCCCTAATATATCAAGGTTGTTCTCTGACATTAGAAGATTATGAGTCGTAAATTTTGAAGCAGTGTTGCTTCAAGATTTCAATTGAAGTTTCCAAACTCTCTTCATTAGAAAAGCAATGTTTGTAAGAAGAACCCCGTAGAGATAACATGGAAAAGTTGAGAAAAGGTATGGAAAAATGCAGGGGAGAAACAGTGGCCTTGAGCACTGGTATGCTATGATGGAGGAAGAAGAGGAAGATGATGATATTGAGACTTTTATGTATCGTTTGATAAGTCGTAATGACGTGTAATATAATGTGAACAAATATATTTCTAGTATAAATTTATATTAAAAATACATTTGTATTGAGAAATTTTTTCAGATATTTCTCACACACACAACGGAAATAAAAATTAATAATTAATCCACACAAAAATAACAAGAATTTTACGTGGTTCGGTTTCTTAATAAATCTACATCTACGATCCATAAGTGATAATTCACTATAACTCTTATAATTACATAGTAAAATTTTTGCACAGATAAAATTGTAAACTCTCACACACACAATATTCAATAACCCAATACACTTTTTCTCAAGGATTAAAAGAGTGTAAAATAATTTTTGAACGGATAAAAATTATTAAAACTCTCTCATAAACAGTTAGAAATATTTTTTTCTCACAAAATATTTTTCACCGTATACACACCCTCACACAAAACTCTCTCAATTGTGTAATCTTAAACTGAGCAAGAAAAAGCCTTTACATAAGCAATTCTTTGCTTACAAACTGTGTGGACAGCTTGTAATTTGCAAGCTATACGCAGTTTGGTGCCTGCTTTGTTTACTTCATTTTCTTTTTTTATTTTTTGTTAAAATAATTGTGAATCTCTCTGTGTGAGAGGGACACCACAACAATTTGATTATATTATATTAAACGCACCCTTAACGAAGATGAATATGACGATCTTATAAATGAAGATGAAGAGCTTGCCGGGTTTTCGTTTTAGTGCAAATGTTTTGCAGGCGCAAGTTTATTGAGACTTCTTCATATAGGACCCCCTTTCTTTTTCTTAAATAGGTTTTGACTGGGGTTTATTATAGCACCAAATTTTATTATTGCATTACTAAAGATAGGGTAATTTTCCTCACTGCTGCTTGTTTCTGTCTATGTGAATATTTTCCTCGTTCGACTTTACTATGTGCATGTTCTCTATTATAATGGATTGGTAGGCTAGGAATGTCTATTTCATTTATTTAATCTATTTGAACTTTGTGAATTTGACATCCTTAAAGAGAAAAAGGAATAGTATTACTATTTTGGGAAAAAGTTTTTAAGTAGGATTTAGACTTTTTAGATGTAGGAGATTTTAAACAAGTGATTTTATAAAATTTATAAATTTAGATTAAATCTATCATTAAATAATTTAAAAAATGATTAAAATCTATAAATTTCAAATATTCATCACCTTCCAAAACTATTACAAGATTTTAAAATTTATAGATTTCACAATTTATAAATTTAAAATTTATTAATTTTATTAAATTTATAAGTTTAAGAATCTCTTAACCAAAAAAACATTAATATATGTAAAGTTATTTATTAGATACAGTATTTACATTAGTTGAATAATTTATTATCATTAATCACTCAGCTAATATAAATAATATTTTTAATAAATAATATTATGTATCATCATATAATTAAATTAATTAAGTGTACAAATGATATGATAGACTAATACTGCGTAAAAATTTTCCTTACTTTGGATTTTATTTTTTTCCTAGTAAGAGTAAAGATTGGAATTTTCTGTCATTGGGCATCTAAGCATACAACAAGGAAATAGGAAGAGGACAGATGAAGGCCAATAATTCTTATTTCTGGTGATACGAATATTAAATGTGGATTTAGTAAAGTAATTATAGGTGTAAGCGTTGTGTTAGAGTGATACAGAGAGATGGTGCTGAAGGAATCTTGATAAAATGCAAAAACCTGTGATTGTGCCACTGCCATCTCTGATTGACACAACCCATGACATTCGAGAATATTGATTATCAATGGTAATCAGTAATAATTGACTGATTGGGTAAGCAGTTCAAATTACCGAGTCCTAAGCCGTAGGATTTGGATAATCTCAATCAGTGCAAGGCCTTAATTTATCCGTATGATTCGGTTGTTATTCTTATAATCCAAAATTCTATGCAAAAGCCCCCTCCCCATCTTCAAAACAAATCTGGCAAATTGCTGCATAAGGTCAGTATTCTATCGACCTTCACTCTAACTCACTCATCCCACTCTCACCGATTCTCAGTAGGGTTGATGGTTTTGTGAAGTGAGAGAAAGAAAAACGAAGCTTTTAGAGAGAAAGCTTAAAATTATTTCCTCTCTTGTAGCTGTGTCGCTGCTTAATAGAGTTTCATTTCATTTGATTTCAGTCATTCATTGTATTAATTTAACAAGGTAAACTTTCTATTCACGTTTGCAATTACTGTTGTTTCAGTTTTCAAATTTTTTTCTCTTTCAATTAATTTCCATTTTTGGAGTTTTAGAGCTATTTAATGGGATATCTCCTATGGGTTTGAAATTGATTTTAGGGTTTATAAAATAATTGGGTTTTTGTCACTTATGATCTTAAACAGTAAATTTGGTCATCTATGCAATGAGTCACATATATTGTTGTTTTGGATGCGAAATTGAAATTTTTGAACTCTTCTGTTATTTTTTTATCCCCTTCAATTCTATGATTAAAAAAAAATTTGAGTTACAGATGGAATAGATTCTCATTTTGAATCTGATTAAATATTTCTTTTGAATCTGCAGTTATCACTCCCCATCAGTTGACATCCGGTTTAGGGTCCTGCCAGGTCAGGGCAATTGCAGCTGCTAAACATCATACTGTTCTTGCTACTGAGAGTGGGGAGGTCTTCACTTGGAGATATAATAGAGGTAAACTAATGAGGTCTTTTGAAGAATGTATTTCATGATTTTCCAAGTAATTGCCATCTGATTTTCAAGTTCAGCTTTGTGTGTTCCCTTAATCCTTAATCATATTACCTGCCATTTGTGGATATTAAATGGAATGTAAATGTTAAGTGCCTGTATCATGGATTTGTATCATTTCTGACTTGACTTCATTTTTGTATATAACCAGTCATAATCATCAATGGTGAAACACGAAGAGCTTCCAATTCCAATTTACTCGTCTCTAGAGCCAGTTTATGGAGATGGTTCTCAGCTCGAAGAAGCTCAACTTAGATTTGATAGAGTCAAGTCCAAGTTTCTCCAAGTCTTTGGACATCCTCCTGATGTATTTGCTCGATCTCCAGGTCAAATATCATTTTCTTCAATTTGTCTGTTTGGCAAACAGCAGAAGATAAAAGAAAGTGAAATTCTAATTCTGTGATAGATTAGTTGAATTGAAATTCTATTTCATTTTCTCCAAGTCTTGTTTGTGGATTTGGATAGTTGTTGGAAAATCGTTTGGTTGGTGATTGATTTGTTTTTATCTGAGGTATAGGTAGAGTAAACTTGATCGGAGAGCACATTGATTATGAAGGTTACTCGGTGTTGCCAATGGCAATCCGGCAAGACACCATCGTGGCAATCCGTAAACATGACGCTGGAGAGGCTGAAAAGTTTCTGCGAATCACTAATGTGAATGACAAGTACACACTGTGTACTTATCCAGCTGATCCTAACCAGGTCTTTTCTCTAACCAATATCAGTTCTTGCTTCTTTCCCCCATTTTACTCTACTTTCTTATCTAATGATATACTGATTTTAGATTTGGTGTAACAACATGACATGTATGTGAATGTGAAAATGGGTCTCATTGTTAATTTGACTTGATTATTTCCCTTATCATCTTCACTGTGCAGGAAATTGACTTGAAAAATCATAGATGGGGCCACTATTTCATCTGCGCGTGAGATTCAAAATTTGCACTTTTTTCCTCTTATGGTGTATAACTGCTGCAATCTATGTTGTATTGTTTGGTTATTTTGAGTTTTGGTGCTCTCCAGGTACAAGGGTTTTTATGAATATGCTAAATCAAAAGGAGTGGATGTTGGTTTGCCAGTTGGACTTGATGTTATTATCGATGGAACTGTCCCAACAGGTGTATTACTTATTGAAAGCTAATTAATTTGCTAATTTCAGTACTATGAATTGGATTCATTTACTTTCTTAAATAACAAAGACTAATTGGTTAAATGGTCCAGGTTCTGGCTTATCAAGCTCTGCGGCATTTGTCTGTTCTGCTACAATTGCTATTATGGCTGCTTTCAATGTGAACTTTCCAAAGGTACAACATATACCCCACTCACTCACCACTGTTATACTGCACACAGTAATATAAATTTTCTAACCTATTGAGATGACACATTTAAACATTACTTTTGGACTATGATGCATGAAAACATAAATGAGAATAAGTTATTCATGTGTTTCTCTGCTATTATTTATACATTTCGCATGCACAGGATGCTCAATATCCTCATTTTTATTTCAATCCCTAATCAATCTTATGTTTATCCAAAATAAATATATTTACTGATAACAAACTAAATTGATAGTCAAAACAAGTACATTTTTTTTTCTAATAAAAAAGTACATATATTTTTATTTTTAATGGGCCATAATTATATTGAGCGCTGTTTTGACTGTGCAATTTATAAATAAGATTCCTAACAAAATTAAGCAAGACTGGTATTGGTTGATGCTACTACACATTGTACTATAATATCATTCCAATTTTTCATATGTATATTTTCTATGCTTTCCGTTGATGGACAATTTCTGTTTTTACAGAGAAGAGCTAAGCAGATTTTGTTTATTCATTTATCCATTCATTTATTTCTCTCTTTCCTTTTTTCTTTTCCCCTCTTGTTAAATGATTTTTAACATTGTCCTCTCTTTAACAGAAAGAAATTGCGCAACTTACATGTGAGTGTGAAAGGCACATTGGAACACAATCTGGAGGAATGGATCAGGTTATATTACTTTATACTCATGAATCTCGTTATATTCGTACTAAATTGTGATGCTACTTTCGGTCAATGAAAAATGTAACATGTCATTTATGCAATGTTCTGATGTCTGATAGTTCTATGAGTCTTTTGTCTTGGCTGTTTGATATGGTATTGCATTAGAATATTCTTTTTATTTGGGATGTCTTTTGCCCAGTATTCATTTAATGTAAAATAGGCTAAAAAAAATAGTTTAGAATGCTTGGCAAAAAAAAAAAAAAAAAAGTTTAGAATGAGATGCATCCAAAACAGAGCTGTGATTCTGAAAGATCAAAGGAATGTTTGGTTTTATTGCTTATAGAGTATCCTTAATTTGTTTTTACTTTGCAGGCAATCTCTATCATGGCCCAAACTGGGTTTGCAGAGCTTATTGATTTCAACCCTATTCGTGCCACTGATGTGCAACTTCCTGCTGGTGGGACTTTTGTAATTGCACATTCTTTAGCAGAATCTCAAAAAGCAGTCACTGCTGCTACAAATTATAACAACAGAGTTGTTGAATGTCGACTAGCTGCTGTAAGCATTATTTTCCTGTCTATATCCTTTTTTCTCTTCTAGTTATTGTTTCTTCCTTTCATTTGAATTCCTACTTTAGGAAAATCGAAAATCTTTGTTATGTCCAAACAAAGTATCTTTATATAGACTTTGGGTTCATTTAGCTTTTTGAAATGATTGAGCATTTGGAATTTGACATAATATCAATTTTCCATGGTTTTACACTTGAAACTTAAATCCAAATTTACAAAAATTTCAAAAGATCACCTATCCAAATGGACCCTTAAATTTGAGTATCTAATATTTCGAATTTGCATTTTGTGTATAAATTTTGCTAATAGTATGAACATATTTATAAATTATAACTTCCAAATCTTCATAATTTTTGTGCCATGTATTTGATATGTTTTCAAACTTATATTGGTCTTCTGGGATATTTCTTCAGATTATTCTTGGAATAAAGCTTGGAATGAAACCACAAGATGCGATATCAAAGGTTAAAACCCTTTCTGATGTTGAGGGATTGTGTGTATCATTTGCTGGCAATCACAATTCTTCTGATCCTGTTGTTGCTGTTAAGGTATTTCATAAATAACGAGGTTCCTATCTTGGTTGACATTAGATGATTTGTTATGTTTTAGATGCTTTCTTGATATATCAATATATCATTCTTTCCCCTTGAAGGAATTTTTGAAAGAAGAACCATATACAGTTGAAGAGATCAAGAAAATCACTGTGGAAGACCTGCCATCAATTTTCAGCAATTCCTCATCTTCATTGGATGTGCTAAAAGCAGCCAAGCACTTTAAGTTACATCAGGTACTATTTCTATATGTTGGTCATCATCATTCTTTATTTAGTGATGGTATTAATGATTTATCACTTAATTTTTTTGGGCCAATTTCTGTACTTTAGCCTTTTTAATTCACATAGGATGTTAACTTTGATTTGCATCCTTTTTTCAGAGGGCTGCCCATGTTTATTCTGAAGCTAAGCGAGTACACGCTTTCAAGGACACGGTATCATCAAATTTGAGGTTCGCCTTTAAAATCTTACTGATTGTTTATATGCTAGTAGGGTTTAACTATTCATTTCCTTGGAATTTTTATGTAAATTTAACTTGATTGATTATCATATGGACTTAGTTTTTCATTATGTTGGATATGGTAAAAATATTTTGGTCAGGGGGGGAAAATAGAATTTTATATTTTTCCTAACAATATCTTAATTTATTTGGAATTCTTATTACAATATTGTATGATCTTGGTAATTTTGTTACTGTACTAATGTTTGATATTTAAGAATACAAATAATTAACTTCTGAAGAATTGTTTGGCAGTGATGAAGACAAGTTAAAGAAGCTGGGTGACCTTATGAATGAAAGCCATTACAGCTGTAGTGTTCTATACGAGTGCAGGTACAAATTTGTGAAGTTGACTTTCCGGAATGTCCATGAAAGTAGAACTCTCGCCATAAATGTGTTTATGCCACAATAGTTAAAGAACTGCCTTTTTTAAAATGCTTGGATGACAAATCCTTCAAAAAGATATGTTATGTTTTGCTGTATGGTAAAATTGGGCATTGCCCAATTGTCATGGCCATTTGGTGGTGTGAGTTTTGATTTGGTTAATGTCCACAAATTACTCACTTTCTGTGCCCGCTACCTAACGCAAGTTAATTCCTTGAAAGCCGCTTGTGTAGCATGCTGACTCTGTTTACTCTTGGTCCTTCCTTGCTGGTAACAGCTGTCCAGAATTGGAAGAACTTGTGGAAATTTGTCGGGAACATGGTGCCTTAGGTGCAAGGCTTACAGGTGCTGGATGGGGTGGTTGTGCAGTTGCTTTGGTGAAAGAGTCGATTGTCCCACAGTTCATCCTCAATTTGAAGGTAATCTAGCAATTTTTACTGGAAAATACCTTTTCCTTCAATGTTGCCTGGCCTAATGATTAAAATTTTAAATATTGTTATCAGGAAAAGTTCTTCCAATCAAGAATTGACAAGGGTACAATCAGTAAGAATGATCTTGGCCTCTATGTCTTTGCCTCAAAGCCGTCAAGTGGGGCTGCCATTTTCAAGTTTTAACATATGCATCAATTATTAGCTAATGGGCAATAAACACAGTTGTTTTAATTTATACCAAGAGCATATCATTTAGTCTAGTCTAACTGAATAAAATTTAATGTGATGCCACATGATTAGAGCAACTTCTCTTGTACTAAATTTTCGAAAGTAAATGTACAGTTTTACCAATTATTTTCAGGGTCGAAGAACTGCGTTTCTGATTGAATGTTTTTGAGTGTGATATTGTGAAATAGAAGAGTCCATGGTCCCTAATGGGCTGTAGGACCACTGGAATTAGTCGACCATGTTATGGATCATGATGGATCATGGAAAGAGGAAATTGCATCGCATGTCTTCTTTCGAAAAAAAAAAAATATATATATATATATATATACATTTTAGCACAGTTCTTTTTTTAATACATTTTTAGTAACAGTTCTATTCAATTATATTGTCAGCTCTCCTTTTTATTTATTTTTCTTTATGATAGATGCAACAACTCGGACAAAAAAAAAACCATTTTTAACAATTCTCCTCTCCCGCTATCTTCTTCAAAGCCATTACTGACCATGTTACCACTGACCCAAGTCTCTTTGTTAACCAAATAACCACTAAATCTTAGCAGTAACTCCATGAGATAGTAGGCCGATGGCGAGATTGGACATGTTTTCTTAGGTTTCGCGGAGTTTGCTTAGGGACTGATTGAGCACTAGCTGGAATGATGATCGGAGAAGATGGTGGTTAGGTGGCAATTCGACACTGCAGTGGTCATATAACATTGTTGGGCAGCGACAGTCGTGACTGAATTGATATAGTTCTTGGTATATGATCAGTAGAGACTTTGGTGGTTTTGACTAATGGTGTGCAGTATTCAATTTAAACTGATGAATCGAATCAAACTCATATTTAGTTTGATTTTCAGTTTTTATTTGAAATTTTTTTAAAAATTTGGTTTGGTTTAGTTTTTATGTATGAGAGAAGCCGAAAAAATTAAACTAAACCGAATTACATATATATATATACACACTATGCCATGAGGATTTTGCTTTAAAAGTGTCCTAGGTTCAATGTATAATCACTTTATTTTTTTAGTTACATAAAAAAAAAAAAAAAATTGAATGATAGCTGGATATAAAATCTATATCTCACGCATAAACTAATAATGCATCATCCACTAAGACAAACATCAATATCATGTCAAAAATTAAAAGTAAACTATATAAATGATTACTAATTTGCCAAACTGAACTAAAATTTTCAGTTCAATTCAGTTTCAGTGTAAAATTTTATGTTATTTCGGTTCAGTTTACCGAATGTATACCCTTAGTTTTGACAACAACAACAAGGAAACAATAAACGATAGTGATGGGCTCCTTGGTACTGATGACGCCGAGCGAAGTGAAGAAATTATTTGGTTTTTATCTCCAAATGAATTCTATTCATAAATTAATCCATGTCTTTATTCATAATGGAAAACCCATTTGAGAATCGGTGATCATTATTAGTTATATTGATAAGGTCTAGACTGATAGAGCTCCAATGTTCCTAACAGCTGTTGTTGTTAGCCAATAATTTCTTGATGAATTTCGGTCTATTTTTATTAAAATAGAGTATGTTTAACCAAAGTATATGAATAAGTTTTGTACTGTAAAGGGTTCAACATAATGCCCATCTGCTTCAACAACAGTCATATTATGATCTTACGTACATTAGAAAAAATATAAATAAAAATTAGTAAAAGATGAAAACGTATGTGATTAAGATTTGATCATATCATATTGTCAAGTAAATACCAAAAAATTAAGAAATGGATTGGGGGAGGTTCATATTTTCCTTAGTCAAGTGGCATAACTTGTTATTCTTGCATATAATATTCATATTCAATTATAGTGCCTATCGACGTAATTTGATTGGCTTTCCAATTTTTATGAGAGATGATATTGAAATATAAAAAATTCAATAGATCTTTTCAGAATTTCATTACCTATCAATCTAATTAAGAATATGTCATCTAAGTTAAGATTGAAGAATAATTTAATAAAAAAGAATATTAAAAGATTTTCAAGAATGAAACATATAATTTAAATATTACATTGAGAAAGAATATTGAATTTGTATTATATACTAATTATTTGTTGGAAGTTTACTTTCCTTTTTGTTTGATGTATACTATTTGCTGTAACTTTTTATTTTATTTGAAATCATAGCTTATATAAATAATAGTAAATACTAATTATATTGAGGAAGTATATTGAATTTGTATTTGATACTAATTACTTGCTAGATGTATACTGTTTTTTATTTAATGTATATCATTTATTGTGACTTTATTTTGTTCGAAATCCATAACTTGTATAAATAGTATTGGATACTAATTAGATTGTATAAATATACTCTATTTTATTTAATGTATTCTATAAATTAAATGTTATACAGTATTGGATACTAAAGATTTGCTAAAAGTATATTATTTTTTGTTTGATATTATACTATTTACTGTGATTTTTTGTACAGTTAAAATTTCAAACACAAGTGGTGCATGGTTTGTTGTTGCAGAAATTATATCACCAAATAATAGTGAGTTGTGAGTTTCGATTGGTGATTTTTGCTTGAAGTTTGGTATTGTAGAATATATATATATATATATATATATATATATATATATATATATATATATATATATATATATATATATATATATATTGGTTTGAAATGCCATAAATTATTCAAAATATTATATTCATTAATTTTGCATATTTTAAGAATTTTTTAAAATCTCAAGTAAAACGTAATTTTAAAAGTATTTGATTTTAGAAATATGAATTCATTTTTACACAAAACAAATGATACAGTACAAATTTATGAAAAATCAAATATATAAATTTAGATAAATTATATAATTTTCAATCTAAATATAGGTTAGTAGTTAATTCATTTTAAATTTTTATAAATAAAATTTAATATGATTAAATTAATTTTTTAATTTTAAAAGGAAGTGGAACCAATTTATGATAGGTAAAGAGAAAAAAAAACGACTTTGATAGACAGAGAAGAAGAGAAGGTACATTTGTAATGAGAAGATAAGTTTAGACAATTTTTGCAAAATAAAAAAAAATTAGGAGATAATTTTTTTTTTTTTAAGTTTTTGGTATAATTTTTTAGTTTTTGGGTTATTTGTGTAAAAATTTCTTTTGGAAAATCCAAGTACACGTGGTGCTGCTTTGAGCCTAATTTTCCATCATTGTTAGAAAAGGGCCCATGTTGATGTGAAGCAATAGGAGATGATCCACTATGCTTATGAAGTGCAAGCATCTAGTGGAATATACTCTAGACTTTATTATGTGATGCCATGGCACAGAACTAAGACCTTTGGCCATGACAGAGGAGCTCAAAAGAAAAAGAAGTCTATAAGGATCTCTAGCCATATAAGATAGAAACATAGGGAGAAATGGACAACACCTTATTCCCCCATGACAGATCGTTGACCAAAATAGATCAAAGGCAAAAGAATAAAAAGAAAAAGTCTCATGGATAGGGAAAACAAAAAGGATCTTAAGAGTTTAGCCAGATCATTGAAAAAGCAAATATATAAAGAGTAAAAATAGAAATAAAAAAATAGAAATCTTTTCAGCCACTAGAGAATAATCCCAGCAAAATCATGAGTAGATAATTCTAGAGAGGAATGGGAGAAGGGAGACCATGGAGACAACATAAATTATGTGATGGCCTTTTTTTTTGCTAAATATGTGATGCCTTGATAAGGGCATCTCCAAGAGCTCCTTCTTAAAAATACGAACTCATATTTTACTATTCATTTTATAACAAACTACTTGTCTTATCTTCTTTCGCTAAATTTTTTTAAAGTCAATTTCTCTCTTTTCAAATTTGAAGAATGAGATTGGTTTCCTATACTAATATTTTAATATTTTCTTTTTCTTTTTTCATTTATTTCATTTTTAAATTATTATTATTAAATTAGTATATTATTATTAAGATATTATTTTACAATATTTTAAATTAGATTATTCTTTTTTTAGTAGTAAAAATTTTATGTAGTAATAGTATTAGTAGTAATAATAATAATAATATTTGTTATAATATTTTTAAAAAGATTATATTTTTTAGCACATAATAATAATAATAATAATAATAATAATTTTATTTGTTATAATATTTTTAAAAATATTTTTTAGCCACAAAAATTTTATGTAATGTAAAAGAAATGAAATTATAAATTTATGTATAAAGAAAACGAGTTGTAGATTTATTAATAAAAAGTAAAATAGAAAGTGATAGAGAATATTGTTGGAGTATGTATATTTTTATTTGTAATAATATTCAAACTATTAGTGTTATTTATTCATATGTTATCTACATCAGTGTTCATGTGTTATTTTTAATATTAGTATATGATTAGCATCGTGCGGCTCACAATTAACACACAAAAATATCCTTTTTCTATTAAAATATAAAAAACAAAAAGACTCTTTTATTAGCCCATAATCCTTTTCAGATGGGTACTTACTTCATTAGACCATTTCAACTAAATTAAGGTCTTGTTTGGTATGATAGATTTTAAATTCATAAATTTGATTAAAATCTATGGATTTAAATAAAATCTATTGATAAATTTGAAAACACATTTCCCACACCAGCAGTAATGTCTCAAAGGAGCCATGCAATATCTACTCAAGAACCATCACAAATGAAACTTACCTCACAATTTCATCTAACATTCTAAATGTTTAAGATCACAATCTGACCCCTGCCCCCACCATCCCAGTTCTTCCCACTATCATTTCCAGGGACATATTTTACGAGTTGAATCTAGGCCAAGCCTCCATAGTTATCCTTAGAATGCAGGGATTAAGTCATATGTGAAGAAAGGAAAAATGTTTCACCATTTTCATTTGAGGAATGCTATGATCGGCTTTTTCTAGCTGCCTATCTCCTTTTGAGGGAGCTAGAGAGTGATTCCATACTTGAAACGAGTAGGAGAACGAGTTAGCGAGAGTTCTGAATTAGAGTAGTTCAAACTGTGTGACTAGCTGGATGTTCTCCCCAAAGACTTCCTTTTTCTCATCTTCTTTCTTTATTAGGAGCTAGACAGTAGAAGCTAGTAGCCCCACCTAGGAGCCCCGTCCTGACATTCCTTTTATTTGAATTTCCTCTTAGGGGGGCTCTTTCAATTGCTTCTAGATTGCTTCTCTTCTTCTAGGGCTACACTTTTCTTTGAATAACTCTAATTGCTCTCTCAACTCCGAAGCTCTGTTTGTAAGTCAATTACAACTACCCCATTGAAGGCCCTTTTGAATTGCTTTCTTATTCTCCTCCTAGAACATCAAAAATTATTTGCATCTCATGATGATAGACTAGTAAATTATGATAGTCATATTAAGAAAAATCATTATAATATATTTTCCAGATTTGTTGTATATTTACTCCCTAAATATTCCATGTAAAATATTCCTAAGTTAGCTTTGGTCAAATCCCAGTAAAAGTGAGATTAGATTTCCAAACCTTAGATATGGGAGATTAGTATGTATATATATGTATTGTATTTTGTCAATAAAGCATAACATTCAACTGAGTTTTCATTTTTTTTTATAGCTAATTTTCCTAAGATGGTATCAAAGCAACATCCTTATGCCTAATTACTCAATTTTTCAAATTTCTTTACAAACTTCATGGCAAATGACAAAGAAACATCATCAAGAAAATCTCATTCCAAGATTATATATTTTTTATCACTCCCATTAACAAAAATCACGTTTATTCCAAATTTGTGTGATCACCCCTATTTGAACTGATGGTTTCTTGCAACCTAAACATTCGCATTAGAATTGATGATTCAATCTATATATTCACCCTTAATTGATAGTTCTTACAGCCTATATGTGTTAAACCCCTAAGCCAAAGTTGATGGTGATGGCCATCTATATACTGAAAAAGTCAAGTTAATTTGCATAAATCCTTAGTTGGTAATTGACAGCGCTACCTATATACCAGTAAGTTAGATTACTCTTATTGCACAAATTCCAATATCTAATATTCTTAAAATTGAAACAAAAGACCTTTAATTAAAACAATATAAAGGTTTTAATTCTAATTAATTAAGATGCTTAGATTATCTTTAGGATCAAAATCTTTTTGGCATCTATCTGTCTTTTCTTATACTTATTTTTTGCATGAAAACACAAAGAACTCCCAAAAGAATATAGAAAATATCCCAATGTGGAAAATTTTCTTATCCTTGATTTGACTAATCCTTCATTTAGCTCATTATTTGGTCGAATGAGGTTGATTCCTTTATATACATATAATGCCTAGTGGAACCATTTTTTAAAATTAGGAAGATGTTTAATATTGGAAACAATACTGATGACCAAACTAGTAAGCCAACAGAAGATCGTACAACTAGGAAATCATTCTATCAAGGCCGCCCACTCTGAGCTTGGCATATCAATAGGCCATTGTTTATAGTGTAGCCTGAGAAAATAATTACTTTTACCTAGCGATAGTAAAGCAAATTGTTGTTATAATAAGGCTAATGAAAATCGAATTATACAACAGTCCATTGATCGATACTAAGATCAATTCACAACGACCTTGACCTATTTCACTGAGCTCATGGAAGGGAGGAACAAAGATATGGCTAGGAGAAGGAACTTCACCAATCAATTTAAGAGAAATGTTCCTAATAATTTGAGGGACGAACTGGGATACGGTGAAGCAAATTTACTATGCCAAACTATTAAAGACGGAGTCAAAGGACAACAACAAAGGGATCACTTGCTAGCCAGCCGAGCCAATCCAAGTAATAATCTTTCTCATTGTAACTATATCCAAAATTACAATAGATATGGCGAGGGTATCCCCTGTCTTTCTCCTAGAGTTATATTCAAACACTATTCTAAAGTCTTTTACTAGGCTAAGGAGAAGGAACCTCCCTCTGCCCTTGAGGTACTAGCAAGTGAATCAGTAGATCAAGAGCAAACTGCTGATGCAAACATAAGAACTCCTTGTTATGGAAAGGGGTTGTTTTTGTCTAGTAAAATTGATAATATAAGAGTTTACGATCCTGGATATGAGTGAAAGAATGATAGGAAGTCGAACTATTAACCTAACGATAATGAATATGATTTTAAAGATAACTGGAAAAGAGATTGAGATGATTGTAGGAACCCTCAACCTATAGATAAAGACCTCATGAGAGCTTTAATGATGATGGGGGTATATTTAAAGATACTGATTAGCTAGTATATAGGAAGCTTTACTTCAACTAGATTGATCAAGTATATCCATTTCCCATAGTCTATAAAATCCCCGAGTTTATCCTATTTTCAGGGAAGGATAACTCGAATATGGTTATTCACTGTGGGGAAACGTCGACCCAAAATTTCCTTAAATTTTGGTTGTTTGGTAATTCTCTAACCACATTGGCCTTCATCTAATATATGAACCTCAAGTTGAATTATATCACTACTTGGCTTCAAATGGAAGAACAGTTTGATACTAAGTTTTATTGAGCTCCCTCAATAACCACTTCGACTGACTTAGCAAGAACTACTCAGATGCTAAGAGAATCAGCTAAGAAATTTATGGCTAGTGCTATATCACTATTTGTTAATGCCATTAGTGTTCTTGATCTCGTATTGCTGACAAGAAATCTCAAACTTCATTTTGTCAAAAAAAAAAAATTCGTGTACTCCGAATGTAAAATAATCAAACAGCATAATACTTTTTTATATTTTTCCAAAAAAATATACATTTATAAAAAAAAAAATCTAATTTGTAATTTTAAGGGCAACTATAATTGGTTCCATAATTATTAGACCTATTTTAGGAAAACAGTACTAGATTTATTACTATTATATAATTATTTACTTATTTTATAAGCTTCGATTTAAAATATTAGCGTTAAAGGGCAAACAAGCATTTTGACGAAAGCAAGAAACCAGAAAACAAAATTGGAAAAGTGAACCAAGCGGGCCATATACTGCCAGAACTTTGTTATTTGAGATTATATGTGAGCTGTCAGGCAGTGGACATTACAAGTTGGTACTGCCTACTAGCAGAGTCAATGGGAAAATAAGTGCAAACTCCATATCGTGTGACAAGCTAAACTTGTGAAGCAGCAAAACCTCTTCTTCTTCTTCTTCTTTTATTTTTTATTTTTTTATTTTTTTATCCCAATAAGATAGCATCGAAATTTAAATTTTTATATGTGATATTAAATTCAATCTAACAAAAAAATAAATTATTTAGGTTAAGGTTAAAAATTTTATTAAAAAAGAAAATACATCAATTAGGATCAAGACTCAAATTTTAAAAATATATTATTTACGATCATATTTCAAAATTTGAAAAATATTTTTTTTTTAGTAAATTTGATCTTTAATCAAGTGAAAAAATTAAATTTTCAGTATATGATATAATTTGTTATATTAATTAAATTTCACTTAAAATTTAAAATAATAACTTCACATGTAATGATTTAGTATGTATTTAATTAATATTTTTTTAAATGTATATATACACAAATATATATACAGGGATAGTAAAGAAACACGTACACACTAAAATTGTGATAATTTTGAAGAAACATACTAATTCTTATAGTATACTATCAATGAGAGAGACTTTAATATGTTTTTAACAAGTTGGACCTAATAACAAACAATAAGCCAAACTTACCTTCCCCAAAAGGAGCCTGACATTTTATTTAGTGCACTAATCGTACATAGAAAAAGAAAAGAAATTAACTAAGAAAAATAAATCCAAAAGAAAAAAAAAGAAAAGAAATTTTCCCTTTATTATTTGGATGTCCTAATTTTTTATGGAGGGAAATATTTTTAGATGTTAAAAGCTAATGGGAAAATTATATTTTTCTTTATTTCTTTTCTTTTACCTTTCACTTTTACTACCCAAACAAAAAAAATTACATCCATTTCTCTCCTTTTCTCTCTATTTCTCTCCAAACAAACAAAGGGTTAGTGCCAAAACTGATTGGTATTATATTTAATAAAATTGACGTTACAATTATCAGTTTTTGACTCAACTGACAAAACAATAACAGACAAGAAGAAAGAGTGTAGTACCACTTCACTAAAAGCTTAAAAAACACTGCTAAGTCTAATGCGTATGTTGAGAAGAGACAATTCACATAACCATACTAACAGATTCCTCCGCTCTTCTCTGTTCTCTCTCTCTCTTTCTCTCTTTACTTAGGTCTTCAAAATTTTCTCATTCAAAACGCCTTATCTTCCTTATCTTAAGTCTCTGAGTCATCTTTGCCAAAAACTACAATGAGCATGAAGTTGTTGTTTTTTATGTTATTATTGTTTGCAAATGCAGGTTCATCGTTAACTCCAAATGGTTCTGATTCTAATAAGTTCATGGCCACTCAAGAAGTTTACCTCAAATGGCTAAAAGAACAAGAAATAGGCTCTTTCAAGAATGCTCTCTTCCAGAAAGCCAAGAACAGGCTCAAGCCTTGTTTATCCATAAAAGTTGGCAAAAATTCTAAGTCAGGACATTTTGTTTCTCTGCAAAAAGCTATCAATTCTATACCAATTGTCAATAATTGCAGGGTGGTTATCTCAATTAGTGCAGGGACTTACAGGTGACACTTCATTTTTTTTAGAGCATATTTTATATTTTTCTTTAACACTAAAATGTTGTGTTAATTTCACTTATAATTTATTAAATATAATTAAAAATTAAAAAGTAGAGAAAATTTTAAATTGGAGTATTACCGAACACCAGATAAATTAATTACATATTAATATTATAAAGATTGGAAAATGCAGGGAGAAGGTGGAGATTCCTGCAAGCATGGCTTACATTACCCTTAATGGTGCTGGCACAGACAAGACCATCATCGAGTGGGATGACACAGCAGACAAAATGGGGCAAGGAGGGAATCCTTTGGGCACCTATGGTTCTGCAACATTTGCCATTAATTCTCCTTATTTCATTGCCCAGAACATTACCTTTAAGGTCAGTTAAATAATCCTAGTCCTTTTGGACAGGTAATCATTTAAAATTATTATGAATTTGAATTTCAGTTTCAAATGTAAAATTATGAAAAATAGGAATTATAACAAATTTTAAATACTCAATCATTTCAAATGACTAGCTGGCTAAATAGACTTTTAGTATATTTTTTGCATGCGCCATAATATAATGTAATATAATCAAATACATTTTTAGTATAAAGTTTATATTAAAAATACATTTGACTTATATTATATTACGGTCTATCATACATACTTTAAGATCAGTAAATGAGGATTTAAGAGGTATTTGATTTTGAAATTAATGTTATTGTCGAAAAATAAGTTGCAATATCTTCTATATAAGATTATTTTGTTAGCTGCTTTTGTGTTGAGACTTTTACCTAAGCAACTTAGAATGGCTAGTTTTGATTCAATTTCAAGTGCTTCACTACAGAACACGGCCCCATCACCACCCTCAGGAGCTCTAGGAAAGCAAGCAGTCGCCCTCCGAATATCGGCAGACACTGCAGCGTTTATAGGCTGCACGTTTATCGGAGCACAAGACACGCTTTATGATCACATCGGTAGACATTACTTCAAGGAATGCTACATTGAAGGTTCCGTCGACTTCGTATTCGGAAACGGACTCTCCCTTTACGAGAATTGCCATTTGCATGCTATCACAAATAGCTTCGGAGCCTTGACAGCGCAGAAAAGGGAGAGCTTGCTTCAAGAAACAGGCTTCTCCTTTGTAAACTGCAAGGTCACAGGGTCAGGTGCCCTTTACCTGGGCAGAGCATGGGGCACTTTCTCTAGGGTTGTCTTCGCTTACACATACATGGACAAGATCATTACTCCCAGAGGATGGTATAACTGGGGAGATAAAAATAGGGAAATGTACGTACTCTTGTCTCTCTTTCTCCTAAACTCACAATAATCTGCTTAATTCAGATTAATTGAAACTTAAAATGCTAATCTAACAAAATTCTCTAATCAACATAGGAACAATTTGCTAAAACTAGTCATTAGCCCAATGATGATATATCAAGTGCAAGACTAGGATAACTTATTTGTGATACAAACATATCGCAGGACCGTGTTTTTCGGACAATACAAGTGCTCAGGGCCAGGGGCTGATTTCGGAGGAAGAGTGTCATGGTCTAGAGAGCTCACTCGACAGGAGGCCCAGCCATTTATTTCAATCGATTTCATCGATGGCCATGAATGGCTTCCCAGCTAACGAATCTTCAATGTTGAATTAAATTGAAAAATGAACCTTCTCCACCTCAATAAGAGATACTAATGTGACCCATTCTCACAGCTCGTATTAAGAAAAAAAAAAAAAAAGAGGGGGGGGTGGGTGGCGGGTGGGGTGGGTTAGAATTACAACTGCTGACTTATGTATGGCTAGAAATTTAAATTTAAGTGAGAATTTGAAAGAATAAGAGAGAAAATAAGTAGTACGGCTTGATGCAATCCGAGCTAGGAAGTGCACAAACGTGCGTTAAGAATTACAGAACACGGATATTAGTTATATATATGTACAAATGAACCATACAGAACAATACAGTTATTTACAATTCCAACAAGGCTTCCCCATCTGATGAATGTTGTAACTTGTGCTGTTTTCTGCTAAATTGACTGACAATATCCACTCATTCCAAGCAAGTGGCAGCATCCAAGCTAGGGCAACCAAACAGATAAAAAATAAGAACATAGCAAAACAGTATTAAAGGAAAAGAACCAGCGGCCCTTGTGCAGAATGCAGATACAGAATTTTAGCAATGATTAACGCCATGTTTTGGTATAAATGATTTCCACAATTTTTTCATTTGGAATTTCATGTTTTCACATCTCGAATGAAAGAAATGCTTATTTCATTTCCATAAATTCAATTTTGCAGAATTCAACATAACTGAACCAAATAATGCCATTTATAAATGAATTCCATACATGAATTCGACCAAAGCAGGGGTAAATTTACAATAAGAATTGTTATCCAGCAATAAATAATAAAATATGATCAAGCACTGGAGTAAGCTACACAATGTGATGATAACTCAAAAAAAACATTCTCAAAGGAGAAAATAGTGACATTCAAGGAGAGGAGTACAAAATAGAACTAAAGACTCTACCAATTGACAATCAAGTTGGATCCCAAGCACGAAATTATCTTGCAAACACAAGCCACTATTTGGAATAAACCACATAGAATAATCTATTTGAATTTAGTAGACAATTCAGGGATTCTTTAGTTCAATTCATATGTTCAACAATCAAATTTAGGAGGACGTATTCGACTGAATTTACTGTTTAGAAAAAATAAAAAATGAGAAGGAAATATCTAATTTGTCACAATTATTTCCTGTTAATTACAAGACAACGGGGCTTGCAAGGCCATTATCATATCTGATAGTATATGCCATCATTATTAAGGCAAATGGATTCAATCCTTTGAAAAATCAAACCTCTTTTAATTAGGATTGAAACTCTATAGAATTCTTTTTTTCCTCTCCTACATAAATTTGAATTTCATAAGCTAAAGGGATTTCAAACACAGAAATTAGGGCCAAATACAGTTCAATTGAATTAAATTCCTCATTTTGAACAATTTTCGAGTTCAATTGAATTGGATTCCTCATTTTGAACCACTTTCAAGCAAACTAAAGTCGTTCTAATTTTTTTTTAAAAAAAAAAAAGGCACATAGCATTGGTAAGGGAAAAAGAAAGAGAAGGGGGGGGTGGGTTGCGGGCAGAGCTAGATGTACCAGAGAAGAACATAATCATGACTGGAAGAGAGTTACAGTTGCAATATAACCATTTTTCATCACCTGTTAACATCAGAGAAATATTTGTTAGAAAGAGCAATGCACCCGCATAGGTTACATGTGAGTTATATATTTGAAAGTTGCACATTTTATTTTCTAGCAATAGCTCAACTTTGATCAAGAACACAATATTGACCCTAAACTTATCAAACGGCCCACCTCAAAGGCAATATTCTGGTACCCATATACAAATGTGCATCCAAAAGGATTACTTGTAGAACCCTGTGTTTGGATAGCTGCTCGGCCACAGTCACCAAGGATTTCCTGAGGTGAATAATTATTTTTTAGTTATAGCAATTCTTTACTACCAAAAGCAAAATTTTGAATAATAAAATGAGGGCATATACAAATAAAAGATCGAACTAACAGCAGACATACATGCTCATTGAATATATATATATATATATATATATATATATATAACCTTAAACAAAGGCACAAAACCTTCACAAAATAAAGAGCATTCTGGAAAGAGAAAAACTGAATTAGATACAAATTTTCGTAACAAAAACAGTAAATTAAAAGGTTGACTGGGAATCAAAGGACCAGATACTGGGATTAAGAAGGCCTTTGTAATCAGTGAAATATTGCTGAGAAAATTTTATTTTGATATAGGCAAGTTGATCTTTTGTCAATCGAGTACCCAAAAGAAAATTGATAAATATAAGGAAAACAAAAAGGAATTCCATGTTAAAATTGAATCAAAAAGTGCAGAAAAATTATACCTTAACTTGGTCCCATTTCGTGCTGGGTGTAATGTGTTTTGAGTTATTTACTTCAGCAAAGACCCCAAATGCAAGCAAGAAATAAAAGAAGTTTCAGTTTCTGCATTAACATGTCAAGCAAAGCCTTCTAAAAATAGGGTAAAAAGGGCTGAGCCATAACCTTGAATAATAAAGTTGCACTTTATATATGAATTAAAATCTGCATGACCAGGATAATTGGTGTGCAAAACAAACTTCTTGATCTTATGAGTCTGTAAAAACAAAAATAGCTATTAGCATACAATAGAAAAGAGATAACATAGTATCAGGATAAAAACCTTGCAAACAACATACCATACTCCAATACCACAAAAAGGAGGGACGAGAGATAAAAGTAAATACCTGCCCATCAAATAAAATATCCAGTCCACGAGTAAAATAGTTATAAAAGTAATCTCCACAAAGAGTTGTCCGTGGACGAGGGTCTGAAGAAGAATGAATGACCATTTGATCTACCTGCACAAAATCAATATACACCCACTTGTTCATGTCTTGTGAAATAATCAATAATCTAGTAGTTGGAGGATGATTTAGGTGAAATCTTAACAAAATTAAGTAAAGACTGCCCACTTCTAGTCTTCCTTTCAATTGAAATGGGTGCCATCTATATTACTACACCAGCAAGATAAATTTTTTTTTTTTTTTTGACTCCCATGTATGTGTTATCGTTAGGTCAAATTGATTCCTCAATCACAGCATTACTGCTTAGTTACTAGGTCAAACCCTACAATTCCTAGCCAGCAATTTGTCCTTATATCCCCTATTAAAACAAATAGCTTATAAAAGAATCAAGATTACATGTACAAGAAGTAATTACTCTAAACTACCTGCTTCTGATGAATTCCACAAGGACGGCCTAATTCAGTCCAAACATCCTGCATTTAAAAGAAGAGAGCGCACAGGATAAGTTGCATGTTGATACCATTGTAATATGACATATAAGCTTACGTGCACACAACAAGTGGTGTTTTCCCTTGGAAAGAAACTAAAAGCAGACAAAATAGTATCTTTCCTTGGGAACTCAATTCTTGAGCAATAAGGACTCAAGAATAAACTATGGTAAAATACTAAAGAATAAAAATCACCAAATACCATTTTCCAGTCCCACAAACTCCATGAGAAGTGTGAACAAGAAAAAATTTCATAGCTATGGTCAAAAGCCAAGTTTCTTCACGAAGAAAAAAAAAATACTTCTACCTCCACAAGTAAGTTTGAGTTTTGTCTGTGCATCTATGATATCTCTAGAACTAAATGAGCTCTTCATGATTTTGGGAAGGATAAATATAAGTGCAAGAATTATATCGGGCGGAATCTTTAACTTTTTAGAAGAAAAAAACTAAGACCTGTTAACCAATAACCTAAAAGTGCTCTTTTACGGTGCAAATTTGGCCATGGGTTGAATTTTGCTCCTCTTTTTTGGGCAAAAAGTTTCTCCAAATATATTAGGGCAGTCTTTCAATTGTATTTTTAACACGAGACTTCTTTTAAATTTCAATGAAAACACAGATTTAGCGAAATGGTTCATTGTGTTAGAATAAGTGATCCAATATAGTGGAACATGATTTTAAATAATTTACTCCAAATAGAAGCCTAAACTTCTTTTAGCATAAGTTTCTGAGGGAAGCAATTCCACTTGATTACCATTTATAACTACCCACCCAATCACAATGGCTGGTGTATCGACCATGAATCTAAATTTACTTTTAACCCTGATAGAAAACTATGATGTCGACAAACTGAAAGTTTCACTTATGCCTAAAGAAGATACCAAATTCAGGCTGTCTCCAGTGGAAAGTTCAAAAGAAATATACAAAATAAAATACTCGACCACATACAACCAAAATTTACCTGTGGTGACGCACCAAAAGGAATATGTTGGCCCCCAGCGGAAAAATATAACTCTTCACCAAGCTGCAGCAGCAATGTGCGATTAAAAAGATTTCCAAAGACAAAAATAAAGAAAACGTAGTTTTGACCTCTTAAAATTTAGAACCGTGGTACCATATATAGTGCCATCCAAAGTAGATGTATATAGAATAACAGTTAAGCAGGTAGACATTCATTAGAGATAATTGATCTACTGATTACTAGACAACTTGAATTGAGAAAACACCACACCTTCACTTGCACCTCTTCCATGTACAGGCTGCCAGCAGGCAATGGAGGAGCAGAAGCCTTATCCATTAAAGACCCAACACCAACTTTTTTGTCTGTAGAACCATCATATATAGAAACACGACAAGTTACTGGTGTAGTACCATCTGGAAACTCCAATGGCAACTCCGCTGCCAGAAAGAAAAATTAAAATATTTAGAACACAAATATTGAAAAAACAAAGGTACATGTGCAAGTGAAATAGATCACATTACCTTCTCCAACATGGAAGCAGTCTGTATATTGGCTAGGAATAGGAAAAGCAAAGGACAGGCCCTATACAATATAGACATCAAAATGAATACCAAAATAGTTCGTACGTCCACTGAAAGAAATAAAATATTCTTCTTGACTATAGAGCTTTCATGAACATACCGGGTAGAACAGAGTATAGACTCCTCTATCTTTGTCATAAATTCCTGGAAAGGTTGGCCCAAAAAGTGCATATACAGCTACAAAAGTAGCTAGTGTGGATGGTCCCCTGAATGTTAGAACAACAGTTAACAATTATATGATACATAAATAAATCATAAAAATAGCCTGTGAATAAAAGTAAAGAACAAATACCCAATAAGAGAAGTCGCATAGCGCATCTGAAGCCGTTTGACATCAAAAATTTCAATCAACCGTAGTCTCTAACAGAATCAAAAGGTAGAATAAACAAACGGGTCTTGATGTAGTCGCAATAAAGGACAATTATTAGATATGCAGAGTTATAAAAAAGAAAAAAGGAAAAAAAAACCAAACCTGTGACCAAGGATCAAATCGAAGATGAAATCCATGATCTGGAAAGCTAATGACAATATCGAGTTTAAGTGGCTCCTGCATGTAACAGGGTATAGTAATGAGTGATTGTACTATTGCAAAAACAATCGGTATATAATCTGTTGAGTTGGACAATAATTGGACAATAGGAGTGTTAGCTGAGTTACTTCATCGAGAAGCAGTTCTTATAAAGGGGTTGTCAATTGATAAAGAAAATCCTCTGGGTTCATCAAGACTTGTAAACCTCTGTTCTATCCCCCTTCTCTGTGTCTCTCAATTCTCTTCCCTTTCCCATTTTCCTCACTTTCTAATTTGCCAATAAAGATACAAGTAGAAACAAGATTATCAAGCAGTCAATCTATCCTTAAACTTTGTTAACACAGTATATTCACTTCAGTAATTCACTGGGCATTTCCTCAAACACCACAATTGATTGGAAATTATACCATTCCTGATTCTCGAATTCTTCCTTTTCCTTCCATTAATCAATTTTCATGATCTTCCTTACTCTCATTCCCTCAATTAGAACCTCAATTCCGCTCGCAACATTCGGTATCATAATCTAAAATTCTAAATAAAATTATCAAAAATAATTTCAAACCTCGTCGTAGAACTTCACATGTACGACGTCGTAAATGTTCGGCTGCTGCTCGATTTGGGCAAAAGCTTCACATATCGGCATCCCTAAAAAAATTAAAATAAATTTAATTTCTCAATAGCCAAACAGAATTAAATTCGAATACAACCTACTTTTGATGATCTAAAGAGGTCAATCGTTGTTTACCGAGAGAGAAGGGACCGATGCCGAGGCCAGGGCGGAGATCGAGAACAACAGCTCCCATGGCGGTCCCCTCGCACCGCCGACGAGGTCGCTGAGGCTGGTGCTGGTGTTGGTGCTGCAACATTTTTTTTTTTTAAGTTCAGTTTATTGGATTATTATTATTATTATCTCCGTTACTTCCGCGATAGAAAGATTAAGCGTTGAGTTGGTTTTTCAAAACAGATGGATTGATTCGATTCTCTGCCTTCTATCGTTTGCTTGTTTCGTTTGTCATTTGCTACACGAAATGTTCAAGTGTTTAACAATAATATTTGGGTCCCACACTTACACTTTCCCATTTGTAGATCATGAGCAGACTAGGTGCTGCTGGTAATATTAAATAATCACGACACCAGCCCAATACAAAATTAAAGAATTAGTGAATTTGAGGTGAATATTGTTATATTGATGTCGATATTATATCGGCTCAATTATAATATAAAAATAATCATTTCATATTATATATTGATTTATTAATTTAAAAATAATATATTTAACTCATTAATATATTTTGTGACTTATATATATACATATTACTTTTGATTTTTTTATAAATTTATATATTATGTAATGATATAAATTAATAGGAGTTAATTGAGTAAATTTGATAATTTTTAAAGAAATGAAAGAGAGATTGAGAAAAATTTTGTATATTATTATTGTGTATCAAATACAATAATAAATCATATATATATATATATAGATAACAAGAATGCTAATAAGGAAAGGACTAAATTCCTAATTATATAGCTAATTAAGAATATATACACAACAATAAATCTACACAATAACATCCTCTCAAACTGAAGATGGTATAGAATCAGTCATCTGAAATTTGCTAACAATATCACAAAAGCGTTGCGGTAGATGTGCTTTAGTGAAAATGTCAACAACTTAATCAATAGAAATGGAATATAGCTTGATAGTATCTCAGAGGACATAATGGCAAAAAATAACAATCATTCTCAATATGTTTGGTGTGCTCATGAAAAATCATTGTCAGCAATTTGAATAGCACTGTGATTGTTATAATGTAAGAAGGTAAGGGATGAGTGCTCAATACCCATATCATGAAGCAGTCGTCCAAACCATACTAGTTCAGAGGTAATATCAGCCAAAACTCGATAAGCAGCTTTAGTGCTAGATCAGGATATTTATAGCACCAAGAGATAAGAGAATTACCAAGAACAAAGCAATAGCCATTAGTAGAACGTCTATCAGTAGGATTGTCAGCCCAATCAGTATCAGAATAGACCTTCAATTTGAGAGATGATGAATTAGAAAAATGTAAACCATGAAAAATGGTACTTTGACATAGCGAAGAATATGAAGGATGATAGCAAAGTGAATAGTAAGAGGAGTAGACATAAATTGACTAACAACATAAACTGCATAAGTGATGTCTAGACGAGTAATAGTGAAATACATAAGACTGCCCACCAATTGATGACAAAGAGTGTTGTCACTAATGGCAGTCCCATCAATAGTAGAAAAATGAGTATTGGCTTCAATAGGAGTACTAGCTGTTTTCTCATCTATAAGACCTGCACAACAAATAAGGTCTATAGATTACTTTGCTTAAGATAAATAATAGCCTGTTAAGTCAAATGATACCTCAAGATTGAGAAAATAGTTAAGGTGGCCGAGATCTTTCCTTGCAAACTGCCTATTAAGAAACAAATGAACAAAACATAATCATAAAGACTGGATTGAAAATCGACTTGTCCAATAGTAAAGTTGAACTTAGCAAACCAAGCTCAAGGAGCTTATTTTAAGCCATAAAGAGCTTTTTAAAGGTGACAAACCTTATTAGGAGGATGATCATAACTAAGAGAAGGTTGTATATATACTTATTCATAAAGATCACTATTAAGGAAGGCATTCTTTACATTCATCTGAAATAATTCCCATTGTTTGACCCCAGCAATAAAGAGAAGATTGCAAACAAAAGTGATACAAGTGAAAAGAGCAAAAGTTTCATGAAAATCAATCCCATATTGTTGGTTAAAGCCTTTAGCTACTAACCTAGCATTGTAATGCTCTAATGAACCATCTACTCGAGTTCCACTTACATCTAATAATATACTTGTCTAGTGGTAATGTCACGACCCACCTTTTTTTAAGCCGCGACGGTCCTAGGGCATGGGTAGCCATAAGGGTACCAAAAACCCGTAGAACCCATTTCACGCATAGTCAATTAACATTCATCACATTTAACCATATCCCAAGATCGTAACCTAATCACCTTTCCTTGTTACCCATTATCTGCTATCATTTCCATTTCTAATATCATTTACACACATAACTTGTAAAACCTTTAAAATTTCATTTCATGTCATCAACTCAATGTTCAATAGTTCATACATCATTACAATAATGATTATGATACAAATCATATTATACAAACATCTTATAACATATTAATACTAAGCCCTTTAATAACCATTCATCTTACATATAGACCCTATAACTTTCAATAACCATCGAGTTCTAACTTACTACACCGGAACTTAACAGAACAGTTTCCGAGTAAAGGATGAGCTTGGGACTTTTACTTTGCTAACTCAATGACTGTACCTGAAAAGTTTAAACCACTACAATATGAGACAGAGCTCAGTGAGTACAAAATAATACTATATAAAATAAACAAATGGTATGTAGTCTCATGATGATTTCTTATAGCAATAAAGTAAAATGGATCAAGAGTTATTCTTATGGAATACTTTTCCATATATAATAAATATTGTATTTTTTTTTAGCAGAACATTTCCTTTCTTAGAAACGGGGTGTTTCCCCTATAATCAATCGAGTGGCGGCCTACGCCTTGCTCACTCCCCCATTCCTAGTCACACGTACAACTGAGCAGGCCGTACGTACTGAGAACCTTAAACCCTTCCCAGCTAAGATTCGGATAATCTTTACCCTATCCGCGGGTCCATTACCATTGTGCACAATGTCTGATGTATTGCCCCACATCAGAAAGGTATTCTGCTTAACACAATATCATTATAACATTTTTCCTTTCCATCCATGAAATAATTCAATGGATAATATATCAATATCAATTAGGTTCTCATCATTAATCATATTATAAGATCAAAATAATATAGACCTATTTGGCCAAGTGCCATAAAGAAATATTTGATTCACTTTGGCTCAATAATCAAGAAAGTATCATGTCAATGGTTCAATATTCAATAAGCAAATTAAGCTTATCAAGAAATCAAGGATGTGCAATATCAATGAACCATTCAACTTATCAAGGCATAGAAACAATTCAACCATTAAGGTTGGAATAATAAAGGTTCATGTATATAAAACAAGGCATATTATATTATTAAGTACTCACCGTGGACTCCTTTGCTCTTATGTATGTTTGACTCTGGTACGAATAGTGCTCCTCGCACTTTACCCAATATCCTTGCCCTTGCTATTAGACTCTACACATGCATTTCAATCACATATCAATCACTTCCTCATTATCACATTACTTAGTTTAAGTCATTAACATTTCTATCTTATTCACAACTTAGCATTCTTAAAGTTAAGATATTCTATACCTATACTTACTACTAAACTTAACATTTCTCTAGTTATTTCCCAATAACTTACTTAAAAAGAATAATTCTCTTTTCTTCCAATTTTATATTTCAATCTTCATATTGTTTAAGTAAAATCGATTAAGCAATCTCCACCAACATTTCCATAGATTTGAATTATCCATAATATCACAATCAAATGGTCTAACCCGGACCTTCAGTACACTAATCCCATCCGCCCATTTTATTCCTCATTATCAAGCTAATAACTACTAATTCAATTCAATCAATATCAATATCCACATCTCACTTCATTCTTCTAAATAATTCAATTCAATTATCTCATTTAATCACTTAATTCCAATAAACCATTTACCTAAATTCTTACAAATAAAATCATAATTCACTATCTATGCACCATTAGAAGTCGGGATTTATACCATATGGCTCAGTTTAATGAGCTAAAGCTTCTGTCCAAATTTGTCGATTTCGGATATCGCTGGAATTCGGTCGCCGAAAAATTTTCACGACGACCAAATCGCGATCCGAAGATACAGCAGTTAGCTTATGGTGTGGGGAGTCCAAATATAACTTTTGTTTCCCGTAGTCCGCTGGAAATAGGCAGAAAACGGCGTCGACAACCATTGATGTCGCCGAATTTCGATCAATAAAAAGATTATCTAAAATTAGTAAACAATATACCAAATCGAAGCTGGCATCATAAGGGATTCAACCATACCGATTTCATTAAAAATGGAGATCGGAAAGTCATCGGAAAATGGCCTAGAAGTTTTGGCCGACAGCTCTTTGGAGGGAGCGTGCGCCGCCGTCCGGTAGCTGCAGGCGACAGCCCTCTACCGGTCGAAGGGGCGGCGGGTGCGCTTCCTCCTAGTACGATGCGTGTCGGTCGGCGATGGCCGGATAGTAGCAGTCCGACGTGCAGTCCCTGCGCATTCTCTCTCTCTCTCTGTGCCCTTTGCCCATTTCCTTATGTTTCTTTGTTTCTATTTCTGCTTGCTTTTGCCCATAAATGGGCTGTGCCGACTTTACCTTTTTTTTTTATATATATAAATATATACTAACTTTAATAACTTTAATAATAATAATAATAATAATAATAATAATAATAATAATAATAACAACAACAATAATAATAATAATATTTGCCATATAAATTCTAAAACAATAATTTTAACCAAAATATTAATTTCATCATATTATACATTAATTATAATATAAAAATTATAATATATAACTTCAAATATTAATTACATAAATTTCTATATTTTATAATAAAATTCCAATTTCTTTAATTTAAAATTCTATCAATTTGGTAAATAACAAATCAATATTTCATTTAATAAATATTCTCTTAAAAATATTAACATAATAATATAATAAATCAATATCTTTTCAAATATCAATTTTAAATTTGAAATAATCTTATACTATTTTGAATAATCATATAACAATATTTATAAATCATATATTAGATATCAATATGAGTTTAGCTTATCAATATCAATATAATAATGATATAAATAAATATCAATATCAATATTCAAATGGAAGTTTATAAATTTCAATAATTTTGAATATCAATATAAATATAACAATAAAGGAAAATATTTCCATATAAAATTATTATTTTAAAACATTTATATTTAAATCATTTGAATATTTAAAAATATTCATTTTCAATTTGGCCACATATTATGATGCTAAACGGGTATTTTCACTCGTATACTACATATATCCTAAATTGAGTTGGGATATTACATTCTCTGTCATGACCCACCTTTTTGAGCCGCGACAGTCCTAGGGCATGGGTAGCCATAAGGGCACCGAAAACCCGTAGAACCCATTTTGCTCATAGTCAATTAGCATTCATCACATTGAACCGTATCCCAATACCGTAACCTAATCACCTTTCCTTGTTACCCATTATCTACTATCGTTTCCATTTCTAATATCATTTACACACATATGTACAAGTGTTACATAACTATAACATTCTTTTAGTCACCCTAAGTTTAGATCATCCCTAACATTTTTTTTTCTTTTATACACATAAAGCATACTATGCCCAAAATGTGATCATGGTCTACCTACCCATAATCTATCCCCTACTCCTCAGATTCCCTCTAATCATTGGAGGCCTCTTCCTCTCCTGGCCCCATTTGTCTATGAATTGAATTATTTAGAAGAATGAAGTGAGAGGTGGATATTGGTATTGATTGAATTGAATTAGTGGTTATTAGCTTGATAATGAGGAATAAAATGGGCGGATGGGATTAGTGTACTAAAGGTCCGGTTTGGACCATTTGATTGTGATATTATGGATAATTCGAATCTATGGAAATGTTGGTGGAGATTGCTTAATCGATTTTACTTAAATAATATGAAGATTGAAATGTGAAATTGGAAGAAAAGAGAATTATTCTTTTTAAGTAAGTTATTGGGAAATAACTAGAGAAATGTTAAGTTTAGTAGTAAGTATAGGTATAGAATATCTTAACTTTAAGAATGCTAAGTTGTGAATAAGATAGAAATGTTAATGACTTAAACTAAATTAAGTAATGTGATAATGAGGAGGTGATTGATATATGATTGAAATGCATGTGTAGAGTCTAATAACAAGGGTAAGGATATTGGGTAAAGTGCGAGGAGCACTATTCGTATCAGAGTCAAACGTACATAGGAGCAAAGAAGTCCACGGTGAGTACTTAATAATATAATATGCCTTATTTTATATACTTGAACCTTTATTGTTCCAACCTTAATGGTTGAATTGTTTCTATGCCTTGATAAGTTGAATGGCTCATTGATATTGCACATCCTTGATTTCTTGATAAGCTTAATTTGCTTATTGAATATTGAACCGTTGACATAATACTTTCTTGATTATTAAGCCAAAGTGAATCAAACATTTCTTTATGGCACTTGGCCAAATAAGTATATATTGTTTTGATCTTATAATTTGATCAATGATGAGAACCTAATTGATATTGATATATTATCCATTAAATTATTTTATGGATGGAAAGGAAAAATGTTATAATGATACTGTGTTAAGCAGAATACCCTTCTGATGTGGGGCAATACATCAGACATTGTGCACAATGGTAATGGACCCGCGAATAGGGTAAAGATTATCCGAATCTTAGCTGGGAAGGGTTTAAGATCTCCAGTACGTACGGCCTGATCAGTTGTACGTGTGACTAAGAATGGGGGAGTGAGCAAGGCGTAAGCCACCACTCGATTGATTATGGGGGAAACACCCCATTTCTAAGAAAGGAAATGTTCTGCTAAAAAAAAATACAATATTTATTATATATGGAAAAGTATTCCATAAGAATAACTCTTGATCTGTTTTACTTTATTGCTATAAGAAATCATCATGAGACCACATACCATTTGTTTATTTTATATAGTATTATTTTGTACTCACTGAGCTCTGTCTCATATTGTAGTGGTTTAAACTTTTCAGGTACAGTCATTGAGTTAGCAAAGTAAAAGTCTCAAGCCCATCCTTCGCTTGGAAACTGTTTTGTTAAGTTCCGGTGTAGTAAGTTAGAACTCGATGGTTATTGAAAGTTATAGGGTCTATATGTAAGATGAATGGTTATTAAAGGGCTTAGTATTAATATGTTATAAGATGTTTGTATAATATGATTTGTATCATAACCATTATTGTAATGATGTATGAACTATTGAACATTGAGTTGATGACATGAAATGAAATTTTAAAGGTTTTACAAGTTATGTGTGTAAATGATATTAGAAATGGAAATGATAGCAAATAATGGGTAACAAGGAAAGGTGATTAGGTTATGATCTTGGGATATGGTTAAATGTGATGAATATTAATTGACTATGAGTGAAATGGGTTCTACGGGTTTTCGGTGCCCTTATGGCTACCCATGCCCTCGGACCATCGCGGCTCAAAAAAAGGTGGGTTGTGACAGGTAAATTAACCAAATCCCAAGTATGAATACTTGTAAGATCTTAGAGTTCTTCTACTATAGCTTTCTAGCAAAGAGGGTCAGCACTAGCCTCGCGATAGTATAAGAACATGCAAGGAAATAATAGCAGAATAATAATGATAATCATGCAGAGCAACATTGGGTTGTCTTATACGAGTAAAATGAGAGGAGAAGAAGGAACAAGTGAAGATGAAGGAACATATACAGTGATGAAGAGTCAACATGATCCAAAGACAACTGAGAATCATCAGGAGGAGGCAAAGGAGGATCAGCATTGTTTAAACTAGGTTATCCTATAAAAGAATCTTTAGGAAAAAGAATGGAAGGATATGTCAAAAATGAGCAAGGGACAGACTGAACCTTGAAGGCTAAAACAGTAGAGAACATCTTTTGTACTCAAAACTTAACATTATGAGAAATCCAAAGATGATGAGAAATTGGATCCCAACACTTATAACCCTTATGTTCAATGCCATATCCTAAGAATCAACATAATCTAGCCCTAGGTTCTAGTTTTTTGTGTTCATGAGGCTAGAGAAGAATAAAACATGCACTAACAAAGACATAAGAGAGTGATAGTTAGGTGTATGACCATATAAATATTCATGAGGAGAGACATTACTAATAGTAGAGATACAAACTTGATTTATAGTATAAACAGCAATAAGAGCAGTTTCCCCCCAAAATGATTCAGGATACGAGGAGGATATAAGAAGAACTTTAACAGTATCTAATATATACTTATGTTTATGTTCAACATGACCATTTTGTTGAGAGGTACCTAGATAAGAACGATGAAGAACTATCCATTTTTTAGATAAATATTAAGATAAAGTAGATTCTTTATAGTCCACAACATTATCAGTGTGAAAATTTTGATAGGATGAGAAGATTGTGTTTTAACTATAGGAGTAAACTAAAAGTAAACCTGAGATAACTCTGACCTATTTTTTAAAAGATAAATCTATGTATAACGAGAAAAATCGTCCATAAAAATTACAAAATAACAAGAATCGCCCATAGTAGGAGTAGGAGTCGATCCCCAAATATCTAAATGGACTAAATGAATTGGTGCATGAGTAATAGTATCACTAAGATCAAAAGGTAAATCATGATGTTTAGATAATTGACAAGAAACACAATCAAATTGTTTAGTTTTAACATCATCCAAACTACCATTTGAAATTAAAGAGCCAAGTCTATAATTAGAAATATGTCCCAACCAGGAATGACAAAGACTCAAAGATACCGTATGTAATACCCAACGTTTTCATAACTCATTAGATTATAATAATACCATAAAATATAAAATTTTATGAGTATAGTACCAATAATATAGTAATGGGATGAAAGAAACATTTTTTTGGTACTAAGTGCATAATTGTGTATTTTTATAAAGTGTCAATGTTTAATGTATATTTTATTGAATTAATTTAAGGCAGTGTGTCTTAGTTTGAGTTTTTTATGATATGGGAAGGTAGAATTTAAAATGCTAAGTGAAAGGGAAGGAAAAAAGTTATGGAAAATTTTTAAGTTTGAAAAATATGTTCAAATGGGCTTTTAATGGGCTTTAGGACTCAAGGCCCAAGCCCATGGAATGGCCGGCCCACTAAGACCTATAAATTAGTAGAGCTTGACTAAACTAAGGTTAGAATAAGTTAACTAAGGGTTAGAGTGAGGTTAAGTTAGGTTAGTCACTATTTTGGATGATAGCCACCTTTGTTGACTTTTGTCAACTTTAACACCTAAGCTAATCCACTTTCCCATCACCATGTCAATATGCATTTTGGTGATTATTGAACTCATCATTATGGTGCCAAGTCACTATACACTTAAGGGCGATCTTAACTATCCATCTTGATCAACCTTAACCATCCACCTTAGACAAAAATATGACCATTGATCTTGTGAAATTAAATCACTATCATTGATTTCATTTACATATAAAGTGAAAATATGTAAATTCTTTTCATTTATAACCTAACATCAAAATCATATTCTCACCAAAGACTAAAATCTTTCAACTTGTTCTTCAATATATGACCAAATTTAAAGCATTTCAAGGTAAGATTTTATGTTTAAGTGATTCTTTCCCTGTTCCTAACCTAAAAGTGATGGGTTGTTAGCAAGTATATACTTTTCTTTTGATTTTTGTGGTTTAATTTTGATGGAGGGATTTAAGGAAGGACTAGTTTTGCATGTTAGTTGAAGGAATATGAGGATGGGAGAAAATTTGGGGTTTAATAAGTGAGAGAAAGCAAAGAAAGCATGAGAAGATCAATAGGAGTTGGGCAGACACGGGTGACCACACCACTAGGGTTCCAGCCGTGTGATAAGGAAAATCTAGAAATTCTTCCAGTAGCCTCCCATGAGTGGAGGCATAGTTAGGATTCTACTTGTGGGCAGTTATATTTTTAGCCATATTGGGATAGTTGTCCTAGTGATTATGACTTATTGGTAGATTATTTCATTAATGTTTTTATGAATTTCCTCATTCGTGATCCTATAATAAGATCATTGAGAACATAATTAGATGTTAGTATTACATGTGTTTCCTTAATTATGTTATGGGGGATATTTAAAAGATATTGAATTAGTTTATGACATGTATAAGCAAGGGGTAAATGATATAAGACATTGATGAATGATATGTTTATATGAAATAGTTATAGTTTGGTTAAAAAGTTAAAGGAATAGAAATTGATGTACATTATTTGGATGTATTTGTAGAATCGAAAGGCAAAGACATTGCTTTGGATACTGAGGAGCTTCACTATAATTTGCATTAAGTTTATCGATATAAGAGCTAAGGAGTAAGAGGTGAGTACTTAATAATATACTACAACTTGTGCCTTAAATATGAGCATTAATGTTCAATCATTTCCTATCTGAAATGCATTGCAATTCTTTGGCAAGCATTACTTGCCTTTTTTATTATTAAGTTAAACTGAATAAAAATATTCCTTTATGGTACTTAGCCAAATGAGTCTGTATTGCTTTAATCTTATAATGTGATCAATGATAGGAACCTAATTGTTTATTGATATATTATCTATTGAATCATTTCATGAATAGAAAGGAAAAATGTTATAATGATACCATGATAAGTAGAATACCCCTCCGATGTGAGGTAATACATCAGACCTTGTGCACAATAGTAATGGACCCGCGGATAGGATAAAGAATATCCAAACCTTAGCTGGGAAGGATTTAAGGTTCCCAATACGTATGGCCTGATCAGTTATATGTGTGACGAGATATATAGGAGTGAGCAAGGCATATGCCACCACTCGATTGATTATGGGGAAAACATATCGTTTCCAAGAAAGGAACTGTTATGCTAAAGATATAATATTTGTTATATATATATGGGAAAATTGTTGCATAAGAATAATTTCTGACCCACTTTACTTTACTGCTATAAGGAATCACCTTTGAACTTACATCATTGTTTAACCTTTATGATATTATTCTGTACTCACTGAGTTTTGTCTCATCCCATAGTTGTTGTTTATTTTCAAGACCAGCTGATAGATCGGCAAGGTAAATTCCAAGTTCAGCGTCTTCGCTTGGAAATTACATTGTTACTTTTGGTATTATGTTGTATTTTGGAATTTCCATTATAGAGCTTCATGGATTGTTAAGGTTTGTAATAATGATATAATTTAGAATATTCTTAGTATGTGTATGGTTTGATATTATTTTATTTTAGTCTAAATACTTGAGTAGTATATAAACGAGTTATAATTAAAATACTAGAAAATGGAGTTCAAAAGCACTAAGCATGAAAATGGATTTAAAATGGTAAATGTTTATCATTTGGATGATTGATATGGTAATCGGTGATAAGGAATGGTTATTTTGGTTCCGATCTTGGGATAAGGGTAGCGTGGTTTTCTTCGACAGTTAATAACTTATAAGAGGGTTGTACGGGTTTAGGTGACCTTATATTTCCCTATGCCCTAGGACAGTCATGGCTCAAAGATGGGTCGTGACACCGTAGCAGCAACAAAAGTGTTAGGTGTATAAAGAGATGTAGGCTCAAATAGTCATCCCACTTTATGTCACATCCCAAGGGCTTTCCCAACCCGTGGATCCTGCATAGCACAATCATGACTCTGTAATACCTCAACCTAATACAAGTTATATATACAGAAACTTTTGTGAATATGTTTGCTATATACCATGTATGTGCTCAAGTTCATAAGGAATATGTGAATCAAGATCAATGTTAAATGTCCACATGTGAATTCTTTGCATCTTTCATAAAATAAATTATTAAGAGATTGATATATTAACTTTGATTTATGAAGACTTCAGTGAATGAGACGTAAGTGATATGGAATTAAGGTTATGATAGGTGAGGATGACCTCATATATTATTAAATGAATATTTTTAAAATTGAAATAATTTGAATTTATTTCTTTTAAAGTAGTAGTTTTATATGGAAATATATTTTTCTTTATTTCCATATTGACATTTAAAATTATATATATTTTTATGAATTAAAATTGAATATTGATATTTATTCTATCAATGTTAAGTATGCCTCGCCCTCTCTGCTAGTAATAAGTAGCTTGCCCAACAAGTGACTCTACTGTAGTTGATGTCATAAGGTACAAACATTAGCTCCTTGCTCCCTGATGTAACCAACTTGCTATATGATAAAGGACATGTTTATAAACTATAATCCACACAACTTATGCACCTACCATGCCAATCAGAGGTATGGTATGCCAACAAATATTCTATCTTTGAAGGGACCACTACTATATGTCTCTACCATGCAAAGGCCTATGAAAGTGAAAAATCAACATTTGATTCAACTAGTTTGAACTCTGCATCTCTCTTATCTTTTTTCTTTCACTAAAAAGCTCTTGAGCTATCTTACTTGATAAGAGAAATCTCCTTCTTCAACAATCACGGGCAAAACCCTTTATTAACTTCAGCATCGAAGGCTCTTTGCCATGTATAGGGTCTGGCCTTACTGACCAGCAATTCCTATCTTTCCAGGCTCACAAAATCCAGATCCAATACTAGAGATCCAACCTCAATCATCTTATTTGATCGAGCTCCAATCAAATTGGCTCTATTTATAAGGAATGTTGGCTAATCTATCTTTAAACTCTAAGGCTCTCTTATTTCTCTGAGGATAATAGCACTTACTTTCCTTTCTTGGCCAAAAACCTTATTCCTTGCTCCCTAAGTAACCTAAAAACACCTCATAGCCTGCAAAAGAATACCCTATGACTACAATCATGACTCATTCTCATGAAAATGATTCCCCTAGTCACTTGCACTCTAAGAATCATTCCCTCATATTGTTGACCTAAATGCTTCCTTACAGCTCTTAAGCACCTTAATCTCTCCGCAAGTAATGCTCTTCCTAACACTTCAGACACCCAACTTGCAAATCATAAATAACCTAACACTACCTTTCAAGCTGCTCAACAACAACAAACTCCCCTACCAGCTAAGTATGCGAGTATTATCCCTCACTATAATAAATTACCAATTTACCGACTGAAATATCAGTTAGTGAACGTGAATAAACAGTCAATAAAACAAATTTTTGACCGATTATCAATTGAAAAAAAAAAAGCTTGATATAACCATTATCAGTAACATATCACTGACCGAATTTCTCGCTTGTCGGTAAAGTCATCAACCCAAAAACAGTTGGTAAACATATAATGTTAGTCAATAAATTTGTTTTTTAGGAATAGATTAAAACATGAATTCCATCGGTAATTGGTTGATAATGTTATCAAATATAATATAAAATAATTAATATCGGTCGGCAAATTGATCAGTATTTTTATTAACGATAATATTAAATAAATATTAAGGGTTAGTAACTTTTATAAAATATTAAAAAATAATTAAAATCAGTCAGAAATGTTTGGTAAATTAATAAAAAAATTAATAATTATTTATAGTCGGTCAGTAATGCATGGTATTTTTATATTTAAAAAATATAAATATTAAATGTCCTAAATTATAAAAAAAAATACAAGTGTAATATAATAAAAAAATATGATTCAATATAAATAAAAATCATATATTTGTATTAAAAAAATTGTAAAGTAGTATTCACATGTGCACATAAAAAAAAAAAATCATAAATCCTAATCTAAGTCTGCAGCATCATCCACATCTGGATCCATGATGTAGTCATTCTTATCATCATCGAAAGTATGAGCAAGATGAGGTGGAGGAGAAGGAGGAGGAGCAACATCAGTCTGCAAATGAGATGGAGGAGGAGAAGTAAAAATAGTCTGCATATGAGGTAGAATAGAAAAGCTAGACTATTGTACAAAGACTTGTTTGAGGTCCCCCATTTGCTGCATTTGCTGTTCCATCTGTTATTGCATCTACAACTGAATATCTCTGACTGCCTCTTAAACTCATCTGTTTATCTTTAGCAGCATCTGCTCAGTTATAAGAGGCGGTGCTGGAGATGGAGCAAAAGATGAACTGGCACTAGGTAGGGCTGTGCATGGGACTCTAAGATACTAGACCATATCGAAAATTTGAACCGAAAATCTCAAGAATCGAATAAATATTCGTTAACCATTTGACTTTATCTAAACTGAACTATCCCGATTTTTCTAATAGTATGGTTCTGTAAATTAATAGTTATCTATACTAAGAACCATACCGAACCATCGTGAACCAAAAAATCGAAACTAGAACTGATTTAAAGGGTATATACATATATATATATATACACTTTGATATTGAATTAACAATAATTTAAGGAAATTCAATAATATATAAGTTAAAATTAATTTTTATTAATTATGAAATTTCATTTTTAAATTAATAGTTGCTTTATATACTTTGATATTAAATTAGCAATACATTTAAATAAATTCAATAATGTATAAGTAAAAGTTAATTTTTTATTAACTGTAAAATTTCATTTTAAATTAGTAGTTGCTTTACACACACACACTCTAATATTGAATTAATAACAAATTTAAATAAATTCAATAATGTATAAGTAAAATATAATTTTTATTAATTATAAAATTTTATTTTCAAATCAGTTATTACATTACAACTCTACTTCAATAACGTATAAGTAATATAATTTAATTATTTTAAAACTATATTTCACTAAAGTGTTTTATATCCCCAAATGCTATAAATTAAAATTCAATTAATATTCATTAGTTTAAATTACAAATAAAACTATTAATTCTAATCAAAATAAAACTATTGATTCCAATTTAGCTATAGAAATCAATTGAAGTAATAGAAACCAATGTATTGAACATATAGAAATCAATTAATTGAAATCTTATAAATTTATCAATTAATATATAAGAAAATATATAGAACTTCATAATCTTAATGTTCAATTGATTTAATGAAATTATTTGATTAAATTAGTTTAAGTTGAATTATGGAAATTGATTGATTAAAATTTATTTAGATCAATTGAATCGATATTAAAAATATAACATTTTGATTGAATCAATATTAAAAAGATAACATTTAATTTTTTGGCTTAATTTAATTTAATCAATATTAATTTTTTAGTATTCAATAATATATTTTCCACTTTTAAAGATATTAAAATTGGCTCATAACATTTAAATTGTAATTTTTCATTCAAAAAAAATTTAAATTCTAATATCTCCTTAATAAATTATTTGCAAAAAAAAATTTCCTAAAAATTAAAAACTACACTGTTTTAGACTTTTAGTGTTTTTTACCCTAGGTATAAAATCATCCTTAACGACCCTAGCTCACCTCACGTCCTCACCACACCAGACACACAAACAACCACCCTCTTGCCCTTTTCCCTCTCATATGATTTTGCAAACAAGATACAACTCACCTTGCCATCCTCATTTGCATAAACCATCATGTCTCATCTACATTGTTGCACCTCACCGAAAGATCAAAGCTAGCAATAGCTCAATATGGGAGTGGCTCGAACCAAGTACTCCGTGGTGTTCGATCGGGCTATGGCTTGATCAAACATACAGACAGACAGCACCCTTATGCCCTCTTCCCTCTCATTTGCACACAAGGTACAACTCACCTCACCATCACCATTCGCATAAACAAAATTGGTGTTTAATTTGGCAGTGGCTCGCCTTATCTCTCATCTACATTGCCGTGCCTCACTAGACTATCAAAGCTAGTAGTGGCTCGATCTAGCAATGGCTCCAGCCAAGTACTCAGCACTTTATGGTGTTCAATATGGCAATGGAGCTTTTTCTCATTTTGATAATATGAGCTTTGTGTTGTATTATGGGTTTTAGAGATTTCATTTTGTTTATCTTTTGTAAAAATTGGGTTTTTAATAAATGAAGAAGCATTCATTTTGTTCCTTTAACTTGAAAATTGGGTTTTCAATATAGGAACAATAGAATACAAATTTCCTCAAATATCTAAAATTTTGAATTAGGGAAAAACATTTCTGAAACATTCTTTTTCTCATTCTCAGAATTTTCCTAATATTGTGGTTCTTGAGCTGTTCATTTTATATCAGAATTTTCAGTTAAAAAAAATTATAGTGATTAAAATGCTATTATTTAGTATAATTTTGTTGTTTTGATAACCAAAGTGGGGATGTCAATTTTTTATTTCTGCATTTTTGGTGTTTTGACAAACAAAATTATAATTTGGCTCTTTTTATTTCTGTAAAGTCTATACTGCTTGGCTTTGGCAAACTCCTCAAAGCATGGCCTCCAAATTTTCGCAACATTTGTGAGTGGTAAAAAAAACTTTTGTTTCCTGCGTTCAGTTATGTGTTTAGTTCTATTTCTATGTTCCTCTTTTTAGCAAAACAACTAATATATTTGATTTTAATTATTTTATAATGACAAGTAAGTGCAAAATAATTGCTAGCAGTAATACTGATAATGATATGCCACCACCATTAGGAACTAAAACTTGCAATCCTACTACTGCTACTGCTATTGCCCAAAGGCCCCAAACCCAAATGGATGGTTCCAGTTCACTTCTAGTAAAAGGTAATCACACTTCTACTTCACCTGTCACTAAAAAAAAAAAAAAAGGTCTGGAGTTTAGGATCATTTTGAGAAATTAAAAGATGGTGATGGGAATGAAATAGCGAGAGCTAAATATATTTGGTATAGTAAGACATATCAATGTAAAAGTGAGCAAGGCACTTCAAGGTTATGGAAACTTGAAAAAAGTGTCCTTTTAAGAAGGATTTAGTGGATGCACATGAGAATAAAGATAAAACTCAAAAAATTTTGAATTTTCAAAGTGGAAGTGAATATGAAATTTCTAAATTAGATTGTTGGGTGTTTAATCAACAAGCTACTAGATATGCTTTGGTTAGGATGATTATAAAGGATGAGCTTGCTTTTAGGTTTGTTGAGGGGGAAGGGTTTAGGAAATTTATTCAAGTTGCAGTTCCTCAATTTCAAATTATTTATAGGTTCGCTATTGCTAGAGATTGCTTTTCTTTGTTTGTGCAAGAAAAGAAAAAATTGCGTGCTTTATTTCAATCTCAATGTCAAAGGGTTTCTTTAACTATAGATACTTAGACTATTATTTAGACTGTATCTTATTTGTTTTGACCACTCACTTTATTGATTCACATTGGAATATGCATAAAAAAATTCTAAATTTTTTGTGTCATTAAAAGTCATAAGGGGATTAATATAGAGAATATTATTGACTCTAGCAAGGATAAATGGGGTTTGAACAGAGTTATATGCATTATTGTTGACAATGCATCATCTAATTACACTACAATTCAGTAATTAAGAAAAAAGTTATTAAAAAAATGCTTTTGTTTTGTGTAGAGAAGCCTTTCATATTAGGTGTTTTGCTCATATTTTGCAATTAATTATTAAGTATGTTAGGGGTAGCCCATAAAGGTTAGATTTGTTCAAAAATGTTATGAGCTTGCAAATATCAAGTCAAAAGCATCTTTGCAATTGGATTGTCCAACTAGATGGAGTTTAACTTATTTGTTGTTAGAAATTGCTTTGGGTATTCATAAAACTTTTGATAAGTTAGAAGATGTGGATGATAGATTTTTAGCTAAATTTGGGGATGATTTGTCTTGTGAAAATGATTGAATTTATGCTACCCACTTTACTAAATTTCTTAAAAGGTTTTATGATGTCACTTGTAAGTTGTATGATTGTTTGTATTCTACTTTTAATTTGTATTTTCCTGAGATAATACAAATTTTAAAGGACTTATAAATTTTTGAAAGTAGTAACGATCCTTCTTTAGTTGAAATGGAAAATTAATGAGAGCAAAATTTGAACTCACCTCAGTTATCCTTAGCTCCTAATAATGTCGACATAGATGCTCACAAACTTGCACCTCCTTTACCATTTTATCGCTTGACACATCGCACTACAAACACTAGGAATCCTATTTTAATAATGACTCTCTCATCGCAATTCAAGCAACACATATAATTCAAGCGAGCACCATCTCATGTATGCACAACAATCACAACATTCATTCAAAGTGTGTACGTTATGGGTGTGACACTCACTAAAGTCCCCCACCATAGCTCCTATAACAAATAACAACAATTTAATTTATATTACAATCACTTCAAAGGATTGAGTATATCAAGTATCAATTTCAATTCTTGTACTTATTTCGATGTTACTAATTGAACCTTAAACTAGATTAAATCAGTGTAAGAATCACAACATTCATCTAAACATGTTACTCTTTGTTCATTATTATTTATTATTAATTTTTTATTTATTATATTTTTTTTAATTATGGTCGAACCCGCTTAAAGGGTGCAAACATAAACATTCAATTTCTTAACCAATATTGTGATTTCCATTTCAAAATATGATTTCAATGGAAACATTATAAACACTCGAGGCCCCCTAGACGCTATATATCTTAAAGAAGCACTAGAAAAGTCTAGTAGTAGGATGGATGTCACAGACAAAACATAAGACTTTGAAGCGATGAAAGTCCCTTATAAAATTGGGAGGCTTGGAAGTAATTGAAGCATTCCACCATGAGTTGAGCAAAAGGAAGAGAAGGCTAGTCTCTAGTTGGTGATAGAAGATGATGTAATGTTTGTTGTCCTTTAGGAAGGACCGCATCTAGATCACCTGAGTGGATCCTTTCTTAAGGAAGAGCCAGGCGAAACACAAACTGATTGTTATGATCCAGATTCTCGCTGAAGCTGGCGAACTCGCATGTTCTGCCAAGAGGTTCAATAGCTCCCCATACCTTATTGAGAATCTATTGGTATTATGCATCACTCACTCTATCTCTTTTGGGGTAAGTATCCTTCTTGGGTGCCATTGAGCAAGAAAAGTAAGAAGAGAAAAGTCACAAAAATTTGGAAGAAAAGAGAAAGACAAGCAAGAGAAGCTTTAGAGAGACAAAAAGAGCAAAAAGAGAAAAAAAATTTATAAGGTTTGCAAGAAGGCAAATAGGAGCTATAAAGTGAGAAATTGAAGGGTATCTGTATATAGGAAAACTCTTCAATAAGAGAAAGCAAAAAGGCAACCATGATTTAAAATTTCTTTGAAAATCATATTAGTTACAGAGTCACATAACCACGTCTAAGCACGAGGAGACATGCATTAAAAGCATGACACCATCAATCAAAACGTGCATTAAATGAGTTAGTGTCAATTGACTTCCCCTACAAGGGACCTTTTGATGAAGCTAGCCAACCAATCAGATTGCTTCAACCAGGCAAAGTTATCCTGCCAATTATGTTGCTTCCCCCAGATGAATCTCATAGCCACCAGATAAAGATATTATCACCTGTGAAGCTTAACAATGAAGAAGTGTTTCAACTGAAGCTTCATACTTTGTCTTCCCCTTAGCAAAACAAAAAGGGCTATGATAAAGGACAAAAATAACCCAAAGGCATAATGGGTCCACAGGTGGTCAAAGCTCACTTTGAACAAACTCCTCGATAATTATAAAAGGACTAAGGCCCAGTAGAAGGCCCATTAAGGACAAGCCTAAGGAAGAACCTCTCAGCACTCAAAAGAGGCAATGCCCTCGGTTAACAAGCAGCTTGCTAGCTTGCCCAGCAAGCTACTCTATTATAGTTCATGTCATAAGGTACAAACATCAGCTCACCCTTATCAAAGAAAGGATAACTATCAGGCGACGCGCCCGTGCCCTGACATAACCAACTTGCTATATGATAAGGAAAATATTCATAGACCATGTTCACTATAACTTATGCACCTACCACTCTAATCAGAGGTATAGTATATCAGGAAATATTCTCTCTCTTCAGAGACCACTATTACATGTCCCTACTATGCAAAGGCCCATAAAAGGGAATGATCAATACTTGATTTAGGTATTTTGAACTTTACATATTTCTCATCTCCTTTCTCTCACTAAAAGCTCTTGAGCTATTTTGTGTGAGAAGAGAAACATTTTTCTTTGACAACCACCAGCAAAGCCCTTTATTGACTCGAGCGTCAGAAGTTCTGCCTAGCCTTTATGACCAATGCTTTTTATCTTTGCAGGCTCACATAATCAGGGCAATATCAAATATCCAACCCTAATTATCTTATTCGAGTGAAGCTCTAATCACTTTTACAATAAAATTGCTCGATAACTATCATATAATTTTTTTCCTCAAAATTATAAAGTTTTCCATGCAAATTTGTGATGTCATTGAATTTTTTTTTCGTAGTAAGTACTCTCTCAATTCTAAAAAAAAGTAGCCAATAAGTGAAAATATAATTTTTAAGGTAATAATAATTTTGTCATAAGTTGCCAAAAAAATCCCTATTAATTGCAGTATAAATTTAGGAAACATCTCCCATACTTGGAAAATAGATAGTTAAATTAACTATTTTACTATTTTTTTTTGTTGCTAAATGGTCACTTATTTATGAACAAAACTTACTTTTTTAATGGCCTTTTTTTTTTTAGAATTGAGAGAGTAATAATTTATTTATAATTATTACTCTGAATTAATTTGATTTGAAATCATAGTAAATTAATTTAAGGGTAAACTACTATTTACTCCTTGAAATTTGACCTAATTAATTATTTAGTCTCTGTATTTTGTAAAATTGACTATTTAATTCCTAAAGTTTTATTCCGTTTATGAAATTAATCATTCCGTCCAAAATTGGTCCTATTTATCGTTAAAATAAAGATAAAATGACAAAAATGGTCTTACTCAAATTATTATTTAGTCCTTGATATTTGACTTAATTAACTATTTCGTCCTTATATTTTCATCATTTCATCTTAATTTAACAGTGAATTAGATAAATTTTAGATGAAATGACTAATTTTATTGACGGAATAAAATTTTAAGAATCAAATAATTAGTTTCACAAAATATAAAAATTAAATAGTTAATTAGATTAAATTTTAGGAATTAAATAATAATTTATCTTTAATTTAATTATAAATCATAGAAACTTATTAATTTAATTATAATATGAAATAGTAGAAAAACAGTTGGCAGAAAAAATTATTTTGTACAGCTTTGGACGGCGGAAATGAATGTAATGAATTTAATGTTATAGTTAGGCTTAAAGACCATGTGAGTATGTGGCAGCCATTCTGTCGACACCATTCACATTTTCTTACTTAATCACTGTCAATCACCAAATACATTTACTTGATGGAGACCTTACTTAAAAGTATATAATTTTTTTGAATTTTCTTTTAAGAGCGTGATCCATTCAAACTTTGAAATCAAAATTAAAAATATAATAATTTAAAATTATATGAATAAAAAAATGATTTTTTTTTAAATATTTTATCCAACACAAAATCAAAATTATTAATATATAATATTGTATACCATAGATTTCAACACTCGTGCTACTTGAGCAAATGTGTTTATTTTTGTTCTTCTAAAATAAGAAAGGAAAATTTTTACCTTTATATGTGTGATGTGTACAATCCTTAAAATAATAGTATTTCTTTCTTTCTTATTCAATCCCAATAGTTAGGGAGCATAAATGTATTTAAAATTTTAAATACATTATTATTTAATGTGGTTCTGTATAGTAGAATTCTGAGAAATTAATAATATCGATTCAATAATATTTTTGGTAGGTCTCCACTTAAGACTAATATAATAAATTAATAATTCGCTAAATTTATAAAATAATACATTAAAAAACACATAGGTCCAATTTGACATATAAATTAATAATCTCCTTTTATATATATATATATATATATATATATATATATATATATATATATATATATATATATATATATTAACGTGCTTTATACATACATCTCCATTATAAATTGTTTTAAAATATAATTAAATTTGCAAATATTTATATTTTAAATATTAAATATAAATGCTATATGACGTGCAAATAGTTTAAATAAATATTTTGTGATATTATTTTTTAGATCACGGTGCCCATTAGACAATAAAACTTCTTTATAAACTACATTTTTAGTGCAAGTTATTTTTTTTATTTGATTTTTCACTTTTTATCAATATTTTTATAGTAGATGTTAAAACACCTCTTGACAATATAATATATAATTATCCATAATAAATACACTTCTACATTAAGTCCTTATATTTTTTTAATAGTCATTGCAAAATAAAAATGTACAAGAAAGTGTTTTATTTTAAAATGAAAATGATATCTCTTATTTTCAGCTCATGACAGCAGTATCATTGGTAATAATGTATTTATAAAATGTTTCTTGGTACAATTAACACCTTCTTTTTATTGTTATATTCACTGTTGAATATTCTCTCTTAATCTCTCTATTCAATTTAAATGAAAATTTTCAAATTTGAAAAAATTAAGTATTTATAAAATTTTAAAAATAAAATATTTAAATATAATTTGTCTCTTTCTAATTGTAAAGTAATTATTCTTGAAATAAGTGTTGGAGCTCATGGATATTATATTGCATTCAAACTTTGTGCTTATGTGTATTAGTGTGAGTTTTAGTGTTAGCAAGTAATAGAAAAAATAAAAAGCATAAATTTTTTTTAATGTTTAATGATATGACTATTTAGTCTATAATAAATGTAAAAAAAGACATATTTTAATTCAAAATAAATGTAAAATTTTTTTTAACTTTTGTCTTTTTCAATTTGTATTAAAAATTTACTTATTTATATATTTTTATATATTGTATTAAATATATTGAACTCAGTTTATTTATTTATCTAATTTATTTTTTGATTTTCTCAAATATAAATTGAATTTTATATGATAATCTAATAATTTGAAAATTTTAATAGCTCTATTCATTCAAAGAATTCAATAGTTTGAATTTTGAATTAGTTTTTATTTGCTTACCAAATAGAGAGAAAATTAAAAAGTAATTGTAAATCAATTTTTTGCTATTAATAGACATAATATGAAAAAAAAATGTTGAGTTTAATTATATTTTAGTAAGTATAAAGATTACTGATTCATTTCTTCTTTTATCAAAAGAGATATTTTGTATTATTTGGCCAAAAGAAAGAAAAATCTTTTGTTTATGATTAATATTGTTTTTGTTCTGTTGTATTTGTTAATTAAAAAATATAAAAAAATATTTTTATTAAAGGTGAACTTTCAAAATTGTTCACTAATTTTCCATTTCCTTGTCTCTGAAAAAATATATTGCTAATTAACATAGTGTTATAAATATGTTTGCAATAGATTAATAATTCTAATCATATAAATTAATAAAGACATTAATTTATTATATTGTGACAACTTAAATCTTTACAACTTTAATATTAAATATCAAAGTATAAGGAAATATAATTGTGAACCCTTAGGGGCTGTTTATGTCACAACTCGAACTGGAGGATACATGATCGGCACTTAGATATGAGTAATATACGTGGTTACTAATACATGTGACAAGCCTAATAACTTACTAAATAACAAAATATCAAATCAACAATTATTTTCATCCCATAATATAACTATAGGCTCATAGGTTAAGCAGACTTGTTCTATTATTAGTTCAATGTCATTCTAATTTAATATATCAACTATCCGAAATATCAAAATTTGAAATAAGATTCTGCTTAACCCGAAACTAAATAACCCAAAAGAAATTTATAAAAGTCGACTAAAATAAATTACAAATAATAGGAATATCATTATAGAGTTCTAGAATAATAATACAAATCAATAATAAATTTAATACAAAACTACGTTTAATTGATTACATATTACTACTAAAAGAATAAAGGCACAACAACTCAATTTAAACTTCTTCACGAGCTCACTCAATAACCTAAAAACATTGAATAAGAATGAACATTCGACTTAATGAATGATACTTCAAACTAATATATTAACCTGGTGTTCTATAGATAGATAACTTAATACTCATGCTAGTGCATCGTCTCACATAGACAAGTAGATCACACAAACAAATAGAAATAAAATATAGTCCATAGTGGCACACTAAACTTCAATATGACGAGCCGATCCCCTATCATGGCTTTTTGAATCTAATACTGTCTCTTAATCCAATACAAGAGTCGCAATTGTTCCAATAGTGCTGACCTAACTAGTCGCAATGAGGCGATGAGTAGGCCTTCAACCACCAGTTCTAACTTATCTTATTTTAATCATCATAATCATATTCACATTCATAAGTGATACTATGTCATTCCAATTCCATCCATCAACTATAAACAATTATGCATCAACAATTATTAATTCATCAATCACAATCAAATGCTAATATGTTTCTACGCAATATATATATACATATATATATATATACACACACACACAATAATTACAGATGCATAAAAAACAGGAAGATATATTAGATCATATTAATCACAACTCTGGCTCGAACTTGACCATTGATTGGATGTGAAGTAATATAGAACGGACTTGAATAACCTAAAGAATATAATACCGATGGACTATTAGAATAATTTTGCAAGGATTAATTTAAAATAATATTCTAAGAGTGCAAAGAAATCTACTGAAAATTTGGCAAAATTTTTCTAATAATTAAGACATTGCACAGCTGTAATGAAGGAAATATGCACTTATAAATTATGAACAAATCTTTCGTAATCAACCATAACTACGCAACCCCTCTTGAGTTTCCAGCTCAACAATATCGCCAGAATACTCATTCACCAATTCAATTAAAATCCTTATATCTTATATTTTATAAGGTTTCAATAAAATCAATTAATTATAAAATTATATTAAGTCCATTTACAATCCAAATTCATAAAATTTTCAATTATCCAATTAAATCTAACGAACATAAAATTAAATCAATCCATAAACAATTTTCTTTTAATTAATTAACACGCACACTTAACCAATTAAATTAATTAATTAATCTTTTTGATTAATTAATCAATCTATTTAATTAGTTAATTAATTATTTTAATTAATTAATCAATATGATATCCCGTTTCCATCCACAATATGATCTCTCGTTTCTATCCATTTTTTTAAGTAGGATCCCCGCTCTCTAGCATAAATAAAATAGAATTTCGGTCTGCCAAAACCCATCGCCTACTACAAAAGAAGGTACAACCTTTTTTCTTTCACTTGCAAAGCCCTCAAATCAATCCAATTAATCTCTAAACCTCCTCTACTTAATATTAAAATGAACTACATATGTCCCCCATTCAATAAAGTATGTAGGCACATTTGAAATTTAAATTTAAACCACAAATCTAAATCCCATCTAATCCCCTTCCCCTTTATTTTTTATGTAATTATTCATATTTTTCATGTAAATATTTTTATTTATATTTTATTTTGCAAGAGAATTTGTGGTCTTCCTATAAATCTATAAGAGCTAGAGAATGCATCCCATTTCTTAATTAATATAGTCCAACGTAATTTAATTATTTTGGAGGTGAGGAGTTTTGTGTGGTTCTCCTAAAATCCATAAAAACTAGAGAGAGTATTATTCTTAACTTGTGCATGTTTTAAATTATTTGCTCTTTATTTTCCATGCATCCATAATTATACCATGATTATGCATTATTAATTTGTCATTTATATTTGTCATCCATGAAATCAATTTTATTAAGCTAAATTAGATTTAGGACCTAAATATGGATTATTTAAAATAAAAAATCTAGTACCCATATCCTTTTTATATTCGAAAACTAGTGATTTTATCTTTAGATAAATTAATTAAAATTAATAAATCGGAGTTACAAATGGATTTTTCCTTAATTTTTCTATTTTAAAATAAATTAGAGTGACAACTCCCAAATCATTTTCAAAATCAACTTATCAAAATTTGAGAGTTCCAATGTGAGTTCGAACTGGAATGAGCACTCTGATCTCCTTTTAGCGGATCGGGCTGATATTTGGGTGAGATCTCACAATCACGTAATGCACTGTCATAAAATAATAATTTAATTATTATCTTTGAAAATTGAAAATGTGTCTAAAAAAATAAACTGGTCACCACTATTGTTAATAAAAAACCTAAATAATTTTTCCTATAAGATAAAAGAATCATGCTATAATAATAAATTTATTTTGATCTTTTTCTTTAGTAGTGGAGCTTAATTTATCTTATTTTTTTATTTAATATTTATTATTTCTACTTTTATTATTGATATATCTTAAATTTTTTATGCAACAAAAACTTTAAGTTAATATTTTAATGATATTATTTAGTTAATCTCACAAGAAAATAATATTATTTTCTTGTGATAGCAATCAATTTATTATAGAATTTGCTATGGCCTTTCTTTTTACAATAAATAAAAAATTAAGATATAATACAATTTTGAAATAAGAAGCGATATAACAAATATATGATTAACTTTATATTAACATAATATAACATGTTACGAAACCATATCTCCATAGATTTTTTATATTTGTTAACTGCACATTCCATCAATATTTAAGTATTTTCATATAAAGTTGTATGAATATTCGTGTCTTCATCAATATATATATATATATATATATATATATATATATATATATATATATATATATATATATATATATATTAAAATTAGTGTTTGCAAGATCATATGTTATTTTTACCACTTAAATGTATAGAAGTTTTTGCTTACTAATTAATATCTGTGAAGTATATTATATATCAAATGTAAGTTTTGTTTGCTGCAAAAATGGATGGATTCGTGACTTCTATTTAATAAGACTAATTATATTCATGAATTTATTCTAGTTAAATAAATATATAAAATAATGACAATTCGTAATTTAGTAATTAGATGATATTCATATAATCACAATATAAATACATACTAAATTTAATGTTTTAGAAAAAATAGAAAATTTAATTTTTTATTAATTAATTTATAAATTAATAAATTATTAATTTACTAATTAAATAATATATCAATTTATTAATAAATTTTTGTGATCACAAAACTATTAATTTATAGAGATTTAACTATATCTAAATTTTAATTCACATGAATTTAGAGATGTTCAAACACCCTTTTCCATTCAGGCTTATTGAAGTTAGATGTTATTACTCTTTTCATTCCATTTATTTTAAATTAATTTGTTCTCACGGTAGCCAATATGGCAACTCTATATCAAGCTATTTGTCTTGGTTGATTCACCAAGTTCATTCAATTAAGATTTTTAAAAACAGTTTAATTGATTTTGTTTCTAAAAAAATAAAAAATTATTAAAAAAATTTAATATTTAGTCCTAAAAATCAAATATATTTCACAAAAGTGCATAATCCATTTGTTAATTGAATTAATCATCGATGTTTAGTCTGTTAATCATCTTGATTTAAAATTTCAATGTAATCGCAATAATTTGAAAATTATTATTTTTTTATTATAATATGTATATTATGATGAAGGGCGTAAATGAGCCAAGTCAAATCAATTTTTAACTTGTTCAGATTCGACTCTATATTTAAAATCATATTTAAACTTGACTCGCTTAAAACTCGAGCTATCTTAATAAATTATAATCAAGTTTAACTCAAGTTTAACTCATTATAAAACTAGTTTATAATTTATCAAAATATTTAACTTCTCAAATATTATTTCTAATAAAATAATTATAATGAAAATACTTAAAATTAATATAAAAATAAAAAATCTAATTAGTTAAAAAATACAATCATAAAATTAAGCATTATATGTATTATAAATATATTAATTAATAAAAAAATATTTTATATAATATGAAAATATTATGTTATGTTAATCAAAAGTATATATATTTTAGTCAATTTAAATTAACAAAAAGTTTATAAAAGTATTAAAATATATTTTTTGGAGTATCAAAATTATTAAAATAATAATAATAATAATAATAATAATAATAAAAAAGCTTTTTGAGAATCTATTAATTGAGCTATTTGCGAACTTATTCCCGAGTTTATAATCGAACTGTTTATGAGTTTAATCAAGCTGATTTTCACTTTGCTCAAATTCAGCTCATTTATTTATCAATTTTTAAAATAAGGTTCAAATTTGACTCATTTATAAATTGATCCAAATATAAATGAGTTTTGCTCGTAAACGGCTCGACTGATTTACACTCATAATTATGATTTGACTTTATACTGGTTATCTTAATCATACTATTATTAGAATATTTAGAGAAAAAATAATTAAGAAATATTTTTAATAAGCATAATTATTAAAATGAAAATTTCAATGCTTGCTTTGGTGAAGAGAGAGCGAGAGTAAAACACAACGTAAAAATTAAAAGAAAATTTATTTTTCAATAAAATAAATTTTTTATTAAAATTCTGCTATGTTAAAATAAATATAATAAGTCATATTAATATATTTTTTACTATTAAATACAAAATAAACTGTGGTGATTTATTTTTACATTATAAGTGTCTATCTTTATAAATTTTAATTTTTAAAATAAACTCAACTATTTATTTTGTATTTAATAGTGCATATTATATTAACATAACTTATTATCTTCATTCCAATATGAACCCAAATCTCTCTCTCTCTCTATATATTATAAATAACATATATTAGAGATATAGATATAAATATGGTTTTGCAATAAATTTAAATTTTGTTATTCAAGATTTAATGTAAATATAATGAATACATAATGGTTTAAAGTTATAATTCAATTTGAAATCTAATATTTTTTTTTTTGAGGAATTGAATTTTTTTTTTTGAGGAATTGAAAATTTAATATTTGAATTATTGAGACAAAATGAATTTTTTATTCTTCCTTTTGGATTGTTTGTGATTAATTGATGCAATAAAAGGTGGTAGAATATATAAGTGTAAAACCATAAAGTAGCAGAAAGTAGGGTTTGAAAAGATGAAAGTCCAAAAGTCTAATGAAAAAGTGGTCAGTCTAAAAGTTTGAAGAGAATAAAGTGCTTTATTTTCTAATATAATTTTATCAAACATTCAAAACAATTTAAGTTCTTGAAAAAATTCCCATGAAGCAAAAAGGTTTTCATGATAAACAACAATTTTTCTTAAATAGTAAAATGCTTTTATTTTCAGATTTATACTAATTTTGTTGAATAATATTGATAGCAAAGGATGAAGGATTCTTATAAAACAACTAGTTAAGAAAAAAAAAAAAAAACCTTTTTAGACCTTAACTTGTTAGATTTTTATTTTTCCTCCTTTCCCTAAAAAGGTTTCAACACAAAAATAATGAATTATTTAAAAAGTTCTTATTTAATTTCACTTACTTGTAAGTCAAATCCTCATTTTTTAAAAAATAAAAAATAAAAAACTTAATGATAATGCCAATAAAGGTGAGTATATATTTAATTCAACTATTACAATCAATTATTAGAATTTAATCTTCAAAAAAAATTATTAAAATTTAATGATCAGTATGAAAATGTTGATTATGAAAATTATGAAAATTTATTATTATTTCATTATGAAAATATTGGCTCATAAATTATATGAAAATAAAAATGAGAATCGACACAATATGATATAAGAACACACCAACCTCTAAAAATATAAGATATGATATGAAAGGCTAAGAAGAATTTACATAAGAATATATATATATAGAGCACATATTTTGTATGTAAAGAGGACCAATATTTTAATATCTTTCAACTTTTGCATTACTAATTACATTCATAGGATATATAAAGTAGTAGTAAGAAATGATAGTTCTATATGTATGTGTAGATAACGAAAAAATATATATACATATATCAAGATTTATTTTTCATTCCTTATTTTATTTTTTTTATCCTATTATAATTATTTTTTTATTAGCTAAAATATCATATTAAAATTTATACTCTCTTGATCCCATAATAATAAGCTTACTTTTTTTTTTTTCACTTGTCCTAAATTGTAGTATGCTTTTATTCTCAATAAAGTAATTAATTTATTAGTTTCCTAATACAAAATTATTTAATGTGCATTTTTATTGACATGAGTTGTCTTTTGAAATAAATTTAAATTTTATTAATTATTAATGGCTGAATATAAATTTCAATGGAAAAAGCTTGACATAAAATCAACTACTCTAATAAGAGCAAACTAATTCGTAAATCGCAAATATTCAACAGAACATCCAACTACTATATAGTTGATTTTAAAAAACTATGATTATAATAGTGGAATAATATGACAACTCATTATCCTATTTGCGAGTATATAAAATGTAACAGTATACAAACATATTATTAGATTCATAACAAAAAAAAAATTCCAATAAAGGAATACATAATAAAACTTCCACTATAAGAAGACAAAATAACATAAAAAATAAAGTATAATTTAATGCAAAATAATAAAACGAAAAGTATCACTCTAACAGTAGTAAAGACAAATTCACTCCTAAGCATATGGTACAAATGGAAATGAGGAGGTGAAAGAGTGTCGAGCGATGATAGAGAATGAATAAGTGGAGCAGGGGATAGATGTGACGAACAACAGGGATAGAATTATTCATATTAAATATAATAGAAAATATTAGAACCATCACTGATCAAAATAGAAAATCAGCGGTAGTTCAATAAATAAAATTTAAGAAAAAAACTATCAACATGAGTTATTTAGTTTTAATGTGTGATTTAATATTAATGAAGGGGTATATTAAGAAAAATACTAGTAAAATTTATTAATTTAACTACATTAATTATATTTTTCTTAAATAGTAAAATTTATTAATTTAACTACATTAATTATATTTTTCTTAATATATGTAAAAATCAAAATAGATCTATTTTTATTTGACAGATGGAATAATAAAGTATACGTTTTAAGTTTCCTAAAATTGTTCTACAAGTTGCTTGAAGGTTTTCAAGAGTTTCCTAAAAGTTTTCAAAATTCAAAATAATTTGAAAAAATTGGGAAACTTTTTTTTTTTTAATTTTTTAAATGTTTCTTACATATATTTTGATAGAAGGGAAATAAAGGAGAAAAGAAAATGAAAGAGTAAAATAAGAGAAGAAAGTCTTTTTTTTTTTTTTTTTGAAAAGGGAGGAAAATAAAGCAATGAAAGAAAATAAACTTTATTTTTCCTTTTTTATTTTTTCTTTAGTTTGAAAGGAAAATGGAAATAAAGTGTAAAAATAAAAGAGTAGAAAATAAAATTTATTTTTCTTTATTTATTTTTCATCCAATCAAGAGGAGAGAAAATAATGAGAAAAAATAAAATATATTTTCTCTCTTTTTTTTTTTTTTCGTCTTATGAAAGTTTCCAAACAAAGTATTAGAGTTTTCCATGTTCAAAATGTGTCCAACATGGAAATGTTGACCATGTAGAAGTTTCATTGCAATCTAAGTTAATACATTTCCCTTTTCACATAAATTAAAAACATAATAACTAAAATGGTATTTTTCTTTTTATATCCTTAATAGTATAATAAATACACTTAATTTTAATTTTTCTTAGACATTAAATACACTTTAAAGATGAAGTAAAAAAGAAAAATGAAGTAAAAAGTAATACTAATAATAGAAAAGTGATAATCTTTTTGAGACATTTAAAAAAAATAAATATTTTTTAAACCGAGAAAATATATATTTACTAATAAAAAATAATGAACAAATTTAAATATTAATTCAAATTGGTCATTCAAAATAATCATCTACCAAAATTATTATTTTTTTTAATAAAATAAAAACCTGATTTGTCCAAATTAGTTGATGGGAAACAAAGAAAGCAAATTAGATTAACCAATGTTTATTCCCCAAAAAAAGTAAGAAAAAAAAATAAAAAAAGGAGAAAGAAAGAAGAGAGTGTAAATAAAATAAAATAAAAAAAAAAAAAAAAAAAATCATGCTAATAGCATTTTTGAAAAAAAATTTCCAAGAAGGCGGGTGGGTCCCTACATAAAATAACAAGACCCACCTTATTCATATGCCCAATCTCCTTTCCCCCTTTTGCTCGCAAACTCACCACGTGTTGTCTTAAACTTATTAACACACCATCCCTTATACGTAATTTTTTATTTTTTGAATTTAATTAAAGATTTAAGATTAACAAATAATCAAAGTACCGCGTTTGACGACGCCTCTTCTCCCACTCTCTCTTTAACAACCGCTTTCGTCCTTCTCTTTACTTCTTTCCTAAAACTCACTCTCTTGTCCTTTCTTCACTTTTTTTTTTAAAAAAAATCAAAATTTTATTTTTATCATACTAAAAATAATTTCCATAATATCCATATTATAAATATTTCATAAGATTATTTTTATTTTATTTTATATCATTAATTAAATTTTTAATTTTTTTACAAATAAATCATATGATGGCAATTAATAATTATTCTAATTTCAAAATACCTGTCATTTTAAAGAAGTTATTTCAGTTTAGTTATTGTTTTAAAATTTTTAAGAAATTATCTTCTATTTATTATTTTACTAAATATTGTACATTAATTATGTTCATTTTTTATATTAAAATAAAAAATATATATTTTATTTTAAAATTATAATAATTTAATAATTTTCTTAATTTATATGTTGAAACTAAATGATTAATATTTTGAAATAGAAATAGTAATATATATTCTCTCTTATATAAATATAGAAGTATTCAGTAAAAATTTATACTAACTCCAGCTCGTTTAAAATGACTGCATTTGTCTACATGGAATTATTTTTTAGAAAATCTCCTATGCTTCTATGCCTAATTTTTTTTATCATTTCCCTTAATTTAGATTAAAACTAATGAAAAAGTATTTTCTCTCGACTGCCTATTTTATTGAATCATTTATAAAAAATTCAATTGAATCGCAAAAAGATATCTAATAATTTTTTCATATAATTTAATTTTAATTATTTTTTTATAAGTTTGATTTTGATTAAAATTTGAAATGGAAAATTTTTAATAGTAAATTTGATCTTATCATTATTACTATTAGATTAAGTTTTGGTAGAATTTAATATACATCAGATATTAAAAAAGAAAGAAATCTTCTCCTAAAACAAAAAAAGGAAAGAAAGAAATCTGGGACATGAGAAATCTGAAATCGGGTACGGTGCACCAAACCTTACTGTTAACAAAAATAAATAAATAAATACATAAATATACACACAGAACACCACGAAAAGCTCAAGGGAGGAAAAAAAAGAAAAATGCCCTGTCACATCTTCAACCAGTCCATTTTCATGTGCCCACTATAGCTCTCTCTCTCTCTCCTTCGTCTTCTTCTTACACCGTAGACCTTCCCCCAAAACTAAAACCTAGGGTTTTCAATATTACCTGTTTTCTTCTTCTTCTTCTTCTTCTCTCTTTTGATTTTAATCAATTTAATCGGTAATTAGTAATTGTAGTGTTGAGTAGATAAGAATTATATTTTCCCATTCATTTCAATTTAATTTTCTGTTCATTTCAATACATGGAACAACAGCAGCAGCAACAACAAGAAGTTCAAGAACAAGAAGAACAAGTAAAGTCGAAGAAGGATGACGAGGAAGAGTATAGACCCTGTATTGAAGAGAATAGAGAGAAACGGATTTTTGACGATTCTTTACCTGCCACCGCTGACCTTATGACCATCGATCAATGCGAAACGATTCGGGAAATGGACGATTCGCAACTCGTTGGACCTTCATCTGCTACTACGGTTGCGAAGATAGATGTCAATATGGTGGATGTGGAAGTTCGAACTGCGGCGGCTAATGTTATCGATATGAGTTCGTTCAAGCGGAAACGTGGTCGGCCACCGAGAATTCAGGGGAAAACTGGACCTTCATTACCTCCGCCTTCTCAGAGGAAGAAGAGAGATGAGGAAGATGTTTGCTTTATTTGTTTTGATGGTGGCAGTCTTGTCCTTTGTGATCGCAGGTGCGTTTTGTTTGTTTTCTGAAATTTCTATTTGGTTGTCAAGAAAACTTTGGTAAGAGGCACGGATAACTTAAGCCATTAAATTTCGTTTGTTAAGCGAAAAAACTGGAGTTCCTAGTTAAACGGATGCAAATTCCTTAATTTTAGCTGAAATGATAAAAATTTAGATTTCCTTTTTTGGGTAGCAAATGGAGGTTTACTGTTTTACTTCTTTATTAGTTTGGATATGTAGTTCTCGTTTGCGCTGTTGCTATTCACGTGCTTTAACTGTTTTGGGTTGATACCTGGTAGGGGTTGCCCTAAGGCATATCATCCGGCATGTATCAAGAGGGATGACGCATTCTTTCGCTCAAAGGCTAAATGGAATTGTGGTACGTCTTATTAAATGACTTGATTCTTCTAGATTTCAGTCCATTGTTTTTTGACATTTGTTAGCTGTATGCTACCTGCTTTAATTAGTACCATTGTATAAAATTCAAAGTTATGTTACATGGCTGTGTGGTTCGGTTTTTATTGGGAGGATGAGGTTTTAGTTCAAATGGGTATTTAATTTTGCTGGTGTAAACAAATGTTTCTTTGTAGTTCTAAAATTTATGGTGTAGATTATCATATCGCCATTCTACATCAAGTGATGTCCTTATGCATTCCATTTTGTATTTGCATGCTTGTTTCCTGAGAGAGTAGTCGGATTTGCCGTCAATCTTTATGAATTTAGAATTCTTTATCTCCATTATTTTGTTAAATCTAGTTCCCAGCTAGAGGACATCTAATTATGATCTATTTTCAGGGTGGCATATATGTAGCGGTTGCCAGAAGGCTTCTCATCATATGTGCTATACTTGTACATACTCCTTGTGCAAAGGATGCACCAAAGATGCTGATTACGTGGGTGTGAGAGGAAATAAAGGGTTTTGTGGAACATGCTGGAGAACTATAATGCTTATTGAAAATATTACATTGGCAAATACAGAAAGGGTATGTTCAAGTCTCTTTCTTTAGCTGTTTAATTACTTAATCTTAGCTTAGTTACGTTTGCAAAGGGCTTTTGCAGCAAATTGTGGGAGAGAACTCTTTAGCATCCTTTTTGGCACCTTACTTTCCTGTGGGCTTTCTTTTTTTTCTTCCATCTAGTCTTCATCCGAGTTTTTATTACCACTCCAAGTATACAGTCTGCTGAGAACTGTTGAATCTTTGGTTCCTGAATTATTTTCTTTCCTTTTCTGTTAAAGTTAGGCTGTTCATGTATTTGGAGATACAAGGCAGACGTTCCTATAGTTAGTAATTTGTTTGCCAGCTGATTGTCTCATTTTTAGACATTCTCTCTTGCATATAAATTTTGCAGGTTCAAGTGGATTTTGACGACAGAACGAGCTGGGAGTATCTATTTAAGGTCTATTGGAATTGCTTAAAAAATAAGCTATCTTTAACAATAGACGAGCTAACTAAAGCTAAAAATCCTTGGAAAGGAGATGAGCTAACTAAAGCTAAAAATCCTTGGAAAGGAGATGAGCTACCTAAAGCTAAAACTTTCTGGAAAGGAGCTGGCAATGTGGTTCCTTCAGGTGAACTTTATCATGGTAATGATGAGAAAGGATCTTGTTTAGACAATTGCTTTGGAAATGTGGAGGCAAATCATTCTAAGAGAAGAAAAACAAAGGATCAACCAAATCTTCTTGATGATAACTCTCTAGTTGTGGAAAAATCAGGTGGTGATAAAGTTGCTCCCTTGCCTGAAGGGACAGCATGGGCAACAAAGGAGCTCTTGGAGCTTGTCACACACATGAAAAATGGGGACACATCTGTGCTATCTCAGTTTGATGTCCAGGCACTTTTACTAGAGTACGTGAAAAAAAACAATCTTCGTGATCCTCGCCAGAAGTCTCAAATTATTTGTGATTCAAGGCTTGCCGCTCTGTTTGGAAAGTCACGTGTGGGCCATTTTGAAATGCTGAAGCTTCTTGAATACCACTTTCTTATAAAAGAAAAATCTCCTGGTGATGATACTGTTAGAGCGGGTGTTGCGGACACTGTTGGTGGCCAGTTAGAAGCTACTGGAGGCATTGATGGTCAAGTGACGGTGGGTAATGACAGACGGCGTAAAACACGTAAAAAGCAGGATGAGAGTGGATCACAGATTAATCCTAATCCAGATGAATATGCAGCAATAGATGTTCACAATATTAACTTGATATACTTAAAGCGCAATTTGATGGAGACCCTAATAGATGATTCTGAGAAATTTCATGAAAAGGTTGTTGGGTCGTTTGTGAGAATTAGGATTCATGGTGGCGATCAAAAGCCAGATATGCATAGGCTTGTTCAAGTTGTAGGTATTATTCGTATGACCACTGCTTGTAATTACCTGATAGAAGCGAAAAGCAATGCTTCAATATTTATCTTTTAAGATTGTATTTTGAAGCATAAGTTTGAAAACATCGTAAATTTTTTTGTGAGTTTGTGTTTAGGTACTAGCAAGGTGGCTGAATCGTATAAAGTTGGCTCAAGAACAACTGATATCATGCTTGAAATATTAAATTTGAACAAGAAAGAGGTTGTATCAATTGATGTAATTTCAAATCAGGAGTTTGCAGAGGTGAGTAACGATAAACCTTTTTTTTTTTTTTCCTTTCCTTTTTATGGAAATGAATAAAGACATACATATAGATACTTCTCTTGTCAAATTTGAAGTGTTTATAATTCTTTTCTTGTGAATCTGACAGTTTTGTAGAAACAACATTTTATGTTCTGAATTATGAGTATGTTCTTTAGATATTATATGGATAGATGAATACGTTGCTTTTTTGAAATTTTTAGAGTTAGGGTATATAAGATAGAAGTTTCTTGCTCTTTATCCTTTGCTAGCTTCTCTTTGTTTTCCTTTCCCCTCAAGTAGTTTTTTCTGTGTGGTTTCATCTACTAGGAGATATGCATGAGTGTGCTCGTACAGAGTCATATTTGTGAGATGTTTTGTGGATTAGATAATGGAAGCAATCTGTGGGGAATTAGGGATTTATTCTTGGTGAGTGGTTGTTTGTGTCGCGGCCAACTGTCATGTTTATGGTCGCTGGTATTATGATTTTTTTTTTTTTAAAGAAAAAAAGCTTCAAAAAAGGGTATATATAGGTAGGTTATAAAAGGTGTAACCATAAAGTTTAACAGTCTGAGGTGTAATGCCTGTAATGGAGCATTGTATTGATGATTCTTATATATCTATTGCAAAATGGTCTGTGATGTAACATTAGGTAAAAAAACCTATCATGTGATGGTTGTTCTTTAAGACATTGAGTTAGCAGAGCCCTCAAGTCCTACTCACAATTTTTGCTTTAACATGGTAAAGTACTATGCTTGATGTATACTTTTGTTGACTAGTAATTATGGTGTCCTGCATCTTCCCTAACTGTAGTTTTATGTTGTCTAATTCATAGTATTCGTTCTTGTCTATGTTGTTGATATATATGTTTTTGATTCTTAGCATATAAAGTGCAAACATATTTATGTTATGAAGTGAATATACATGCTTGCAATGCATGTTTTTGCGTTTGCATTCTTCTATGCCACTTGGGAAGTTCTCGAGGAAGGAAGCAATTATTGCAAGCATGTTGTTTTTCTTGCTTCAATATCCTTACTGGTTCTCTGCTTGTAGAGTTTGTGGTAAGAGGATGCTCATGACACAAGAATTTTTATCTTTGTTTATTTATTTATTTATTTTTAGCTAATTTAGCATGCTATGAATTTCATGATCAAATTCTAATGTCTCTTTTTTCTAATAGTCATCTATCCAAATGGATCCTTGAATCATTTTGGAAAAGTGCATTTATCTTGGCAAGAATGGACACAAATTCAAAGCATCACGTATTTGACTGATACTTGTTATGCCAATATACTAGAAATTAGAAAAGGTTTTTTCATCCAGAACATTTCATAATGGGACACTTGATTGTGGTAGCAAGTGTTGGAGGATCATTTTTGATGTGGCCCTACTTTCATAGTCGACATATTGGGACCACCATGCAACTAATCAGAAAGAATTGTTTGCTAATCTTTCCCTTTATCATGAATGATTGAGTTGATGTATTAGGTGTATCATTTGCATTCCTCTTTTGGATTTGAATCATGTGATAATATGTGCAGTACTACATTTTATATAATTACATACACCTATCTATTGGAACAACCAAAGACTACCAGGTCAGGTTGTAACTTGGAACCTTATTAAACAAAATGTACAAGTTTCCTCTGGTCTTGATGTGCTAATTATGCTTCCAGGAAGAATGCAGACGTTTACGCATGAGCATAAAATGTGGGCTTATCAAACAGTTGAAAGTGGTGAGTGTTTCCACAATGTTCATTTGTATGTTCCAGCTTAAATTTGTGTGCCCCCTATCCAGTTCAAACCTTTTTTTGGTTATAGGGTGAGATTCAGGATAAAGCAATGGTGCTCCAACCCATCAAAGTTAGTGATGTGAGTTGCTTTCCAGTTAGTTTCATTGCATAAATATTACCAGATATTCCTGTTTTAAACTTGAGGCTTTGTTAGATTATCATAATGATTACATGTGATTACTGAATTTGCTCTCCTGTAATGCCCCTACTATTCTGATTCAGCTGCTGGAAGCAGAGATATTACGGCTTAATCATCTTCGTGATCGAGCTAGTGAAAAGGGACATAGGAAGGAATATCCTTTGCTGTATGATGTTATTATGATCCGTCATGTTGTTTGAAATTTTCCATGTTTGATCAATGATGTCCTGCTCTTTATAAGCAATATCTAGGCTCTGAGATATGTTCAAAATTATGCTGTAAAAAATTTGCCATTGGGGGTGAGGGTGGTTAGATGGATCATTGGTCACAACTTGAAAAGGGTGGTAAGGTAACTAGTAACATCTCCAGAAAAACTTCGGCTCTTTTTTTATTCAATAGTTTTCTGTTGCTATTTCATGCATCCCGGCTAGGACTTTTGCTACACTTGTTTGTAATCAATGTTTCTTGTTGATTGGCTGGTACTTCATTCTGTAGCTGCATTTAACTATTACATTTTGCTAGATTGCTTAGAGGGTACTATGGGTGGAAGAGGACTTGGGCTGTTATTGCACCCACTGCAACAGCTGCCTTCCTTTTTGCCTTTTTTTTTTTTTGTTTTTTCCTTTCTCCTCTCTTCTTGGTAATCAAACAAAGGGTGGGATACATTTAACTGCTGAAACTTGTGGAAAAACTTTTTATATTTTCGGAGAATTGCATAGTTCCTTGACCATGAAGACACGCTTAGAGAATGTGTGGAAAAGTTAGAGCTTCTGAAGTCACCAGGGGAACGTCAGCGCAGACTGCTTGAGATTCCCAATGTCCATGCCGACCCAAATATGGTTCCAGGCTATGATTCTGAAGAAGATGTTGGCGAATCAAATGAAAAGAAACAAGGTCCTCATTATTGACTTGTAGAAGTGAACAATTTATGATTATTATCTTGATTGAAATTTTCTACTCAGAAGCTTTAATTTGTGATAAATTTTTAACCTTATATGCAGGTGACAATATGAAACCAAGAAATACTGTTGTTGGCAGAAAGGGCACAGATCTCAATTCTCCAGTAAGAGAAGATCTGAATGATGTAGGAAACAGGGCACAAGTCAATTTAGCTACTGCTTGCGAGCAAAATAGAAACACACGCACGACATTTTATGTGGACAGGGATGGAACTACACGGGTTCATGAGAGAGTGAGTGAATCCACATGGAGTCAGGAAGGGGAAGTTCTTGGGCTGAACAGTGAGCATACATCAAAGAATCAATTTGGTCCTCCTGGCTCAGTAAAGGGTGATTGGAATGATCAAGCAGAAGTACGATCTGAATCAGGTCCTGGGGTTGCATCAGTTGTTATACCACCACCTCTTTCTTCAGGGGGAGAGCAATCTGGCTGTGATTTTGAGACAGAAAAACTGTGGCACTATCAAGATCCATCTGGAAAAATTCAAGGGCCATTTTCTGTGATGGAGCTGCGTAAATGGAGCACAAGTGGGCTTTTTCCTCCTGATTTCAGGGTATGGAGGATAAATGAAAAGCAAGATGACTCTATTCTTTTGACTGATGCATTGGTTGGTCGGCTCCCAAAGCAGCCCCTACAGCCTGGCAACAACCATTTACTTCCTCAGGAAGCAACTGTTGTCTGTAATTTTACAGGCAAAAAGTGGGAAAATGGGCTCAGTCATCATGACAGCAAGTCAGTGCAAAATGATGCGAGTGTCCATGGTGTTGGGGACAGTGACATTATAAGGAGTAACAATGGGTTATCGACCACATGGACTAAGACTCTGGATGTTGCAATGACCAATGTCACACAGACTCAAAGTTCGATACAGGGCTGGGAGTTGTCCAGTGATGGCAAGTCATGGGCTGGTCAGTCCCAGATGTCTGGTTCATTTCCCTCAACTTCATCTTCTGGTAAGCTTTTTGAAACTCTGTCCCTTAAAGTAAGAGAGGCGCATGGGGATGAAAAACGGAGTTCCAATCCAAGTAATGGAGATAGTAATTCACACAGGAACATTGATGGTTCGATTAATCTCAAAGAGAGTGATGAGAAAGGAGAACGAGCTGACAGTGAGGGTCAATCAAGCCAATCCTCTGGACAAAACTGGAGACCTCAGCCTATTAACAGTTCCTCAAGTGGATGGGATTCCAACTCTGGTTTTGCCTCTGTGTCTAAGTCAATTGATAAATCTGAACAGAATCAGGAAATTGATTTCTCGGATCTGCTAAGTCCAATACCAAAGCAAAGCCATCGAGATTTGAAAGGTCGGGCTGCTGAAAACAAACCGTCTGTTACTTCCAATGTTCCTGTCCAGGATTCAGGACCTAGTTGGAGCACTGCTTCCAGTTTAGTGGTTGGTGGAGGACAGCTTCCAGAAGTTGCTGGTGAATGGGCTAGCTATTCTCCTCACACCAAACCTTCTGTTGAGGAATGGGGCTCAAATATTGTGTCTGCATCTTCACTGAAGCCAACTGAAGGGGGCAGTGATCACGTTGCCACACCAACTTCAGGAACTGGCCCATTGGCACATTCTTCCCCGACCCATCCAACAATTGATGCATCTAGTTGGCAGCCGATGGTTCCTGAACCCAATGAGTTCTGCTCTTTAGCCGATGAATCTGTTTCAGATCTGCTAGCTGAAGTTGAAGCGATGGAGTCTCTTGGTGGCTTGCCTTCCCCTACTTCAAAAATGAGCTGCGGTGGGGAATTGACACCAGGTTCTGATAATGATTGCTTTAGTCCTGTTGAACCATTTAGTCCAGCACCTGATCCAGGGAAAAGTGATGCATTGAGCTCCACTGGTGATATACAAATGTCTGCTCAGTTGCCCGTAGCTGATGTAGTACTTCGGCTATCTCACACGCCATCTCAACCAACTATAACAGATGAACCACTTGCGGTATCTCAAATGCCTTCTCAGTTGACTCTGGCTAATAAATCTCATCAGTTATCTCAGATGCCACCACGGTCCATTGCCCAAGATGAGCCACTTGGGGCATCTCCAATGCCTTCTCAATCGACTTTAACAGAGGAGCGACGTGGGTTGTGGCAGACTGGTGTTCTTGATGCACAAAAAAGCTTTAGTGGGCATTCATCAAGCAGTGCTGAAGTGATGGGAGATACCAAGCTGAGCGATGTTTCTGTTAACCAGTGGGAAATACGTTCAGAAATAGAACCATTGGCATCAACAACTGTTAACCAAGGAGAAGCAGGTGCAAACATTCGGGCTCGTACTTCATCATCAGTTGGCCAATGGGAAGCTGGTTCTGATGTCCAACGTCCTGCTTCATCAACTGCAGATGCTGGTTATGGAACTGTAAAGGGAAATGTAAACTCAAACCGTGGAGTGTCTCAAGGAAATACGAACATGATTTGGGGAACTGGTCATGGGTCAGTTCAGCAACAAGCTAGTTCAAATTCAGCCATTTCTACTGGGAATCCAGGCAGTTGGGGAAGCCAACCAAGGTATGGTGGGGACAACAGATATTCCAGTCCAAGAGACCATCGCAATTATTTTCAAGGACGGGATTCAGGTCTTGGTAGGGATAGATCTTCATGGAACAGGCAGCCAGCATACGGTGCTGGAAATGGAGGTTCTTTCAAGCAGCCAGGTAAAGGGCAGCGAGTATGTAAATTTTACGAAAACGGGAATTGCAAGAAGGGGGCATCATGTAGTTATTTGCACCCATGATATTAGATTCCAGTTTCCACGCAATTGTTGTGCATTCAATTCTGTAATCATCAATTGTATTAGGAAATATTGCCCATGTCAATGTTCTAATTTAACATGTAAAAGTATTAAAGTGGCATAATACTTTTGTTCTTTGGATAGCGCAGTTTAGAGCTGCATTTTGCAGTGGATACAAATTCTTTTCTCGTGTCTGGGCAATGCAATGCAGATTGTATCGTAGGAACTTGTCTTTGGCACATATGGTGGCAGCAAATTGTAGCTTTACTTTGAATTGTGCACCAGTAAATTTGTGCTGCAAGATCTGTGTCTTTTTTAGGTTCCTAATTTGATGCTTGTCTGTATAATCAGTAATGAGAATTGCAAGCATCTTCCTTTCGAGAGAACTTGAACGGATTAATTAGAATAAGAATGTATTGATACCTGCAAAATCTGAGAAATATTTCGAAGGTGATTTTTCTCCACACTTATTATCTCTTAATGACAAAATGGTCAGGATGGAATGCTGAAGAGCTCCAGCAAGCTTGCTCCAATGAATTTGTCGGGTTTTTTTTTTATTATTTTTGTTTGATTAATATCAAGAGAAATGTTAAAATATTAATTAAAAATCACTAAAATTTAATTTTCGAAAATATTCAAATTAATATTTTTTAGAAGTAATTTCAAGAAAAAAATTTTGTATTTTTAAATTTGGTTTAACCTTTGAATTGATAAAGACAGAATTATAGGTAAGAGGTTGAACTATCAAAATTTTAATGATGCATATATTTACAATAAAATATAATAATAACGAGTGTTATAAAGTAATAATAAATATTATCTATCGAGAAATTTTCAACACATCAGATAATATTTAGATTAATTTTGGCATAAAATGATTAATTAAAAAAAAAATACTATTATATGTTCATGGTAATGACTAATGACTAGTTTAGTGCTATATTAGATTAGATCAAAATGTCATTCAATCAGACTAATTATTCAAACGTTTTTTGCTTGGCTATAATGAGATTTGTCTGCTTACGCCATAGTTTGATTGTTTAGTCTGGAAATGATGATTTCAGCCATTTGCTTGTCAAGCCACATGTAGATTGCTCTATTTTATCTACTAATAACATCTATAATAATATTTATTTGGAAAAGCAATTTCAATCCCAATACAAAATATTATCTACTAATGAAGTGGTCAAATCTTTGTTTCCAATTGTAAATAAATAAATAAATAAAAGCAAATTCAACGGATGTGGGTCCAGCCAAACTCTGTTTGGACATATCAACCCGAGTCAATATAATCAGCACTATCAGGGAACTTTTATAGAGATGAAAGAAAATAAAAAAAAATAAATAAATTATTTTCTCATATTATTTTCTTTTTTTTTTTGGTTTGGATAGGTGAAAAATAAAAGAAGTAAAATAAATTTAATTTAATTTTTTATTTTTTTATACTCTATTGTGATTTTTCTTCTAAAATAGAGAGAAAATAAAAGATGAAAAATAAATTTTATTTTTCTTCTAAAATGGAGAGAAAATAAAAGAGGGAAAGTAAATTTTATTTTCCTTTCTCTCTCTTTTTTTTCCTTTTTTTTCAAATAAAAGAAAATCACTTTCTTCTTTTATTTTCCTCTATCATTTTCTTTCCTCCTTTATTTTCCCTCTATCCGAATATAAAGTAAATTTTTTAAGAAAAAAAATATAAAAAAAAAATCTCTCAACTCTCACAAAAGAAAAATTACCCGAATCAATTTTTTAATCTTTGGCAAAAAAAAAAAAAAAACAAATTTTTGATATTAGTTTTATTTTAGAATTTTTGCACAAATGCCTAAAAACATAAAAAAAATTACTTTTTTCTACCTTAATTTTTTAATGCAAAAATAACCTATAAACTTAAAAAAATAATATTTATAGTCTTCAATTCATGTGTTTTATCTACACTCCATCCTTTTTTTTTTAATATTTATTAAAGATATGATTTATTTATCGAAATCTAAATGGCTATCAAATTAGGATTACCAATTTTTTAATATGATTTATTTATATTTGTATAAATATCATTGAAAATTCTTTATTGATAAATAATTATTTTATTTTATAAAAATTTAAAATTAATTTTTAATAGAATTAATTAGTATTATATAAAATTTATTCTCAAGATTTCAAGTAGTATTTATATATTTATAAGTGTATATTATTTATTATTTTAATTTCTTTTTATTTATTATATTTTTAATTAATTGTTTTAATTGTAATTATATAATTTTCCTCCATTACAATATTGTTAGTTTATTCTAAACTTAAAAAAAAAAATTCTCTTATTCATCGATTAGATTGGTGCAAAAAGTGTATGATGATATACTTATCACAAAATTTATTTTGATTCTGCTACATATCTCACAAAATGGTATAGTTAATTTTCTTATTTTTTTAAATTAGTTAGGTTTTGATTTTTTAAACAAAAAGTAGATAATATCAATTTTAGAATTTAAAAAATAATATAAAATTAGAAATACTGTTATCTTATTAAAAAAAAAAAATCACAACAAATAATATATATTATAATAAAATTTAGTATTCTTTTAGTATCAATAGCAAATAATATATATTATTATAAAATTTAGTACTTTTTTAACATATAATTCGCATATAAAATAAAGTTAATATATTTTCAAAACGTAATTAGCATCTACTATTATTTATATAGGTCATGAATTTCGAACAAAATAAAAAGTCACAACAAATAATATATATTAAATAAAAAATAATATACTTCTAATAAATAATTAATATCTAATACTATTTAACATTTAATTTATGAAATATGTTAAATAAAATTTAATATATTTTTATAATGAAATTAGTGTTTACTATTATTTATATAAGTCATAGATTTTAAACCAAATAAAAAATCATAATAAACAGTATATATTATACAAAAATAATATACTTTTACTAAATAATTAATATCTGTTTATTTAAATTTATTTTTTAAGAAAATTGAAAGAGTTAACTATTAAAATGAGATAATTTTCTAAAAGAAAAATTATAAAATATTTACTGGACTAACTTAAAGCCATTATAAATCTCATTAAATTAATGATCAATTACAAAATAAATTTAAAAGGTTAAAAATGGAAAAAAAAAGAAAAAAAATTAAAAAAGTAATTAAAAAAGGTGTAAATTGAATAAGAAAATTTGAAGCTTTACATGTTAAAAACATAAAAAAATCATATGATGTAAAGTGATAATTTAAACTCATAAATTATTAAAAATACCTTGATAAGACTACACTCTAACTCCGTAATTTTTTCTATTAGTTTGTGGATTCTATAAATAAAATATTATTATATATACAGATAATTAAAAAGAAAAGAAATTTAAAATAAAAAAGTAGAAAACCCCATAAAACTAATTGAAAAATAAAAAATATTAACATTAAAAACTTAACAATAAAAAAGTAAAAAAAGAATTATATATATATATATATATATATATATATATATATATATATATAATGTTAATATTTTTTATTTTACAAAAATATAATTTTATATATATTTGTAAAAGAATGAAGTTTATATGTGTATGTTACTAATATTTTTTATTTTTCAAAAAATTTAATTTTGTATATATTTTTACAACAACAAATGAAATATATATATATATATATATATATATATATATATATATATATATATATATATATATATATATATATTGCAAAAATATAATTTTATTTTTTTAGACTTATTAATTTTTTTTTGTTTTAGCATTTTTATTTTTTTGTATATATAGTAATATTTTACTTGTAGGGTTTATTAAAATTATTAGAAAAAAAATAACGAAATTAATTTATGGATCTGATTGAGTTATTTTTAATAATTTATGAATTTAAAATCAACAATAAAAAATAAAAAATAAAATTGACCTTTTCCCATTTTTACAGTGTCCATCACAATTCACAAATAGACAACAAATTCAACTTGGGTGGGCCCGAATAAATTGACCCGGCAATTAATCCCTAAAGCCAATAGCTTTTAACATAAAACGTCTGCGTTTTGGGAGCACTAAATGACTAAACCAGTCACTATCTATAACCGCCTCGATTCTGAGCTTCAAAATAACCAACATTTCAACTGCAAAAGCGACTGACGAAAAAATCCAAATCATGGCCGCGGCGGCGAATACTACGACGACGACATCGTTGCTCTCGCCGACTCAGAGATACGGTGTTGGAGCATTATTCGCAATCGCCCTTCACCAGGCCCAAATCTATCAAATTCAACCGTTAGGCTTGTCCTCGGCCAATGACCGATCGGAAGAGGAGCGAATCAGTTCTAGCAGCAGTAATAGTAGCGACTCTGTCTCTGAAGATCCTGACCTTTGGGTACACGAGAACTCGGGTTTGCTCCGTCCAATTTTCAGGTCTTGATTCATTTCTTTTCCACATTTTCGAATAATTTTTATTTTTAGGTGATCATTTAAGTTTTATTATTTGATTGATTGATTTATGGACAGTTTTCTAGATATTGAGTCTAGTGCGTGGCCTGGCCTTGAGGAGACTGCTGGCTCTTCTCCAGCTAAACATCATGTTGGATCAGTACGTTTTTCTTTTTCCAGTGTTTCTGTTCTCTCTCTTTAATAAAATTAGGGTTCTACATTCTTTAATTTTCAATTGTATGTATTTCTGTGGGGTTTTAGAAAGATAATCTCTTGGTGTTATAAACATCATATGCTTGGTATTTTTGTGGTTTTAACTAACAATGGTTTAATATGTCTTAGTTCTTGAGGTTACTCTCTGAAGAAATCGAAGATGCTAATTGTCAAAGTTCAGATAAGGAACTTGCGTTGTCTAAAGCTGTTGATGCTATGGCACAGACTATGGAAACAAATGATTTATCTTCTAAGTCAAAGAAGGAGAAGCATCGGGAGTATGAGCACGAATGTCGGGAAAAATTATCTGCTGGTGAGGTGCAATCGAACTCTGAGGTGGTGAAGCAATCCTTAGAAACTGAACAAGAGAGGGATAGTAATATGGCTGGTGTTGGTGATGCACATCATAAGTCTTGCAGCAACATTGATGAGGAACCCATTGAAGAGGAGAAAATGCTTAGTTATCCTAGGAAAATAACAGTTCTCTATGAGCTTCTTTCTGCTTGTCTGGCAGATCAACGTGAAAATAATAAAAAATGCACCCGGCGAAGAAAAGGTTATGATGCTCGACATCGTGTGGCTCTGAGATTGCTGGTAACTTGGCTTGATGTCAAGTGGATAAAAATGGTCTGTATATATAGCTAACCATTTCTCTTCTTCCATGCATTGATATCATGATTCTATACCTACTTTTGGTTATATAACCCTGAAATGAATTAGAGTTTGTATCTATGTATCTATGACTGAGATAATATAGATACTCCAAATTATGATTTATGGTAAGATAATATTTTCTTTCTTCCTGTTTGGTATAAATATGGAATTTCATTTCCAAATGACTTCTATATTTTAGATTTATTTATATCAAACAGAGAGAACTGGGCAGTTGGTGCAAATAATTGTTCTGCAATATTCGCCTATGAACTTCGCCACAACCCCTTAGTATTTTACTTTAATGAATATGCTGTTTAAAGAAAGAAAGAAAAAAGAAAAAGAACTATCCAACTTTATGCTCTTATTTATATTTATATTCTAGAAACAAAGCTATATATTCTTATTTTTCCAAATGGTCTATAACTGAGAAAAATGTGTCGGATCTTCTAATCTAATTTATTGCTGTGATTGTTGTTAGGCTAAGGAAAAATTTTCTTTGCAGGAAGCTGTTGAGACAATGGTTGCTTGCTCAGCAATGGCTGTAGCAAAGGAGGAAGAATCGAAGGCAGAAGCAAGTCAATCAGCTGGAAGCAAGTGGGCTAAATGGAAGCGTGGTGGTATCATTGGTGCAGCTGCAATAACTGGAGGAACCTTGATGGCTATTACTGGAGGTGTGAAACCCTCATAATTTTCCCCATGTCAGATTAATTGTCCTACATTATCCATGGAAAAATTATACCATCTTTTAAAAGCGGTTTTGACTTTTCTTTTCTTGGATTTTTTTAAAATATCATACAGGATTAGCTGCCCCAGCAATTGCTGCAGGATTCAGTGCTTTGGCACCAACATTGGGCACTCTTATTCCTGTGATTGGAGCAAGTGGATTTGCGGCTGCGGCAAGTGCTGCAGGAACAGTTGCTGGTTCTGTTGCTGTTGCTGCGTCATTCGGAGGTAGATACTTAATCACAGAGTTTAGGCCTCTGAAAGATTTCTCTCTAGCTTATTTCATCTTACTTGTACTTAGAAGGACAAAGGAGATATCTTTGACTTTTTCACTGTGGTTTAGTTTGTGCCTGCTAAATATAAGCTTTAAGAATATTTTTGTATGATCTTTTGGACATTCAGGTTGTGTTGGATATGCATCCAGTTATCTTTAACGAGAGATATGTCAAGCTTGTACATGGCTTCTGTTAAGAGAAACTGTGTTACTTTTGCTGACAAAAGTTATGAACATATAAATAGTTATTTAATTTATTTATGTTTGGTTAATTTAGCCTTCTGGGTATCATTGTGTTGATGCATGTACTTGAATCAATTGTGCGTTGATCCAATCTAGTTGGGGTTGGCTATATGGATACTTCCTCCATTCTGCCCATTTTATGGTTACATCAGTAATGCCCCTACTGCATATCAATCAGGTCCATTTTATAAAAAGGTGACTAAATTTCACACTGGCTTTCACATGCTACAATACTCCTCCTTTAGCTTGGCTTAGCACTGGCTACATGTGACGTAATCTAATTGAGATTGAATTATTCATTGGTGGAGTTGCATCATGATAAACAAAAAAAGGTGATGTATTGGATGTTCGCATAAAATGACTTGGGTTGATAATCTAATAATTGCCATGGAAATTTAGATCTATAGCAAAATTCTCAATACCTTCAAAATTTTTTATGGTTTGTTTGTTTTTTTTCCCCTTTTCTGGAGAGCATTTACAGAGTATAATCTTGACATCAAAGAAAAAAAAAATCATGTGGATCTGTTAATTACCACTACATGGTCAGAGATGTTTTAATCAAACTTTCATACATAACAGCTAGATCTCCTTTTATATAATTATTTTTGGTATCTGGACTAAAAGAACAATTGTATGTTTGCTAAACAGTTTGATTCTGACCTCTTAATTTGCTCATATGGTGGAGAATTTACTATTCCTTCCTGTTGTCACATTTTTTCAAGCCAGCTGCTGGAGCTGGGCTTACAGGTACCAAAATGGCAAGGAGAACCGGAAGTGTTGATGAATTTGAGTTCAAAGCTATTGGAGAAAACCATAACCAAGGCGTGAGTTTGTAATCCACTTTTCTCTTTCTCTCACCCACCATGGGCACATTTATCTGTGTCTAGTTACTTGTGTAAGTTAAGAAGCTAAACTTAAATTCCAATTGATCTTTCAGCGACTAGCAGTTGGGATTATGATCTCAGGATTTGTATTTGATGAGGAAGACTTTATAAGGCCTTGGGAAGGACAAAATGACAATTTGGAGAGGTACGGACATGTACGCTACCTTGCTTTATGTTGGAAATTCTCTTTTTATTTTTATTCATCTGAATCCAAAATATAATCTGATACTTCTACAATTAAATAGTAAACATATGCAATTTTCTTTTGGACTGTTGCTTTTTCCTTTTCTTCAGGTAAGTATTCTACCTAATTTATTGTTTGTTCAAAATTTATATCTATTGAACAAGTAAATGTTGATCATTTTACAATAAAATAGCATGCTATTATCACTTAAAAGGATATCCTGCCCTGTGCCCATGGATTTTATCTGTCTTGCGTATGTTGCTTAAATTTCATTGCTTGTTATGTCCTATGATATATCTCCATAACGAGCTACTGTTCGTTGGTAAAAAGCTGAATTTGAACACTATTGTTGTGTAACAGTATGATATTTGGGCAACACCATACCTAAAAGAGTTGCTTTCTAAGATGAATTATTTAGTCCTTTGTTCCAAAGCAGAAGCTAACTTGTTGAATGTTTATGACATTCAAAATGAATTTTACAAAGCATGTATCAAATGACTAATATATTTTTTAGGTATGTGCTGCAGTGGGAATCTAAGAATCTTATTGCAGTGAGCACTGCAATTCAAGATTGGCTCACTTCAAGTAATTGCTTTGGACCCGATGGCTTTTGGTGTTTCTAACTACTAATTTTAGTGATTGTGTGTTGTTGACATTTCTGATGCTTACTCTAGGAATTGCATTGGGGTTAATGAAGCAAGGTGCAATGATGACCGTGTTAAGTACACTTTTGACTGCATTGGCCTGGCCAGCAACATTACTTGCAGCTACTGATTTTATAGATAGCACTTGGACAATTGCTGTTGACAGGTTAGCTTCTCTTTTATGTACTGTAAGCAGAATTCTTAGATGCTCAGAGGGAAATAAATGCCTTCCAATTCAAATAATTTCCTGTCTAGCACATAATAGGCACCCTAACTTAGGTTCCTGGAAGAAATAGGTTATAACTGTAGTAGTAAATACAGCTGGCTGGGATAATTTTGTGATATTTACAACTGAGTTTTTATTGTCTGCTTCTAGGTCGGACAAAGCAGGGAAACTGCTAGCTGATGTGTTATTGAAAGGGTTGCAAGGGAACAGGTAACCATAATTTAAAATGTTGTCATTCTAGTGCCTGAAATTTTCCCAAAACAAGCAAAAGAATCTACTAATTTCTATATTTGACCTTTTGCAAATCTTTCAGGCCTGCGACACTTGTAGGTTACTCGCTTGGAGCTCGAGTGATTTTCAAGTGTCTGGAGATGTTGGCTGAGACTGAACATAATGGTAATGTACATTAGTAATGCTTAAAGTGAGATAAAGTCCAAGTGCAATCCTTATGTGATTATTATGAACACTGGCAGCTGAACTGGTAGAAAGAGTTGTTCTTCTTGGAGCACCTATCTCTATTAAAGATGAGAAGTGGGAAGCTGCAAGAAAGGTGATTTAGAGTTCTGAATCGGAAGCATTCTCTGCTGTTTCTTCATGAATATTTGCTTGCTGCTTACTTTAATTATCATCATCTGTGAGAGCCTCAGTTAGCTTCTGCTGTTTTCCAGATGGTGGCTGGGAGATTTATAAATGCTTACTCTTCAAATGATTGGACACTTGGAGTTGCTTTTCGTGCAAGGTATGTGTTGTATGTGGGGCATGGTGGAGAGTTTATCTGTGCGATTGACACACAACATATGTCATGGACCATTAAATAATTCAATAAATGCTAAAAAACCTAGCCTATTTGATGAGTTAATATCCAATAAATTATATAAGGATGCAACTTTAGTGTGTTCAATTTGACCGAACCAATTAAGCAAATATGTGGACTTAGGGTGCTTGAGTTTGTTCTACTGTAATCAAGCGTTACTTGACTTGCTCAAGTTAGAAGCCAACTCTGTTTGGCTGCTGTGAACAATTATTAGGATTACGGAATGATTAGTTTATGGCTGATGCAGTCTCATTTTCTGGCAGATGATTAATATTTCTGACTTTAGGAAAGCGAATGTTTGGTTTAGTCGTTAGAATTGTTTGGCCCTTAGCGGTTAGGTCAATGCGTTTGGCTGCTGTGTAACAATTATTAGGATTACGGATGATTAGTTTATGGCCGATGCAGTCTCATTTTCTGGGCAGATGATTAATATTTCTGACTTTAGGAAAGGGGATGTTTGGTTTAGTTGTTAGAAAATTTTTGACCCTTAGAAGTTAGGTCAATGCGTTTGATATGGACAAAAAATAGTAGTAGTTGGTAAAGAGATGCAACTGCTGCTGATTCAAAAAACTATATTTATAGGGAAAAAAGTTCATTTATTACGAATACACACACAAAGTTAAGTGTAATTTCTTAATTAATCTTTTCTATTATTGTTTGATTTACATTAAAAAATTAAAAGAAAAGAAATATGGTATTTGAAAGTAAATTATATGTGAAATAATTGTTTGACATAGTAACAGCAGCAACTGGAAAAGGTTTACCAAATGATTTAACGTTTGTAACCAAACATCTTTATGTTGTGATTAGTTATTCACGATCCTTAAATAGTTATCTTGCATCATATAAATATTGATTTCCACCTGTTTTCTACGCTATCTGCTGGAGATTATGAAATTCCTTGTAGTTCCATCTGGCGCGGTCCAATTTGAATGCTTTTACAATTGATTCATTTTTTCTCTGTGTACCTTATTTAAAAACGAACTTTGAACTGGAGAATTAATTATAAGAACTTCGTCTTTCAAACAGCCTGCTTACTCAAGGACTAGCCGGAATTCAACCAGTTGATGTTCCAGGAATTGAGAATGTATGAGTTTTCTCTCTTTTCTTTGATTTATTTTTTTCTTCCCCAACATCATAGTGTGGCAATTCTTGCAATTAAATTTATCAAAGAAAGCAGGACTTTTAATAGCATATGATATGATTTTAAGTTTTTATACTGTGCAGGTTGATGTTACTGATGTCATTGAAGGTCACTCTTCTTATCTATGGGCTACACAAGAGATTTTGGAGCAACTTGAATTGGATGCTTATTATCCTGTTTTCAGAAGCCCTGCCGGTCATAAATAGAGAATTTTTTGGCAAATTTGATTTACTCTAAATTCAAATTAGACTTGCAATTCTTGCTGCAACACGAGGATTGATATTTTGCTTTAAATATTTGTATAATTCTTCTGATTTGGCCAATTCAGCATTGCATATATTTTCTGATTGAGCAAAATCAGCTTCCTCATGCTTCAATTTTGGTTGCTTTTCCTGTACATATTACAAATTAACAAATACCTTGTTACATCTTCAGTAAATATTATCCATATCAACATAATTTATCTTTGGCAGGTTCTGCTTATTTCCATGAACTATACACTATTCACATCAAACATTTTATAATTTTAACTGGGGAAGAGCTATATTTGCAGAGAAAAAATTGTTAGGGCTAAGCCAAGTTTGTTACTAGATAAAATTATTCTTGTACTTAATTGCTATGCTTTTCTTAAAATTATTATAACTAGTATTTGCATTCTTTGTTTTTCAATTAAGTTGCTTTCCATCTAATTTTTCTTTAATGGGAGAGATATTAATGTATATAAAATTATTAATATTAAATCAAATTAAAAATGGCAACTCTTTTTAAGACTAATATAATGAGTAAAAATTTTAAAAATAAAAAATAAGCTACATGTGATTGCATAAGAGTAAATTCAAATCACGTTGAAATAAGAGTGTAGTGAATATTTATCAAAACTGGTAAATAAAATAAAGAATATTTATTTTATTTCTCATAATATTTTTTACAACTAGTTAAATATGTATTTTTTTTTATTTTCTCATAGTTAAAAAGTTTAATTCTTTTTAAAAATTAAATTAATTTATTTGAACATATTTCATCAATTTTTTTCTAGGCATTATATTTTTATAGATTCTAATTAAAATGTATATAAATTAATATTATGGTATATTTTATTAATTTTCAACTAATTTATATGTACTAGAATACAATTTTTTTTATATTAATATTAAGAATATCAAAAAACAATATTTAAATTTAATAAAAATTAATAATAATAATAATTTACATACATTAAAATATTTTTAATAACATTCATTAATTAATCTAAAGCTTGCAAAACGACGTCATTCTGTCTAAGCCGCTATGCGCAGGACTACTACGCCCAGCTGTGCCCGATACGAGTAAAATAGACAGAGAGGCGGACAAGAGATAGAGACAGAGAGGGCGGGCATGGATAGGAGTAGAGAAGTAGGTGGCGGAGGTGGTGGTGGAGGAGGAGGAGACGAGAAAGCTACAAATAATCAAAATCAACACGAAGGTAAAGGTTCCAAAGGAAAATCATGTAAAGGATATCTGTATTACTCTTCTACTCTTAAATCGAACGGCACCAATCCTCGCTGCATCGGGATCCCTCGTACCCTCCAACAAGGTCTCTCTCTCTCTCTCTCTCTCTCTCTCTCTGTGTCTTATTTTCCATGTGGTTCTTGAGAAACTGTGTATCGGAAAAGGAAATTAAACCTTTAGATTCTAATATGATCGCTTAATTTTGATGACTGTTTTTATTATTATAATTATAATTTTTCGGTGCTTTGATTGAAAATTTTATGCGATTGTTGTTGATTTCTTGTTTAATTGTTAAGTCTTCCGCGAAAAGTATGAAGCTTTTTTTATATTGGATTCAGGGAAAAGGAAAGCTTTTTATTATGTTTGGTAATATGATTTTTAGTTTTTCTTTAAGACCTCTTTGGAGTAGCTTGTTTCCTTACAACATAATGGTCATGAATTATCTTCTTATTCTTCTAATAATGCCTTTTATGGTAGATATATTGATGGGCATGAGGAAGCAGACATGCATGAAGTATGATAACTGTTTGAGCACCTTAGAGAATGACTTATCTTAAGTCTTCAATGTAAGACATACACCGAGTAACGTGTTCTTATGCAATCATCGGTGTTTTTGGTAGGCTTAGCTTGGACACTCTAGTCATACGCAAAAGTTGTACTTCCTTCATTTACTCCATTTTGACCCACCTCTACAATTGGAACTATCTTTCCCGGGATATTATGGTTAGAGGACCCAAGACAGGTGGGTTTGTTGGATATTACAATAAAGGAACAAGTGCTTCTTGCTTCTACTCATCTTGAGGGTTATGCACACCTGTGGTTTCAAATGTGATATGAAAATTTGGATTGGACTAAAGTTATGGAAACTTTGCATGCGCAGTTTGGTGTCACTCACTCAGAAAACTTCTTTGGTGATCTTATCAAGTTGGAACAAATGGGCAGTTTAAAGGACTATCCATATTACATTTAGTGCTTGCTGAGTCAGGCAGGATATCTTACACTTCTAGAAGTGAGTTGATTTGTTATTGGCCTTAAGAATATGATACTTCTTTTTGAATCGGCTCAACTATGGATGCCAACTTCAACAACTAGTGCCACACCTCTCCCGTAGAAGTAAAAAAGGTCTTCTTCATTGCGACAAGGTCCTATGATTCAAAGGCTATTCCTGATACAATAAAGACATTGTGGAGAAAATGGTTCATGTTTGAAATGCAATGAGTGTTTCTCACCCAGGAGCCATTGTGGATAGCAATTTTTTATTGGAGGTATATAGAATGAGGATGAAGAGCTTGAAGAATCCCCATGCCAATGCAACGAATTAAGTCATAGTTGGAGCTAGTAACTTATTTCCATTTTCTGTTTCCCAGCTTTTACCATGGACGACATGTGTCCTGCACATTGCCATGTACCTGGCTTTGTACAATGACAAGCAATCACAGTGCTTGTGATCCACATTCATTTTTCTTTTTAGTTGTGGGGTCAGCTAGTGCAATTTGTGGATACTAGTTAGGTTTTCTCTTTTTTTGGTTAGTTGTTGGTTTAAGTTATGGTCTTTTGGGTAGTGGCAGTGGCACTGTATCTTTGGATTATTTTTTGTGGCACTTTTGTTACTAAAGCTTGTATATGTATATTCATTAGTATAAATGAAAGAGGTAGTTAGTATTTTAGTTCAAAATATTTTAGAGGACCAAGAGCTCATCACTAAACCAGCTGTTATTGTGTTTAGGTAAATGAAAGATCAAACTAGAAAGCAACATTCTTGTTTCAATAGAAGACCCATTGTCCTGTAGTGTGTCAACACATCATCTCAAACCCATGCTTATATTATATTGATTAGTTTTCATAATTATTACGGGGTTGCTCTGCAGGATACCATTAATGATCTTCCTCATATTATTGGTTCTACATAAGATTCTTTGAGTAGATGATAGTGTACTTTATTTTGATGATATACAAAGTAACCATGAGAAAATCTCAATTCACCATCAGTTGTACTGGGCCCAATGTATATGATTGGAAATTTATTACATGCTTGCATGCAATATGGTGCTGTGCTTTGTTGTGCAAGTGCTTTTCAATCACTCACCTCTGCTTTCTAAGTGAGAAAAGCTGCTCTCATTTTGGAATTGTATTTAGGCTTTGATAGTAAAAATTGTCATTTCCTTTGTTACATGAATCTTTTAATCACTTATCTTTTTTATACGTACTAATATATGATTTTGATGACCAGTTCCCAATTACATTGTTGGACAATCTGAGGCTGAAGCTTCTAAAGAGGGGAGGAGTCTTAGAGATTTTTATTATGCTTGTGCTGGGTATTCGGTGTATATCAGTAAAGATCATTCTAAAGATAAGCAAGTGACAAAAACACAACTGCCAGTCTGTGTGGGCCTTGAGGTCTCTCTCTCTCTTTCTCTCTCTGTGTGTGTCACACACTTTTTTCCTTTTAGCATGTATGATTTGAATCTGCAATTGCTTGCAACTTTTTTACTTGATTCCACCTTGTGTGAGAAAAGAAAGTGGACAACCTTTTTGGGACGGAGGGAATATGTTGTATTCTATGTTTGATCCCTAATTTCTTGAGAACAAAAAAATTGCAGCCTGAACAGCATGTGTTTTTGCAGCTTTTAGTGGATAGAAGAGTTACTACTGCTAATAATGCATCTACTCCGGCTCAAGTTCATAGTAGAGAAGGTAAGAAGATCACCATGATTTATGCAAGATCTTATTGCACTTTGATTTCAGTGAAATCACTGTCTAAACATGTTATCTGAACATAATAGGTTGTGAAATCTGCTTGATGCATGCCAATAGGAAACATAATAACAATGAGTTTCTATGCTTTTTGCTACATGTAGTTGCTATATGCTGGGACAATATGTCTCGTACATATACACATAAATGTGCATATATGTTTGATATATATGTATGTTAATGTCTTTATAGTGTATGAACAAGGACCAGGGGGGATTGGTGAGGGGGAGAGGAAAGCTACTGCCCCTCCGGTACTCAAAATGATGGCTGTTCATGTCATTGTGCTGTTTTCCATTAAATGACCCACCATCATTGGAGTTCTCTCTTGAGGATCCAATCCATTTCTTTCTAGAAATGCTTTGGACCAGATGAATATCTCAAATAATTAGTTGATTCTCTCTCTCTCTCTCTCCAAAAGGGAGAAAAAAAAAAATTTCTCTCCGAACAACTAGAAAATGAAGAACAAAAAATTAGTTTAATCATATGTTCTTGTACACCTTGAATCTAGTATCTCTAACCCAATATCTAGACTAGAAGGTTGCATATTGAAGGCATGAGAGGATGCACTTCAGGCGAAATTGCAAAAATTTGTGAGTCTGTTGAATTTCTCTTCTTGGGGCCCTGCTTCAGAAAGTTTACGGTCAGATAATGGCCTTGAACTTGTTTTTGACTATGCTTAAGGAAGCCAAAAATAAAATAGATCTTGTTTAGGCTGTATTATATGCTAAATTCATCATTCAAAATAAACTAAAAACAGCCTGTTGGCTTTTCATGTGCCAATAAAGAATGTTCAAAATGTGAATCAGGGGATTGCAATGGATGGCTACTTCCAGGAGCTAGTGAATAAATGTTCGTATTGATTTGAAGAGTGAAAAGGATTTTTGCAATTTCAGAAATATTTTGTTAGTAGAGCACAGTTGAACTCCATGATTTTTTTAGTGTCACAGTGATTTGAAGCAGTGTGGAGCATCTTTGCTTCTAACACTATTAGAGATTTAACAGAGGCTGATGCTGTATATTTTCTCTCATTCAAAGTTGGAATAGATGGGAGTAAGATTTGAGGACAATTCTGGACTTTTCATTTAGTAAAAGTGATAGACGCCCAATCTTTTGCGAATTCAGTAACCCAGTCTTTTTTCATATTACAGGGTACACATATGTACATATAATGTGTTTGTACGTGTAAATATATTGGAAGATGTATATTTAGTGATGCTAATGAAAGATGATTTTGTTGCCGATACAAGCCAGTTTTTGATGCAAGGATTTTATTAAGCCGTGTCCTATCATCGTAGGAATGAAGTACTTCGTTTATTGTGATTTGTACAGCTAATTGAAAATTATCTCAAAAGTTACCCCTTTTAATCTTCTTCCCCCCTTGTAGGTTTGTCTATTGGCCAAAAATCATTGCCTTCAAGCTTTGCTTTATTTATTTATTTATTTTTTATTATTTCAAGGCATTATATAGACATTAATAATGTGTTCATTGCTCTATGATTCTCAAATGGGATGTTTCTTATATTTTTATCTCATTTATTTTTTTCAATTTTTTCCTTGAAGATGGCCGGGAACTTCCTCATCATCGAACACATAAACCATCCCATTCTGTGGGAGATGATTTCTTGAACAGGCAAGCAAATCCATTCAATTATTAGTAAATATGTGCTGATTTATTGATGAATAAAGTATTAAACCATCAGGTTTTTGTGCAAACTGCAGGTATACAAGGAATGCAAGCCTGGTTGCATCAGGGGTGGCAAGAAACATGCGAAAAGTGGGGAATTATTTAAAAGAAAGTCTGGATGACATCTTATTCCCATACCGAAGGCGACCAAAGTGAGTTTCTCACTTCTCAGTTTGGGGTACCTGAACGAAGAGAATTAGCTAGATGAAGTAAAATCATGTTTCATCTGCTATTTGCATTAAACTATGTAATTTTCTTGTAACACCACTTTCATCCCCACTCTGGCACCTTCTTAACAATGGAACACGGGGCAAGTGGTAGAGGGAGATTCTTTCTTGTTCATTCACCAGACAAAGATGTTAATGGTTAAAATGTTAAAATGATGTTGTTTATTGAATAGATAATGTTGAGTCCTGTTGAAGAGGAGTGGGGGTGACAGGGCTTTTCTTTTTTTTTTTTTTTTTTTTTTTTTATGTATGATACAATAAGCTAATAGTCTTCTTCAATTACACCTATCATGCAAATTATTGATTTGCATGACAGTTTCTGAGAAAATTATGGATAAGAAAGCAACACAACACTATAGGCCAAAGGATGAGGTTGAGTTGTGTGCTAGTAGTTTAATTGCATCTCTTTTCTGAAGACTAAATGGCAATGTCTTGTAAATTGGACGCTATCTATTGGTTGGTTTATTGGTTCAACTTAATATTTAAAAAAAATTAAAACAATTTTAATACTTATTTATTTTAATTAATGTGTATTTATTTTATAGAAACGCATGACTTAATTTTTTTTTATATTTTTATTAAAATAAGTGAAGTCAAACTTTATATAGAATTTGGAGAAATTATTAGATAGACTAATTTTATCATGTCCATTATAGACTAATTCAACAGAAATATGATACGTCAATTAATTATGTTACATCACTCATAAACTAATTCAATAAAATCATATCAATTAATAATGCTATAATATATATGAGTGATGTGGTGTCAATTAATTATGCTACATCACTCATAAACTAATTCAACAAAATCATATCAGTTAATGATGCTATAATATATATGAGTGATGTAGTATCATTAATTGATATGTTGTATTTCTATTGGATTAGTTTGACGTGATTCAGTTTACCTAAAAATTTCTATAGAATTTGTTTGTAAAGTATAATACCCACAATTATTTTTAATTAATATCAAATATAATAACACTTTAACTATTAGTCATCAAATAATATTTTTCCAACCTTAATTATGATATGCAAACTCTATTACAATAATTTAAAAATTATCAAAGAAATCAATAAATATATTTTTAAATCTAATAAAAATATTGTTTCGCATAAATTAAGAAATATATGTAATTTTTAATTAATACTGAAATCAACTATATTTTTTGGATTTATGATGATCAACTTTTGTATTTAATAAAAAAAAAATACTTTCACATAAATTATTAAAAATATATAGATATATAATACTTATATATATTGGTTTGTAATTTTTACTCTTAATAATTTTCATATTTATTTTATTAAATATCTTGAAAATTTACCACAATTCACAGCATTTTTCAAGTGTATAATTAATTTAAAAAACTTAATTTATTTATTAGCTAATAATTGAAATTTAAAAAAAGTAGTAAATTATCAATCATGCCACCTTTTTTTTTTATTTAATCAAAGTAGCCTTGGATAATAATATAAATTTAAATATTTCTATGGTATTAATTAGTGTAAATATTTAACCTAAATGATATATATTTTTAATTATATATTTAGACTTTATTAATTTGTAATAATAATTCATGTTAATTATCAATTAGTCCTTATTAATTATATTTTATTATTATAAACAGTTTTGCTAGAAACTAGGAATCAAATGAAAAATCATTGCACTAAAAAAAATAAATAAATAAACAGATGTATTACCACAGTTCTACCATTTTTTTTAAAAGTTTTTCTAAGGTATTTTTTTTTCTTATCTCGAATGACATATGAATATATATGTTCTTAAAAAGACATATGTCCATGGCTTAATATGCAAATATGTTCGAGATGTATTTATCTTATTGTGTTAATGAAATTATATATATATATATATATATATATATATATATATATATATATATATATATATATATATATATATATATATATATATATATATATATATATATATATATATATATATATATATATATATATATGCTTTTGATGTGGGCATAAAAAAAAAAATTGCATATATATTTTTTTGCCCTAACAATGAAATCGTTTTTTTTTATTATTTGATATGAATTTTTTTTTTTATGTTAACATGCAAAACATTTTTTTTTATTATTATTATGAATCGGTTTTTGTTTTGTTACTATATAAAACAAATGTTATCATATTATATTATTATGAAAATATTTTTATTTTGTTTTATATATATATTTTCGTTTCTTGTTATATATTATTGTTATTTTAATAATAATTTGATTATCATTTTTATGAAAAAAAAATATTATTTGATGTTATTTAATTTTCATTAAGTAAATTATAGTTTCTGAAAAATTAGTACCATATTCTAAATTCTAATTTCTGAAAAAATTAGTATTATTTATAGTTTCTGAAAAACTAATACCATATTCTAAATTCTAATTCTTAAAGAAATTAGTGTTATTTATAGTTCCCAAAAAACTAGCATCATATTCTAAATTCTAGTTTCTGAATAAACTAGTATTATTTATAGTTATTGAAGAACTAATTAGATAAATAACTATTTATATTTCAAATTTTAGTTCTTGAAGAAACTAGTATTATTTATAGTCCCTAAAAAACTAATTAAATAAATAACTAAGGTATAAATATCATTTCTAATATCTCTAGTCCTTCTGGGACTCTTATATAAATATCATTTTCATAAGGCATATATCAAACCTATCTTTAACTACTATACTAATTGAATAACGGAACATGATCATTTTCATAATAAAAGAATTATTTTTCTCATAATCAATGATAGAATGAGTCTAGCTCTATTTTAATTACCTCATTCCATGATGATCAATCATGTTTATACTAATATTCAGTTATACTTATAAATTTTGGATCTATATTTTCTCTTATAACAGTAAGAGCTACTGTTGAGGCAAATTCATCGTTGACGATAATTAAATTTCTATCAACTCTTTCTTATATCACAAAAATGATTGAGATTTCATAGTTTTCATTTATATGATCATCAATTCCAGAAGTCATATCTGAAAAATCTAATTATTCTGTTATCTCAGTCTGTATCTCATAATTGGCTATAATTCTTTGACTGAGATCTTCATTTTTAGGAGGTTTCTCTTTATGAGATTTTATGAGTGACGCTACTTTTCTTTTCCGCGGATTTTTGTTTTTAGTTCTAATTTACTATTCACACTTCTGGCGTGTAGTGAGATTGATTGATTTTCTATTTGCAATTAGAATTACAACCCTTGCTAGGGTATTAGCAGCTGTAATATGAAACTTTGTCACTCTTTTAGCATCTATAAATGCATTTGGCAGTTAAGTTGCAATTTGTTATAATTGTATTATTTTGTGAACTTTTGGTTGACTCTAACTTGTACGTAGACTAAAATTATTTAAAGGGTTTTCATTCCAATAAATTTCTCGATATTCTTTAGCACTGCAGGTGCTTTTCATCTCCGAATGTCGAGAAATATTCCTCATCAAAATAAATTCTTAGTTTATTTTGTGAACTCATTATTGCACATTAAGATAGTGATATTAATATATTTATGGTACAAAAAAAAATTAGCGGCTCATGTCCTTATACAAGTTTCAAGGGAGAGTATATATGATGTACACAATGGCATTCATGCCAAACATTCAAGATTTAATTATTTAACTATAAGTTCAATGCTTGAACTGCAGGTTCAACGTAATATATTGTGCATATATAGTGGGGATAAAACAGTAATGAAATAACTCATTATAATACACAACTTGTAAAATCCTTGCAAATTACTCCTTCAAGGAGTTTACATAAAATCATCAATATTGAATTGAGTTGTGTCCTCTATATGGGTGGTTTCTTTTTCAGAATATCATGATCTACCAAATGATTTATAACATTCACTTTAGGGAATACAGTTGTACTAGTTGGCATTATTTGATGATTTCGCGTTAGCAATTATTCTTTCAGAATTCTCATTATTTACCCAATGATTTATAGCATTCACTTCAGGGAATGCAGTTGTACTAATGGACATTATTTGATGATTTCTTATTAACAATTATTTTTTGCAACCACTAGAAAAATAATATTTATAAATTTTCACTTTTTATTCTGCTACTATAGGAGTATGTAACTTTATTACCTTATAATTTTAGCTGTGCAATAATTTTAAATATGATTGAATTATATTCTTAAATAGATTTCAAGTCTTATAGGCATAGATTTAGCCAATCATATTAAGCTTATGATAGTACCACATATTTCAAGTGATTATATCTATATTTAAAACTCTTCTAGAAAATATAAAAATCATTAATAGTGAGATATTTAACTTTTAAATCCTCACTTAAATAAGATTTAAGTAGATAATAGCTTTTGCTTTTGCTTTTGCTAGCATTTAAATGCATTTCATTATCGACAACTCACGTCAAAAATTATTCCCATTGAATTCAAGAGCATATAAAAATTATTAACCAAACTTTAATTCACTATACTTCACTTTATTTAAATAACTTAATTTATATTTATTTAAAATATATCTAAATAGATCAATAAATTAATATTAATTTTAACAAACATTAAATTCATAATTTATCCTACCAAGAAAAGGTAAGCACTAATTATACTTTTTTATACCAACATAAATCCAATAATATATGCAATCCAGAAATAAATTCATCAATTTACAAATTAATAAAACCATGTCACTTATATAATTTATATTCATCTCATCTCACATTTAAATATCTAATTGCTTTCATATTTAATGCATATTGACATAAGTAAATTCAAAATATATATAACACAAACAACTTTCTTTCTTGTAGGCTATTCAATTAACAAATATATATATATATATATATATATATATATATATATATATATATATATATATATATATATATATATATATATATATATATATATGAGACATGTATTGTGAAATATCCTGAATTTTTAATTATTTTTCTAAAATCCTATTTTGTACGGAATGGTAATATTTTATTATTTTATTTATTTAGTTAAGTAAATATTAAAGTTATATTTTATTAAAATGTATATTTTTATATATCATTTGAATTTGTATTAGTAATAGTAATTATATTACAACATTATATATGTATTGTTAATGGTAATTTTATTTAAGTATTATATATGTATATACCATTAAAGAAAGTAATATGTATATTATTATGAAAAATGTTAATGTGAATTTTTGGAGGAATTATATTTTGAGTATTAATAAAGGTATTAATTAATATTATAAGTTTAATTATAATATCTTTATCGGAAGTTTCGATTTCCGTTATAAATATATTTACTATTATGAATAAATTTTATTAATTGAACTATTATTACCGTTCATAATATTATTGTTATATATATAAATTTATGTTGTAAATTATTACTATTATGATTATTAGTATTATTATTAGTACTATTATTATTATTATTATTATTATTGTTGTTGTTGTTATTATTATTATTATTACTATTAGTATTATTATTATTAGTATATATATATATATATATATACGGAGAAGATAGTGGCAGCCTGCAGGGAGAGGTAGCAGAGAGAGAGAGAGAGAGAGAGAGAGAGAGAGAGAGAGAGAGAGAGAGAGAGAAGAAGAAGAAGGAGTAGCTGCCAGCCATCCGACCACCGTCCGGCCATCAAAAGTCGACACGCACCGGCTAGAAAGGTTCCTGTGGTGTTGACCAAGCTGCCCACCGAAGATCGCCGCCGTCTGTCGTTTTCAGCCGCCGCAATGTCCGCCGACAAGAAATTTTAAGCTAAATTCTGGCCAATTCCATCGTCAATTCAAGGTGATTTTGGTACCATTGGACTCCTCTTCCTCTAAGCTTTACTTTGGTATATAAATTACTAATATTGGATGAGGTTGAATTTGACCGAACTCCAATGATCGACCGGATTGCTGACGCAGGTTTCAACGAACAAGAAGAAACAAATTATATTTTCGGATTCTACGCGTTGAGATAAGTCCATTGGTAGTGAGCTTGTGACGATTTATTAACGTTCACGTTTTTTGGTGAACATTATTTATCGTAATTCGTGACAAAAGTTTATTCTAATTAAGTGAGTCGTTCTTGTTCTAATCATATCATTTGTTATTCAGAGTCAATGTATCTGACTTTTGTCGTCAAGGTCGCACTTTCGAAAGAAGTTAATCGGTTGTGTCATCAACTAGGTGAGTGATACTCACTAATGTATTATTCTGTTTCCATATACATCTGCATTTCTGTGTGTATATATATATGTATATTATGCACTACTACTGCATATAAGCATGTAACATTTGATTGTGAATGATGAATTAATCTTCTATATTCTGTGCTGTATTATGGTTGTGATTGACGGATGGAGGTCGGGAGGATGCAGTTTCACTTAGGAACTTTTGAGATAAATATGGTTATGGATACTATTATGATTATGATTCTATTGAGATTTAGAAGATGAGCTGTGACTGATGGATGCTGGCCGGGCTTGATCATCGCCACGGCCGCTGTTAGTCGGGTCAGGGCTGCGTGGTACAGACCAGTGACGGCTGGGCCTCTTGGATATAAGAGACAGATTATTAAATTCAGAGAGCCAGGATAAGGGGATCAGCTCCCCATATTGAGATTAGAGTGGTACTGTGCACCGTATTTCGTCCTTGTTTGATGATATGAATTATCTGTCTCTGTGACATAGTGCATAGCATGTGCATTAGACATCTACCTGTAGGATACCAGTTTAATATATTAGCTGGTATTATTCACTGAGTCGGACGCTCAATTCTGTTTATTTCGTTGTTTTCAGGTCAGGGAATAAGCTTATGAAGCAGTTGTGATTGAGTAAACTGCCAACTTCTCTTCGACAGTAATTTATAATATTGAATAGTAAGATTATATGTAATATATGTATAATTGTAATAATAGCTCTAGAACTCCGCAATATTATACTTTGTATTTGTAGATTGTCTAATACTCAGTTATGTATTGTTGAAGAGTTGTAATCTGTGGTTAAGCAGAATCTTTTTATAAATTTATTACTTTTTGAGATATATGGAATAAATGAGTTGTTGGCCCAGCGACTGATTATTTTATATTGATATTATTTGGATCTTCTTACCTCATTGGGCCCATAGCCCTTTTCAGTTTTAGACTTTCTGTTATGTGTTTTGAGTTAGGCTTACTACGAGCATTGATAGCCACGTGCATTTCCCGTGTTCTAGTGCCGGTCACGTGTCCTTGGGTTCGGGGCTTGACATATTGTCCATAAAATAAATTTTGAGTTAAGATGCTAAAACCGAAAGATATGTAATAATATATACACTAGTATAATCGATCTCAAATTAATGAATCAAGTAAACCTACTAATATGAACGTAAGATTACCCTTTCCCCACAAAGCAAGTCAATCAATTAATAAATAAATAATTTAGAGTTGGATTTTATGCCAAAAAAAAAAATATAAATCATGACTTTAAAACTATGCATAAAATGTGTTGTTATAATTGATAACCAATTAAAAGTTGCAATTTGGTTGGTCAATCAAATAGGCCATACCCATCATTCCAATACACATAAAAAATAATGAAAGTCCTAAAACAGAAAAATCAAAGCAAAAGAGTTTATCTTAATATTATTGCCATACATAGGTACTTTATTGACATCCAATTTATTCAACGCGTGTAGTTTAAATCAAATTTATTAGTTATTCAGAAATATAAAATATCAATTTTCAGGGATATCTATTTTATTTATTTGATTGGTTGTTCAGGAACTGTAGAGATTATTGGTTGTTCAGGAACTGTAGAGATTATTGGTTGTTCAGGAACTAGAATTTAAAATATAATTCTAGTTTTTCAGGAGCTATAATTTAAAATATAGTTCTAGTTCAGGAACTAGAATTTAAAATATAGTTTTAGTTATTCAGGAACTTAGATTAAAATTCTCAGGAATTTATACCTTAGTTGTTTATTCAATTAGTTTTTCAGGAACTGTAAATAATACTAGTTTTTTCAGAAACTATAATTTGAAATATAGTGCTAGTTTTTCACCATAATTTAAAACATAACGCTAGTTCTTTAGGAACTAGAATTTGATTAATATGGTGCTAGTTTTTTGGGAACTATAAATAATACTAATTTATTCAAGAATTAGAATTTAAAATATGAAACTAATTTTTCAGAAACTATAAATAATACTAATTTTTTTTTCAGGAATTAGAATTTAGAATATGACACTAGTTCTTTAAGAATTATAATTTACTTAATGAAAATTAAATAACATCAAATAATAATTTTTTTTCATAAAAATGATAATCAAATTATTATTAAAATAATAATAATATATAACAAGAAACGAAAACATATATATAAAACAAAACAAAAATGTTTTCATAATAATATAATATAATAACATTTATTTTATATAGTAACAAAACAAAAACCGATTCATAATAATAATAAAAAAATATTTTGCATGTTAACATAAAAAAAATTTCATATCAAATAATAATAAAAAATAACGATTTCATTGTTGAGAAAAAAATGTATATGTAAATTTTTTATGGCCACATCAAAAAGCATAAAAAATATATATATTTAATTTTATTAACACAATAAGATAAATGCATCTCGAACATATATGCGTATTAAGCCATAGATATATATTTTTTTAAGAATATATATGATTCATGTGTCATTCGAGATGAAGAAAAAAAATTACTTTAGAAAAACTTTTAAAAAAAATGGTAGAACAAATTCATGGTAGAACAAATTCATGGTAGAATAAATTCATGCTGATAACGTGTTATAAATATAATGGAGAAAAATAAGAATAAAGAATATGGAGAAAAGAATAATTTTCTAATTATTCCATTCAATAATATTAAGCCGTTTATATAAAGTACAAAAGGAAAAGAAATAGGAAATTTTTCTAATAAGAAAAATATAATTAATATTAATATGAAAATTAAAATATTCATGTATATGAAAAGACATTAATTAAATCCTATAATATATTTTAACCTTTTTTTTATATTCTTTATTCTTATTTTTTTCATTATATTTACAACATTATAAAATATTTTTTAATAATAGTAATAATAATAACTGTAAAAAAAATTAACCATCTGCATCAGATTCAGTCCCGGAGTTATAAAGCAGAAATGCACGTTTAACATTCATTTAAAAAAAGGTAAAAAAAAAAAAAAAGAAGAAAAAAAAATTAACGACGAAGCAACAGCGAAATATCAGTCTCTCTGTATCGCTTCGCAAAATTTCGCAATGGCTGCCATTGAAATTGCATAGAAAATTTGGGAGAATTACTATAATTAACGACAACCGATTGCCTTTAATTCTATTTAGGGTTCCGAATTGAAAAGTTTGGTTTTTTCCATTTCGATTTGTTTTAGGGAACTGTCATTGAAGAGATTTGAAGTGCCAATTTCTCTAATTTTTTTTTCTTTTTTTTCCCCAAATCATCGAATGTCCGCAATTGCGGCTTGTAGACGGGTCCGTCAATTTGGGACCAACTCAGGGATCATTTTTGGTAGAAATTCCAATTCCTTTGCTTCCATTTCTCCATGTAGACAGATTTCTCAGCTCGTCAAATCCAACGGAAAGCGAATGTTTCTTGTCGACACTTTAGCCCTTGTAATTATTGTTATTATTATTATTATTTTTTTCAATTAATTTGAACAAATGCAGAATCTCGAATGATCAAGGTATTTGGGTTTTTAGGTCAGAAGATTGGAGGCAGAGGGCGTGCCCTCAAAGCAAGCTGAAGCAATTACGGCTGCCATTACTGAAGTTTTGAACGACAGCTTGGAAAATGTATCTCAGTCAGTTGTCTCAAAAGCAGAGATGCAGAAAGTAAGCTTGTTTCTTTGAAGTTAGTTCAATTTTATTGGAAAGTTTTAATCTTTGTTCTGATTTTCTAATTTGGGTCTGCTTTTATTGGTAGAATGAATTGATTCAAAATACCAATTTGTCCAAATTCAAATCTGACGTCCAGAATTTGCAGGTATGGCTTGTTCTTTCACTGTAATTGAAATAAGTTGGATTCTCGATTAAATTATTCTAAATATTGTGATGAATTTTATTGATTAGGCACCTAGATTTTACAAATATATCTAATTGAAAGTTATAGGGTAAGGAATTACCATATACATCATGGAATAATCTATAGACACTCCAAATCAAGAGTTTGGCTATAATGGGTTGATAGAATTATTCTGCTTACTCTCCATGTATGCGTGTGCTATTAATTAGTAAATTAATTTTTATTACCATTGCTTGGTGGTGACTGGTGAGAGATGTTGATCTTCACATTTTAGCCTTTTGGCTCTTGTCAATATTGCTTAAATTTGATTGTGGCAGTTATTCTGTATATGTTGGGATTATGAAGATCATGTCAATATTGTCAATATTCTGTCAATATTGCTATTATGAAAGTATGTTTTCCTTGCTCTCACTATCTCTCTTTTTGTAAATCTGTTTTATGCAATAAAAAATTTATTTTTCACATTAGACCTTCATAAAGTGTGACTAGTTTTGATAATAGATCAACACTTTTTTTTTTTTTTTGAGAGAACAAATCAACATTGATGAAGAAAAAAGAAAGCATTATGCTCAAAACATGCAAGTCGGAGTAGACTTCATTAGATAAGAAAAATTCTCTTTTCAACGTTCATTCTCTTCATAATCTTTTACCAGAAGCTTTCTCAAAAAGTTTCTTTAGGTGTTTGGAAGGCAGGCATGTTGGCTACTGACTTCCTTGGCTTCCAAACTAAAAGCAGCCTCTTTCTTATATAACATTAGGACCAAACTCATACTGATTCCACTCAAGGAATCATGGTATGAGAAAGGGAGCATAAGCTATGGACTGTGGGGATGTGCATTCCATTTTAAGTTTATATTTCGTGGAAGGTAATGCAATTCTGTTGTTGATTTTGAAGGCTCAGTATTTAGAGATAGGGCAGGAAAAGCATGGGATTTTTGTTTTCTTCATTGGCCTTCTTATGAAATGCTTAAGGAAGCAAGAAATATGGTTGACCTACCTTGGAAGCAAATCTAGTTAAACATTGATATAGTGCTAGACTTAAGGAGAAATACCAGAATATGAAATAATTAAATATCAAGGTGGTGTTTGGTAATTCCATTCAGCACTGAAAATTAAAATTTTCAGCGCTTTTTAACTTTAAGGTGTTTGATAATGCACGTTTTTGGAATCTCAATTAAACTAAAAATTACTTGAAGTGTAAAATGTTAAAATGTTGTTTATTGAATACAATAAGTCATTAGGTTTTTAAACAAATTTTATAATTTAAATATTTAAGCACTTCTATTATTTAATGCTTAAAATTCATTTCTTAAATTTTTAGCACTTAATTTTTAGTTTTACCAAGTACCACCCAATTCAAGAGAGAATGCAAACACTTGTCAGTATTTAATGCAAATTGTTAAACCAAACCTTATCAAATTTAGTTAGACAGTTTGGCTGGTTTAGAATTAAAACAATCCAACCTGGTTTGGTCTAGTTTGCAAAGGAAAGATAAATAGACCAAATTATACCATAAGTTATGCATAATTAAATGACTAACTTATCCTCATTTAACAGTGAAACTGTGTATTAATGTGTTAGAACTTTATTTCAGGATATTGAACATGCTTATTTCATTTACTTTCTTTTAGACTTTCAGATGTGTGTTTTTTTTTTTCCCCTGTTTAGTAATGTGGAAGAATGCTGGATATGCATGTTTTATATTATATAGCTATGAACTTTATTTATTGATTGTATATTTTTTTATACTTGTTTTTTTGGTCCAAAGTGTTAAAACTACACCAAATCAATTGTATTTCCATATGTTTTCTGTAATTAAATTATTTCCTTTTAGTTTGAAAAATTAATAAATTGCACTTTGCAGTTTTGTTTTGAGTACATTTTGGATTGCTTCAAGCCAAAGCATTACACACCCTTAGAATAGAGATAATTCGAGGGGGAAAAGTTGAGATCCTAACTCAACTTCTCTATCTTCAAAGTCTATGAGTCATTATACTATATATGTATATTTTTATAACTAGAACATAGTTATTAAAGGCACAAGGTGCCCTAGGGCTGAACGAATCATGGAGTGCACCTTTGATAGGTAAGGTGCAAACATAAATAAAATTATCTAGAAAATTCGAAATTAACATCTCACATTCATAATACAACTTACATCTATAGAAGTGTGTTCGAACAATACCTCTTAGTACCTATTCTTTAAGAAAGGCTTGAGAGACTCCATGTGGCAAGAGGCCATTAGCAAAAAAAAAAAAAAAAAAAAAAAAAAAAAAAAAAAAAAAAAAGAGTGGTGGTCAATCATCTTCTTTTTTTCCTTCAGATCGACAAATTTGTGTTCCATGTAGACCTTTCTGTGGAATTATTACTGCTAGAATTATTATGATCCATACTGATCAATCAACCAAGACAAAGGGCTAAACAAATAACTAGGAAAAATGAGAATCAATAGTATAGATAAATAAATGAACATCAACAAATTAAAAAATGTAGATAATGACAGTGAAAATATAACAGAGACATGCCCTTCTTGTGCCTTGCATCTGGAAAAAGGCGTGTGCCTCAGCAATAAGGTACATGCCTGGGTTAGGTTGCCTGCTTGACCACAATATAGAAGAGCTACTGTCTATTGAGCCTTAAGCCTGAGGTGCACCCTTAATATGGATTACTGTAGGTCATCTTCCTTTGATGCTTTTGCATCTGATTGTCACATCTCCAACAATAGCCTTAAGAAGAATTAGCAGCTAAACATAATGGAACAAATTGTTTCTGAATCCCCAAATATGGTAAATATTTCTATGCAACCAAACTTTAGCAAAGACCTGAATAGCCTTTTCCTTTCTTCTTTTTTGATGGCTCTAGAGGAGTAATTATAGAGTTTGAAATTATTGCTAAGCGATAGGATTGTCTTGACAATCCTTATGTTAAAGTTGCATGAGGAAATATATGATCCATTTTTCCAGAGTTTTCCATTGAACAAAGTTTTTCAGTTGCATGGGGACCATTAATCCGCTTCTGTAGTCAATTGACACAAAACAGTGTTCAGGTTAGAGGAACTAAACCCCACTAGGATTCCCTCCCAAACATATTAATATGGTAAGTAATAGGATACCGTTCCAAATGTCTTTGACAAAGTTGTATGAGAAAATATTCCTGTTTCCAGATCATGGCCACTTGCCACAGAACGGACAGTTATTATTCCACTTCTGTTGTCTACTGCACTGGAGAACTGGCTAAAACTAGCAAACCAAGGTATGAAACTATTTGGAAGTAAAGGAAAAAAGGCAGGCTGATTTGTGCTAGCTGTCTTTAATGAATTTTCTCCTGATGGAATCCCAAGTGTAGTTCCCATGTTTAGCAATATCTCAATGAGCCTTTCCTGTTTTACCTTGATTAGGATAGAGACCTATGTAATTTGGATAAATGTTTCTGATCTAGCTGCAGGTTAACCATTAACACGAGTTATTACTGAACGCAGCATCTGTTACCATAGAATGCAGGTTATAGGGAATATTCTGCATGCCAAATGTCAAACCATTACATATTTGAGTGATGATTTACAATTCTACAGTGGAAACCTTGTTTTGTGCCTGAACATTGAGGTTTTCCTCCAGAACCATGCATATTCACTTGGCACTAGAACATATCAGGAACTTCTTTTAAGCATAGCAACTTCTACATAGGCAATTCAAGGTATTAACATCAAGAGCATCCAAATGTACTTATTGATATTTGCCCATTCATTTTATCTTTTGGGTCCAAGGTCCTTTTAGAATACAAATCATGCCTTGTTTCACTCTTTGCTGCTCTTGCTTTACAATTGCAACCTTTTCCGGTGAAAGAATTGCCCTTTTTGCTGTATTGTTTTGACGACCTTTTCTTTTCTTTTCTTTTTATTTTTTTCCTTGGTGAGACTAGAGACTCTGCTTCTGTAGCGATCATTTACTGAAGCACGAAACTAATGACGGAAAAAGAGTCCAGCTATGAAGCATTTTCAATATTACACTAGATCAAGTTGGTGTTATTTAAATTGAAATGCTTTATTGCAGCAAAAGAAGTATTCAAAGAGTTTATAAATATCTTTTTTTCTTCTCTCTCTCCCCCTCATCCCATCCCTCATTATTAATTATTTTCCTTGTGTTTTCTTTTTTTTTTTTTCCCTCATACTGGCTTCTTCCTCACCTAAGCATATTACCAGCCACTTCCTCTCCCAAATTCTCCCCTACTCCACAACAAGATGCCCATTTTGCACATGCACTAGAAAAGAAATCATGACCAACAAACTTCACTATCTATTTCACTCTCTCTCTCTCTCTCTCTCTCTCCCTCTCCCCACCTCTCTTAACATAAAGATCATTTCAGCTTTGTAAGAAGTTCTATTATTATCAATTTCCCTTCTTTTTTTCCTCTTTGCTTTTGATTTCTTTCCTTTTTTTCTTTTCCCCATTTTTTCCCCGTTTCTCTTCTTTTCTTTTATTTCTTGCATATGTTTCTTTATGACTTTTTTTTTTCAACAAGTATATTAGTTAAGAATGCATTTTTCCTTCAAATTGAGACATTTGACGTGTTTCTGTTATTCATTAATGATTTCCTCACATGGGTGCTTAATTACGAGAGATCTTGGAGTTTGTTACAAGTTCCCTTACTCCAAAAAATTAAAGATGGTCTTCTGTTGTATGAGAAAACATTGAGTTCTTGCAAGTGGGCGTTCATAATCTTGGATTGGTGCTTGGAAGTTGGGATGGGATCTTCAAATGAAGTGTATTTTTCAGAATATTGGATATTCTGAGACAGGGGAGAGGAAGGATCTGGTGGCATGTTTGGGCCACTAGAGGAAGGATTACTATTGTTTGGCCACATGACATATCTGTGGTTATTTTCACTGATTTGGAAAATGAAAAAGAAAGAGGTTGGCAAAAAACTGGAAAAAAAAAAGCCCAATTGCATGTTTTTTTAATTGCTATCAATTGCATTTTTTTTAATTACTATCTGTTAAGGGCTTATTTATGTCGTAATTCTTTATCAAACGCTGATAGTTGCTCTGAATTATTGGGCTCTAGCATTAATTGGGGTAAAACACAACTGTAGTTGAATTCTGTGACTTCACTTGATGATGAATGGAAGAGATTTTTGGCATAACCTTATCTTGCTGTTAGGGAAAGTTCAAAAAAGTATATTTCTTGTGGTTTAGCGCACTGCATATCAAGTTTTGAGTGTCTCTTTTTTTTTTTTTGGTATCACTTTAATACATTATATTTTCTGTGGTCAAATTTGTAGTACCTGGTTAATTACTGTAAATGTGGCATTGGCATTTGACATAGATTAAATGATATTATTTTCCCAATATTTGGTAGCAAATTAGAATACACCCATATAAGATAAAAAAACCAAAATTTTTTTAAGCTAGAATGTAAATAAATAAAAACAAAACCAAATTTGCACCCTATAGCTAAAAAAGCATTTATGAATATCCAAAATTAAACCATATGTGTGTTTGTTTAAGCAGTTCGATACTTTTTTTTTTTTTAGCTTCCTCCTTTTTGTTTGGGGCCCAATTTGAGTAACCTCAATGGTAGAACAAAAGCCATTGTGTAGCATATCTTTTTGCAATGCACTTATTTATGCAAAATAGTGTGGAGTTTATGTTTTTTGAGTCCAATGACAGACAAGAAAGTGAGAATCACGAAACCCAATTACAGAAAGGGGGAAGAAAAGTGTTTGGAGGATAATATGTAGGGAAAGGTAAGATAAAATGAATGACAGAGAAGAACCTGCTCTCAAGAACTAGGTTTTATTGCCAATGAAGTTTGAGAAGGAGAATGCAGGAGAGAAATTGGGGTTTTTTGAGAGAGATCGAGGGATAAGTGATATGGCAGAGGGGGCTAAAGGATTAAGGGTGGTAACTCAGGGTAGAGATCATGTCTTTTGGGGTTCCCTTAGTAGTGATCGAAGAGAGGAGGGGGGGGTTGGGGAGAATTGGGTTTCAATGAGCGAATTTGGGAAAGGAATATGATTATGGGGTTTCAGTAGCTTTTCTTTTGTTGTTATTAGATTGAAATTCTTTAAAAACAAATAGAAAAAAGACTAAAAAAGTACCCCTACTCTATTGGCTTCTTTTGTTTTTCAACCTTGAGAGCAATTCTTATGATATAGAGCAATAATATACTCCAATTAAATTTTCAATGCCTGGTTCTCTAAAATTATATGAACAATACATACAGGAACATCATTTTTCTTTGTTGCAACATGAGACTGAAAAACTTCGGAATGATATCGAGAAGATGCGCAGCGAATTGAGGTTTGATTTAGTGATACCCTGCTAGTTGTTTGTTACGTTGTTATTCCTGATTTTGTTTCTTCTATAAAGATCTTCACATTTCAAAGACAATGGTTGTGACACAGGCATGAAATTGACAAAGTCACCGCAGGGCAACGGCTGGATTTGAATCTTGAAAGAGGGTAAGGAAAGCAATGGAAAACCAATTTCTCTAATTTCTTATTTCTGATGGCTAATCACTTGTGCGGTGTTTATCGTAATGCAGGAGGATAAGGGATGAGCTAGCAAATCAGAATGCTGAAACCTCTAACCTTACTAACAAACTCGATAGGGTGAATAAGCTTTACGAGTGAAATTGGGAAATTCTGAAGTATACAGATGATTGCATTTTTGACATTTTTCTTTCTTACAATTTAATTTTCAGGAAATTCACGCATTAAGAGCTCAATTGGAAGGTGCAAAATATGATGTGATAAAGTACTGCATAGGTACTCTTGTTTCCATTTCTGCTGTTGGCCTTGCTGTGGTCCGATTGGCACTGTAAGACTGCAATCAATGGTTGCTTACCCTGAATTGAGAAAAAAAAAAAAAAAATAATAGCTCTTTTTTTATAGCTATTATTTTGCTTGCAAAATACTAAAAAAGTGTAAAATTTAATTCAGATTTTTCAATCATTTTTGTTGTATCTTGTATCATAGAACAAGTAAAAAGCTGATTCAGATGTATGGTGTATTCTACTTTCACTTGAAGGATATTTTGGATTTTAATCAAATGAGTTCCCTAGTTCTTTTTTTTTATTTATTAATTCCTTGGAATTGGATTTTTATTTTTATTTCCTTAGAAGTGGATTTTTATTTATTTATTTATTTATTTTTATTCCCTTGGAAGTGGGGTTGTTGGTGTATTACTCTGTTTTGGGCTCATTTGGAGTAGTTAGTGTTTACTCTCAAATCATTTGTTTGTTTGTTGTGTTTGGTAAACATAATTACTGAACTAATATTTTAAGATTATCTAAGTACATGAATTAATATCTAATTCATTAGATCTTGTAGTAGCCAACAAATTAATAAATCAACATCATCTGGATCACCAATGCATGTGTTTTGAATTGGAATATCATCTATTTAGAAATGAGATGTTTGGTTTGGTATGTTGAAAAGTTGCTGGATTTCAATGATGTATAAAAAGGTTTGTTGGTGCAGGTTGAAAAAACCATTAAAATAATCAAACAGTAACTATTATTTATTACATAGTACAATCCAATTTTTCAAATTAAAATTATTATTATCATTATTTATATTCCTAATTTGTTGATAAAATTTAAGATTATATTAAATAGTATGTTATGTATTAAATTGTATGCTATTTTTTTATACTCTTTATTAAATATAATTAAATTTTATTTTTTTAGAAAGTTCAATTAATATCTAAATATAAAATATGTATAAAGAAAAAAAAATATTAAAAATAAAAATTAGTTGTGCTTTTTGAACATTTCAAAAAAGAAAATAATCTAAATAAAATGTTGGGGGTAACTGTTTAGAAATTAAAATATTATAAGAATTTATAATTTTGTATTATTCTATTTTATTAATTAAAATGTCACATCATTTGCATTTAATAATATTCCTAACAGAGCACAAAGATTGAGATGATTTGAATTTATAAATTTTTATTTGTCAAAAGATATTATATATAATTCAGATGTTGATTATTACTGTGAAATTACAAGCTGACAAATTTTATAATTGGTATCAAATAAAAATAAATCTAGATTTTATTTAGGCCTCGAGATTTATAAATTTAATAAAATTTATGAATTTTAAATCTATATATTATGTAATTCATAGATTTTAAAAAAATTTCACCGTTTAGATTGATTATAAAATCAATAGATTGTTATGGACAATTTTAGAATAAAAAAATTATCAAAATCACTCGTACATAAAAAATAAAAAAAAAAATGACGAATTTTAGACTTGCCTATTTAGAAGGTGGAAAAATAAAACCTTTACAAAATAAGGAATTTCAAAGAATAAGAGATTTTTCAAAATCCGCAAATTTTGATTTTTTTTTAATTATTAAATTATGAATTTAATCTAAATTCATATATTTTATAAAAAATTTTCATTAGAAATTTCTCGTCCTAAATGATTCCTTAGTTTAAATTTAGAACCTTTTAGTCTCATGGTCCAAACCTAACTAATTTAGTCTCATGGTCCAGACCTAACTAATCCGGTTGGGCATAAATTTAGAACTTTTCGTAAGTTTTAAATCAATTCAAATTAAAAATGTTATTGTTTGATATTTTGAAGACTCAACTTGTTGAAGTTTTTATTTACTAACTGCGAACCACCAACTTATTATAACTTCAAAACTAAATCAATGCTCAAGTGATAAAGAAAAGGTAGCAATGATGAGAACCTTTTAGCCTTTAATTATAATATTTGCTTTTTTTTATAAATTATTTTTCATTGAAATTTAAATTTTAAATTTTTTTAATTTCGACAACGATTTTAATAACATTGAATATTTGCTTTTAAATTTTAATAACAATTTTGCGGGTGATTGATGAATATGAAAGAGCTGGCAATTGAATGAATGCATGTCTTTTATGGCGAACACGGTGGTCAGGGTGCTTCAATTTTCATGTCGCATGTGAAGGGACCCCCGACTTTGAATATCTTCTTTTATAAAAAAAATTTAATAATCTTGTAAAAAACAAAATTAATAAAAAAGGCAAAGAAAAACAGACGTAAAGATTGAAAAATCCATGCAGCCTTCTCTTTGATTCTGACATTGCATTTCCTTTAGTACGTCCATATCTTCAGCTTTGTCCCATATCGGATTTTATTGCTTATGTACCATTATTCATATCGATTAATTCTACCCAACAATCCAAGACCATATCCCTTGTACCGCTATTCAATTGAATTTTTAACTTTTAATAGTCCTCAACAAATCATAGAAATCATTAGGAATCATCCTTATTAAATACTGATAGAATTGCTAACAATGCTTCAGGAATATCGAGTGCTGTTTTTAGAACTTATCATCGATTTTATCCCGTTGGTTAGGAATTTATTATGCTTATAAAGTGGAATTGGTTGGTATTATTATTGATATTCAAGAAGTATGATTTTTGGATTTGCATAATATTTAGCTTAGAACTGATTCTATTTATGTGGTTAAGATTATTAAATTAAAATCGCCGGATGTTCTATTGAAATGGCATGCTAAATAGGTGAAGTATCTTAATTCGATGGATCAGATGAATTTTATTATCTCTCATATTTATCTCGAGAGTAATATGATAGCTGATGCATTAGCTAGTCAAACTCTCCATTCTCCAACTTCTGTTTGGTCAAGCTATCCCCGTCTATTTTGTTATTCTTTGAGTATATGATAGTTATTATTTACATGTTTAATAAATTATAGATTTGTTTCTTAATTATTTTGTCTTAGCTTTTTGTAAGCCTCACTGGATTTTATTGTTTGTAAGTTGGAACAGTTTAATGATGTTGGTACTAAAAGAGTGTCAGTTTTATTGAAATGTCCAGATGCACTGTTTGATTTATATAGCTCAACAAGTCTATATGAAAAATAAAAATCGCTTAAATTTAAATTTTTATACAAATTAACTCATTTCAATTGAATTTTAATTTTCATACTCATATTTAATTAAACTCATATTGAATGTATATATTATCCATTCAACAAAATTTTGCGGCCTTAAATTTTGGTCTCCAGCTACAAAATTTTTACTTTTATGAATCTGCTTAATTTCAGCCTAAGTATCCATTCAACAAGTGCATGCTTGTTATTAATTAATTTTCATTAGTCCAATCAAATCACCCTTATTATATTAATTATCTTTAAAAAGAAATTCTTTTCCTTTTCCCAAACGGAAGTTATTTTAACATTCTTTAGGATTTGACATAAACAATACCAATAATTAGAATTTTGGGCATCTACATACAAATCTTTTTCATGACTTAATAATATATTTTAATCCACATAGCATATAGTAAAAGAACATTATGTCATCCCAACTCCCAAATACCCAAAACCAGCCAAAGGTCAAGTCCAACATAAAAGCATTTGGACTTATTTAGTTGCCTGAGTTGAATGCTATGGTCCACTGACTGCAGTGGCAGGTGGTTTCTCGCTGCTTTTTCACCACCTTCATCATATATGTGAAACACAAAACTTTTTTGTTTTGAATTTGATTAAATGATTTAATTAATCACATGACTCAGTTGATCATGTCTTTTGTCAAAGCAGTTGCATGTTGTTGTCGTGTTTAGTTAAACGACACCATTTGGCAACACTTCATCATGTTCTTAATTTGGTTCGTTGGACCAAAGCTTTATATATATGTCAATTTTACACTTGCATCTCAATGCAATGTCAAGATATATCTTTTCGCAATAAAATTAGCAATTGTTTGGAGCTACATTATTACATCTAGTGTTTTGTTCACCCCATAAATCAATATATTTAATTATAAAGTAATAATATATGCTTGATCATGAAAACTGATTAATTAAATTTGATGAGCAAGTCGATTGCTTACCTATAAAAAGAGTTTATACTTCTTGTTTTAGTTTTACGAGAGTTATGCCAATTGCTAAACTAAAAAATCAATTGTTGTGCAATGTTTTAATTTGTATGTCTATAAAAAGAGCTTACGCTTTTTATTTTGGTCCTACGAGAGCTAGATCAATTGCTGAATTGGAAAGTTAATTGTTAAGTTTAGTGTGATATAAAGTGCATAGATATAGTACTTTTATGATAAAATTGTGTATGTTCGATGAGTTTACGCCGAATTATATTAAACTTTCAGGTTCTATTATATTATTATTTATTGCGTGAAACTATTTTTTCATAACATCTTTGATAAATATAATAATTGAAAGTAATATGTTAAAATCTAACTATTAATAATTTAAAATTGTAATTAAAATTTGAAACGGCAAAAGTTAAGATTTCAATTATTTATAATTATTTAAGATGTAACTTTCCAGGGGAATAATGGATAATAATCCTTCCGTACCTTAAATTTGTCTCATTCTTATTCAAATCCACACAGTTGAGATTTCAAGCACACCAAATCAGATTATTTGTACACATAAAATTTAATTTCATTTTCTTGAGAGAGGATAGGAATGTTTTTGGTTGGAGTATAAGCAAGAGAAAGTTCAAAGCACAAAAGCAATGAATTATGCAAAAGCTGGCAAATTTGACAGTAAGCTTCCGCCAGCAGTTATAACAATGATAGCTTAACCTGACAATAAAATCTTCTATGCAACGTGTATAAGTGCAGCTTCTGCATAATTAATTGATTTATAATTAGCGCATAGCACAATTCTAAAGAATTCAGATAATAAAAAAAATCTCTATAACTGTTTGGAAATTTTTAAAATTAAATTTTTAGAACTAAACTATGATATAATAATCTCTATATCCAACCATCTTAATTTCTTGAGACGGGATGATGTGGAGATTTAGATATAATAGAATGATTCGATACAAAACGAGACAAAAGAAATTCAAAAATTTTATATTTTTAAATAATAAAAATATCTATTATTTTCAGTTTAAACCACTCGTATTGAAACTAACTCAAAAAATATACAATAAAAACAAAGATCACTGAAATTACATTATATTTATTTTCAATAACTACATAGTGCATAATTAAATAAATTTATTTTCAATTTACCAAATTAAAATAAAAATTACATATTAAATAAATATTTGTATTTAATATTAGAGTAAAATAGCTAAATTTGTTTGGCTCTCTTCTTGTATTTGGGTTTTTAAGTTTGGGCGTGTATATATATATATATAGGGTAAACTATTATTTAGTTCCTGAGAATTGACCTAATTAACTATTTAGTCCCTGCATTTTGTGAAACTAACTATTTGATCTCTAAAATTTTATTCCATCAATGAAATTAGTCTTTCCGTCCAAAATTTATCCAATTTGTTGTTAAATTAAAATGAAATGATGAAAATATAAGTATTAAATAATTAATTAAGTCAAACATTAAGGACTAAATAATAATTTGAGTAAGGCTATTTTCTGCTATTTTATTTTTATTTTAATGGTAAATAGGATCAATTTTAAATGGAATAACTAATTTCATTGATGGAATAAATCTTTAGGATTTAAATAGTCAGTTTTATAAAATATAGGAATTAAATAGTTAATTAGATCAAATATCAATCACTAAATAGTAGTTTACCCATATATATATATATATATATATATATATATATATATATATATATATATATATAAAATAAGTTCTAGTTTCGATTATTTGGTTCAATTCACATAATAGAATACATAAAAAATAAAATAATTATTTTTAAAAAATAAAATAGATTAAAAATAGAATAATTATTGCAATTTTATAATTTGATTTCATAGTATAAAATAACTATTCTATATAAATGACCATAATATTCATATAAATTAATTTCATTGTCATTATTAAACTTAAATATTTTTTTATTAAATTTTATTTAAGAAATATTTAAATGTATAATAAATAAAATTTTTATTTGACTTAAAATTTTAAAATTAATTTTTTGTTCTATTTTACTCAATTTTTTTTGCAAAAAAATTGATCAAGAAAGTTAAAATTATATATATATATATATATATATATATATATATATATATATATATATATATATATATATATATATATATATATATATATATATATATATATATATATATATATTAAAAAATAAAAATGAAAATCTGAAAATAAAAAAATAAAGTAATAGTGGTGAATTTGAATTTGCGAATATTTTTTAAGAGTAAAAATAAAAGTACTTTATTCTATAATCTAAAGAGTATAATTTTTTAATTTTTTATGAAATTTATATTTCATAAAAATTATGAAATTATTATTTTATAAAATTAATATTTTTTGTTTAAAATTTAAATAAAAGTAAGAAATACTTAATCTTTACACAATTGCTATTTTATTTTTAATCAATTTCATGAATTAAACATAGCCATAGGAAATAAACACGATTTCCAAAACTTTTTTTTTTTTAATTTTTGGCCTAAAAAAAAAAGATTCCATCACTCAGTGTAGTGCTTATCTAATTGGAATATATATATATATATATATATATATATATATATATATATATATATATATATATATATATATATATAAAATAATTCAATTAAAAATACTAAGTAAGTTGCACATAATAATTCAAAGTTCTCTTATAATTTTCTTTATAGTTGTTAAATGGATTTTGATAAAACTCATTTCAAAAAGTTAGCTTAAAAAAAAAGATATTTAATTCACATCATATACATTATAACAAGTTATTAAATTAACAATATAAAATAATTCTAATAACAGATATATTGAAGAAATGATAATAATTGATATTACGTAAAAAAATATGAAATATTGTCAATAAAACTTTGATATAACAATTAGATAGAGCTGAAATTAGGAGAAATTGAGAGTTTGACTTTCTAATTTAACACATTATAGTTATTATTTTTCATAGACATATCGTAATTTCAATTTTTTGATAAATCATTTATGCTAAAACAAGCAAATAATGTGTATAATTGCTAATATCCCATTAGGAGTTAATAAAATCAAATTAAAACTGAAAACTCGAATTAACTGATTTAATTTAGTTTGATTTATTTAGCATATTAAGAGAGAGAGAAGCATAAAAAAAGTCTAATCGTTCAAATCGATCAATCAAATTGAATCGAAAAAATTTAATTTGATTCGATTATATTTTCATGCTAAGATCGATTTAATTCAATGAAGAAAAGTTAAAAAACTTTCAGTTTTTTATTTAGTTGGATTTTAAATTGAATCAACCGTTTGTTTCTGTATCTCACCTAGAAAAATTCGAATAGGGGCATGCGGTGATATTTGTTGAAGTGTTATTATTGAAATCAAATCAAAGACAAATCGTTTAGTAGGTTATGGATTGCCTAAGCCACCATTGCCAATTTACCATCACTTCGGCTCACAGTAGAAAGAAATTGAGTGAAGAAATAGGTGGGTCCCTATTCGGATGCAGGACAGGAAACTGTCCAGATGGTTGGTTTCCAAATCAAAATGTTGTTGATGATTGAAGATAAAGTTAAAGAAGTTAAGACTATAATTACAATTATAATTATAATTAATAGATAAAATGAAATCTAAAATTGTCCCCTAAAAATTAAAAAAAAAAATCTAAAAAATTGTTTGAAAAATCATTACTATATGCCCCACATATTGTGTTTAATGTAATTTTCTCATCATCATTCTATGGAAAGAAAATCAAAGAAAAGAAAAGCCTCATATCACCTTCATTGCCTACCAAATAAACATAATCCCAGTTTGAAAGGACATTATCATTTCCAAATTTTCACATCTATTTGTATCATATTTCTCAATAATCCTTTTTTTTTTTTTAATAGGCTTTCCACCTACTACCTAATTTTTTTTTTATGGTCTGGATTTTGATTTGCCCTTTTTATCTTATAAGGGGTTCTTCACAGATTTAAATTTCAACAGTATAATAAAATTTTTCTCTTAAATATTTAAAAACAATATATATATATATATCATAAAATATGCAAATCAACTCAGATTGGATATGGATCGTTTACGAGTCTAACTTCTTAATTTTTACTTTGAATATAAATGGAAAAGAGAAAGAAATTTCGCAACGGAAATAAGACCTATTTGAGTAGGTAAATAATTTTTTTTTTTAGTAATTTGATTCCCATTAAGGGAGTTTGTATTTAAAATTTCAAGCGTTTTTAGTATCACTTATTGAAAATTCATTATTGTGAATAATTTCTTTATTAGAAAATAGTGTTTTTTTTTTGTTGAAATTAAAAAGGGTGAGAAAATATTTATGAGAATAAGTGAATTTTTTTAAAATTAAGAATTCTCTTATAATTGATATCATAGAATTTAAGAATTTGAATCATTTATCAATACAATTGAATTAATCTTATTGCATTAGTTTTACTTTTTAATTGATTTATTTTTTAAAATTGGCATATACATAATTAATTTAGAAAACATAAAAGGGACAAAAATAATTAAAAAATAAACACATACACACTTTTCCAACTCAGAAGTGTTTTGCTTTACTTGATGAAAGATTAAATTTCTTTTACAATCTTTATTTGAGTGTCATAAAAACAAAAAACAAAGAACAACAAAAACAAAAAGAGATAAAAATAAGAGGACATGTCTTCACATAAAATCATTATGATGAAAGAGTCTTATGAACAAAGAGAAATCCAAATCCTCCCAAGTTTACCTCTTCATTATTCTCCTCTTTTTCTTTTTTTTTTCCCCTGATTTATATATTTATATATATTTCTATAAACAAAAAATTCATAGAAATTCACTTATGCGGTTTCACCGATTATCTAAATATTACATAAAATTTTATAATTTTTTCTTTCATCTTTTTTCTTCGCCTCTGCCTCTTTATTTTCATTTATTTTTTTAAAGAGGACATATTAAACGTGGGTTCGGAACAGCAATGAGTCGGGTCGCCCGTGGAGCAGTGAGTCCGAAAATATCATTCATATCAAGTTCACTAGGTTTCATCCCATCAGGTAATTCCCATGTAAAACAGTGAAGAAGATGAGCCACAGCCAAATCAAGAGCATAAAGTCCAAGTTGCATACCGGGGCAAGATCTCCGACCCGACCCGAATGGGATGAATTCGAAATTACTTCCTTTAAAATCAGGCACACCTTCTTTCAAGAACCTTGAAGGCTTAAAACTTTCTGAATCTTCCCATGAATTTTTATCCCTTCCAATGGCCCAAGCATTGATCATGACCCGAGACTTCGCCGGAATATAATACCCAGCGATCTCAGCATCCTCGGAAGTCTCATGTAAGAGAAGCGGAATTGGTGGGTGAAGTCTTAGAGTTTCTTTGAGTGTACATTTCAAGAACGGCAATTTTTCCAAATCACTCTCCTCTACGCGCCGCTCAAGACCCACCACGTCGGCAAGCTCTTGCTGGACTTTTTTCATTTCTTCTGGACTTCTCATTAGCTCCGCCATAGCCCATTCTATAGCCGACGCCACCGTCTCTGTCCCACCAAACATAACGTCCTGCCGTACAATATATACACGTAGCACACAATAAATTCTTTTGTCAAGTCATCATAGTCATATATAGTGTAGAAAATATAAAATACCATGTATGATGCCAAGATTTGAATTCTAATAAAAGCATGGATTTACTTGAATATTTAAATCTTGATTTGAAATCTAATGAGTATTGTGAAATACACATTAATCTTGGAAGAAAGAAAAATAATTTTTCATATTTCATTTAAAAGTTTCATTATTTTTAAAAAATTAAAAATTTATTGACAATTATGCATGTATTTTTAATTAATTAAATTTTATAAAATATTCAACATCGCCATTTTGAAATTGAAAAATTATTCAGTACATTTAATACTTATGAAAAATAGTGTATTATATGCTCATATTATTATAAGTCAAAACTCAATAGTTATCAGAAATTCCAATTTCAAACAACAAAATAAGTATTTGTGACTTATGATGCAAACCCTTTTACTAATTGAAGAACTTCAAACAATAAAATGAATTGAAAGCTAAAGTCCCCACTGAATACAACTTGTTATTTATGGTTACTATTATAGAGTAAATTAAGGAAGGAACTTACCATGATAATAGCTTTGATGTTGTCTCTAGTGAGTCTGATGGAGTTTTGCAAATCATCAGATTCATTAACTTTTGCTTCCTCGCTATAGAAAGCAAGTAAATCATCAACCATGTCAGTATCATACTCAGAAACATTGCCTTGAGATCTTTTTTGCATGTGTTGATCAATGATCAAATCAATGAATCTATCAAGTGCTGTACGAGCCTTGGCAAGTCTTGAATTAAGACCTTGAGGATCAATCCAACCAAGCCAAGGAATAAAATCAGCAATATTAAAAGCACCAAATAACTTTGAAAATTCTTGTAAAATCCTAATAAATTCATCTTGTCCTTCATTTTTTGACCCAAAGGCAGCACGGTAAATAATATTCATAGTTAAAGTAAAAATCAATTCTCCAACATTTACTGCTTTCCCTTTATTAGCAGCAAAAGATTTGACCATACAATCAACTTCATCTCTCACAGACTCCCATGACTCTGCTCTTTTTCTGCTAAAAAGCTTCATAACACAAAGTTTTCTCATTTGTCGCCAGAAAGGGCCGTAATGGGCAAAAGCCATATCGGCGCGATTATAAGTGAGAAAGCTAATGGCTATAGTGGCAGGTCGATTTGCGAAAATGTTATCCTGAACTTGTAGAACTTGACGAGCAATTTCCGGTGAAGAAACACCCATCATATGAATATTACCCATTTTCAGATGAAACAACCCACCGTATTGTTTAGCTAATTTAGCTAATCCACGGTGGGTTAATTGATCCATCATTAGCATGTTACCAATAAGTGGAAACCCTTTTGGCCCTGGTGGAAATGGTAATCGCCGGCGAAGGCGAGAAATTAGGCTTAAGAGAATTAGAAAAGGAATAATGAAAGAGAGAGTCATGGTTATTGGGTCTTGTTTTAGAGCTTGGAGAAGAGAATCCATGGTGGGTTTTTCTTCTTTTTTTTTCCCTCTGTTTTCTCTTTGTGTGTGTTGGTAAGATACGCACTACAGGTTTGCAGCTTTTTGTATTGCTAGGTTGGAGAAGATATTATGGGGTGTTTATATAAAGGTTTTTTTTTTTTTTTTTTAAATATTTTATGAGATCTTGAAGAAAAATAAACTGCTCTGTCTGGACTCTCCCTCTCTTTTTTATTTGATCACGTATGCTAAATTAATTTATAATTTTTTGTCTTTTCATTGTATATTTATATAAGAAAATAAAATTTAAATTTTTTATAAGAATTTTAATGTACTAAATAATATCACAAAGTTACATCATAATGATAATAATAATAAAAAATTATTTTTTAATAATTTTTATTAATTTGATACAAATTTATTTTATAATAATAGAATAACAATTCAAACTCGAAATTTATAAATTTTTGATTTTTTATTCAAAAAAAAATTTTACCTTTTCTAATTAATTGAAAAAATTAATCAGACTGTATTTAATTGAAAATAAATAGACATATATAAATTTTACGTTCTTATTAATTTGAATACCTTTTCAAGCTTTCATCTTTTCGTTTAATTTGGGATCCAAGTAAAGGCATGACCAGAGTAATAGAATTGCTTATTTAAGTTTACAACATGTGGTTTTAATTTAATAAAATATTTAAATCAAAATTATAATTAATTTTTATAATTTTAATGTCAGTTTAAAACTCCGTGATTTCAATTTTTAATTTTAGTTTGAAAACTGGTTTGTTTATTATTATTTAAAACTAGCTTCAATCCCAATACTTTATCATACTAATTTTGATTAAAAAATTCATATAACACAATAGAATAATTTAATATAAAATTTTAATAAATAATGAAATTTATTACAATATGATTATATATTAAAAAGGCTTTGAGGAATGCTAAATACTTTATTTTTTTACTTTTTCTTATTTCTTCTCCCTTTTTATGATAATATGTAAACTAAATTTGTAAATAATATATATTTATAAAATTTAATATAACTTATGTGTTGTTATGAGATGGAAAAAATAATAAAAAAATGTAAAAAAGAGAAGATATTTAGCACTTTCCAAAAGCTTTTGCACTTAATTCTTACGTTAATTTATTAAAATATAATTGTATCACCCGCTTAACAGAATCATCGATTTCGATTAAAATTGGTGGTTTTGATTTTTAATAGAAACCGAAACTAAAATAAAAAATCAAACTCCTTATGGTTTTGATTATAAACTGAAACTATAACTGAAAAATAATTTTGAATTTTAATTTTATTTGGCCAATTTCGGTCCGGTCAATAATTTTGGTCTGGTTTTAACCAACTCCTAGGATCAAGGATAAGTCTAGTAATTTTCAACTATGATATACAAAAATGTTCTAATATAATGTTATCAGAATGTAAAGTTTTAATTTCTTGAAATACAAGGAAAATACCCAATCATTTCATCCATTCATTCACTATTAATCTAATGGTTTAATTTAGAGTTGGTTTGATTCAACTGTTGAGATAGATAATTGATTATTATATTAAAATTTACAGACTTATAAAATTGTGAAATTATAAATTAATAAGTATAAAAATTCATTTGTATAAAATTAATAGCCTTTTAGTAAATTTAATATCCCCTCATTTATAAATAGAATATTTTTTTATTATTTAATTAATACAAGATTTATTTTTTAACATAGTCCCTCGTTATAAGATGGCTGAATTCTAGGATTTATTTTGAAATTGCTGTTTTTGGATTGATGTAGTTAATGAATTCTACATTAAATAATTAATAAGGTAATAAAAAAATTATAAAAAAATAGGGTTGGATCTAATTGAAATCAGTTTGTTTATAAGAAGGCCCGTCAATCTTAAATTTTAAATATTTAGCATAAAAAAATAACTTAAATTTTAAATATTTTAACCTCTAATCAATAGCTCACTTAAACATATTCACACGAATTTTCAACCTATTAGAAAAATTTTTTGCTGAAAATTTTATTCAAACTATGATATTTTATATTGTCAGACGCGAATAACTAGTAATTATTTTATTAATTACTAACTAAACGATAAGGAATTTTGTTAATTATGTTGAGTAATTGATTTAATTTGCTAATGCCAAGAGGACATCCCCAATTAATAAAATAGCTAATTGATTGATTGAATTTTACATTTAGGACTCATAAGGTAATTAAGATAATCGATAATTAAAAATTAATCCAAATTGAGAATGTCTTTTGAGACTATTCAAATCAACGCTTTGACTAGTAGGATTTGTTTGCATCAGAACTAGTAAGATAAATCTTGACCAGTAAACTTATTCGTTTTAAATTCCAAAGGTCTATATTAATTTTTATGAAAATGATGTATAGTTGCACATAAGGACTAAGTTCAAAACTTGATTTTTTCAATTGCCAGTTGCTAGTTGCTACCCTTGGCTGGCCCTGTGTCCTTAGAAAGAACAAAAAGTCACCATCTACCACTCTCAGCGCATATATGATGAGTCCATTGCCCTCTCTTTAAAAAAAAAAAAAAAAAAAAGAAAAAATACTTATATTATATATATATTTGCTATACATTAGCCTTCTCAAAATAAGAAACAACCTCCTCTCCTTCAATTATTTTTTTTTATATATATATTTATACATTATATATGAATAATTAATATATTAATGATACAGAGTTTCGACCTTTTACATGAATAGTGTAATGTGTGTATGTGTGAGGAGGATATAAGAGATAGTATAACGTTTTAAAATTACCATGATTTTGAGGTGTGTACGTATTTTTTCCTGTTAATGTGTATTTGTGTGTTTACACATGTTGAAAAAAAAATAAAAATTAAGTATAGTATGATACTAATTTATATAGTTATAAATTTAGTTTCAATTTTTTATCGCGACTGCTATATTTTCTAATTTTGCCCCTGATTATTTTATATATATATATATATATATATATATATATGGTAATTTCGAAAATGTGTTCATTATCAACCGTTGGATGAGCGTGGATGCTCTAATCGAGTGGTTAAAGACTTGTTTAGATTAGCTTACCAAATTAAATCCTTCCTCCTTTTATTTTATTTTATTTTTACCCTTTCTTCTGTCATTGTTATTTTTTTTTTCTTTTTACGGCGTTGAAACTTAAATTTTAAATCGAAACTTGTTTCACGGATGATGTAATCAAACAGAATATTAATATTAGGAGGAAAAAAAGCAGAGTTAATTAGCAATATGGTATTAAAAAGTTGCCAAATAAGGCTTAATTATATTAAAATAGAATTACCAAAAAAAAAAAAAAAGAATCACTCAATCTTTATAAAATACTTCATTCATTTTAAAATATTTGTTGTTTTAGAAAAAAATTTTCATTTCAATTTATTTATCATTTTATAATTTTAAAAAGGTATTTGTTAATTTTTTCTAACTATATCCTCATTTATTTCTCCACTAAACACTTGTATTAATTATTTTTATTTCTCTATATTAAAATAAAAAAGATATTATAATATTTTTATTTTAAAATTATGATAATTTAATAGTTTTTTTAATTTATATATCAAAATTTTAAATTATATATAAATATTTTGAATAAAAAGTAGAAATATACGAGTGCGTGCGCGCGCGCGAGCACACACACATATATATATATATATATATATAAAATGAAAAGCTAATTGTAATTATATGATGCCATTACATGGGCTAAATGGTTAGGGTAGGTGGATGGATTCGCCTATGATTCAATTTAGATTTAGAGTCATCAGCATACTTAGAAAATCTATCCAGCGGAGTTACTATTACGCTAAATTTTTTTTAGTATAAACAAATGTTACAAACTACAAATTTAATTATCTTTTATGAATAATAATTTTTTTAAAATTTCATATTATTAATTCCATAAATTTTATTTGAGTTAATTTCTATTAAAAGTGATAGGATTTCAAATAAATTATAAAAATTAATAATATTTTAAATTTAAAATGAATTCATATTTAATATATAAGAATTGAATAAGAGAATTAATTTATAAATTAATTTTTTAAATAAATTAATTTACAAATCAAATGATTTTCATATTAATTTTTCCATATATAATATAATATTTTTTATTTAAAAAATTATATTTTCCTCATTCGATTCAAGGAATGGATAAAAAAATAAAAATAAAGATTTTTAAAATATACTTTTATTTTTAAGAGATCCTTAAAATAATTTTACAAATTTATTATGTCATGTAAATAAATATGTTGTTACCTAATCGAAAGTTAAAAGAAAGTAAAATTAAGAGATATTAACAATTTGAAGGAGTTTCCAATATAAATTCAAGTAATTAATAAGAAAATCTAAAATACATATACTTTTGAAAATTCTTAAATATTTAAAATTTTATACTCGAAAATTAAAAAAAAATAAAACTGAATGACATATTAATAATTAGAGTGATACTATAATATATATTTTAATGGAAGTATAATTAAAAACACATAAATTTTAAGAATTTAAAAATATTTGAACTGAATTACTCGATATTTTAACAATTTTAAAGAAATCATTTTAAAAATTTAAATGGATCACTACTTAATAAAACTTTTAAAAATTTGAGTGGGGTCATCATAAGGTGGCTACACCACTACTTAGAATTTTAGATAATTTCAAATTTGAATTACTTGTAATGTTATTTTTTATTATAGGTATATTTAGGTTAAATATCTTCAAGTTAGGAAGAGTTTGGATAACACATTTTATTGATCTAAATAATTATTTGGGATGAAATTCAAGTGCATTTTATAAGTTTCATGTGATGTTATTTTTCTTATTAACTTTTAAAAATAATTATTTATTTATTTATTTCAATCTAATGTCACATTTCAAGTTGTATCAAGTGAATAAAGTTCAAGCAAAGCAAATAAGGTTAAATCATTTCCAATTTTACAGATGGCAAGTTATATTTAAGTGGTGGATTTTTGTGGGGTCAAAGCTTACCACATAATTTGGCAAAAAAAAAAAAAAAAAACTTGCCACATAAATACCATATTTACTTTTTTAGAATTAGAATCCAATTTTTAACCACACCCTTTAACAACCATGTAAACTTTTTTTTAGGTACAATTATTTACACTTTTTAAGCTTGTAAAGGAGGAGGAGACTTTAATTTTTAGGTAAATTATTATTCTATTTATCAGATTTGATGTAATTGATGAAAGTTTTTTTTTTGAAAAATTAATTAAATAATTTTTAAAATTTACTTTTGTTGTAACCGTTAATCCTTCCATTCTTGAATTGAATTGAATTCTTACAAAATTTTTTTATTTTTGAAGGATTTCATTTTTTTTAAAATGATTTTCTTTAAGTCAAAAAATTGAATTCTATTAGTTATGTCTTTTCAAATATTAAAATTGGCGATTAATCAGGTGTGATCTAGTTGATCTTCTCATTTCCTTCAAAAGAGTGAGAAGTGAAAAGTTTCGAGTTCGAACCTCTCAAATCACAAATAGTTAGTTGAGAGATATTAAGTTTGAATATATTATAAGCCTACTATATCTCTGTGGAGTGTTCTCCCTCCCTAGTATCAAAAAATATGAGAGTTGAGAAAACATAATTTAATTGTCGATTTTGGTGTTAGTGTTTTTTATTTCTATCTATGTTTTGATTTGAAGGTTTGTGACTTTGTATCTTTGGAGAAATGGAATAAAGAGAGAATTAAGAAATTGAGTGCGGTTAATCGAGCAATTTCCAGCAACGAGGAGAGCTATAAAATGGGTTGTGAGACAGCTGACAGAGAAGAGGTCCTTCCTTCACAAGCTATTTCTGTTACTGGTAGTGGTACCAGTGAGAGATTCAAGCTAAGCATAAAGGTAGATTATTAATTTTATATGATAGAAATGTGTACTTCTTTCTTAACTAATTTCCTTTATTTTTCGTTATTAATTGTACATGATTGAAGGTCAAACCCATCGCCATCTTTAACAATTGGAGTAACTCCCACCATGATCCAGAGGATGTTTTGCAGTAATGACCAAAACATAAGCCTTCAATATTGTTCAATTCATGATCAACTTTGCGGTGATGATGAAAACCCATCTCTAGCTTTTGTTATGTTTGATTTTTTGGCAAACAAGTGGAAAAGGAAAATGTGTGTGCAAATGAACGGCATTTTAGTCTTTATACATATTTTTAACTGTAAAAAGTGATTGAATGATTGAAGTATCTGATAAAATTAAAATTGAGAAATTATTTAATTGGTTTATTAAAAAAAATAGACCACTTCATTAATTAAGTCTAATATTAAGGGTGAAATAGTGTTTTAGACTTATTTTTAACTACTAGTAATAGTAATTTACACCTAACAATTATAATGAGTTCTTTGAATATTTAGGATTTAGTTCCATTATATTAATATGTTCTAATTACCTAAAAAAATCCTAACAATAAAGCTCTTAACAATGTTATCACATTCTTTTATATTTTTCACACAAATGCTTATATTTTAAAAAAAATTTCTAAAATATAATCCAATTACAGAAAATGCAAAAATATGGTGACTACTGCTGACATGTAATTTTTTTGTAAAACGAAAAAAACGAGTCACCAAAAAAATGAGTTAGAAAAACATTATTGATTCTTCTAGCACACCCAAAAATGATGTGTTTATGTAAATATCAAATTTTAATCTTCTACTTTTGTCTAAAGCATAGTTCATTATACTTATCTCAAATATTTGTCCTCTTCTTTGAATAGAAAAATAAAATTAAGTCTTTATTTGAGAATCTAACTAGTAGAATTTTGATTCTGTTATTTCGATACTCAAGGCTATGTGTGGCAATATTTTGCTGACTCATTTTTTTTTATAATTTCGCTTTACACAAAAATTATACGTCAATAATAGCAACTGCGTTTTGCATTTTTCATCACTAGATTATATTTTAGAAAAAAATTTTCAAAATATAGGTATTTATGTGTGAAAAATATGAAAGAATAGAAAAAATTGTTAAAAGCTATATAGTTTGAGTTTTTTTTTTTTTTTTTTTAAGGTAATTAGGCCTATCAATATTGTTATTTTTATTTTTACCATTTGGTTGCATTAGAGCCAGATACATACTTCGACCAATGGTATATTTAATATTAAAATCAAAATTATTATTATTATCATTATGAATAAAAAATAAAAATGAAACGGTTGCACATGAGAATGGAATTAGTGATCTTTTATCAGAAGTGAAAAGTGAGAGATTTTGATGCCTGACCTTATTCCTTATTCCCAGTCACTTTCTGTGGTTAGACATTAGAACCATTGACGGTTTCATTTCACCATTAACCATTTTAATAACTTATTTAATAATAATTAGTGAAAATGTTACAATTACATTAATTATATAAATATCTCATTTCTTGCCATGGTTTTTGTTTGCTTTGAAATCATTATTATAATTATTACTAAAGATAAGAATTAGCTACTTTCATTATAATTAATGTTTTAATATTTTACTTAATTTTTCATGATTTTAAATATATAATTCATACTATATACTGCACTATATTTTTAAAAGAATTTAATCTTCTTTTTATTAATTAAAATTTGATTCTCAATGTCATAATACTCTGGAGATAATTTTTAAATACATACAGATAATTTTTAAATATATAGATTAAGCCACAGAATTTTACCTCGAGAAGATATTTAGTGTAAATTAATGGTAAATTAAATAAAAAATATTTTAATAAATTTAAAAATAAAAATAAAAATAAAAAGGAACGTTTATCTGGATTGCGTGCTTTAGCACCAATATGACGTCATTATTAGATTGCCAACTTTCCAAGTTGTTTCTTTATGGATATAAGGGTTGTGACTTTTTAATCACATTATTATTTCTTCTTACTCTAATTAATTACTTACAATAATCAATTCTGATTTTTTTTTATGCTAATTGATGGAGATATTCGTTCTGCTTGTTAAGATATTTATGATTTAAGAATAATCTTTTTTCTCTCTAAATTATTTTATATTATATTATAAATCAATATTATAATATAAATAAATTGCATTGACACGTTTGACATAATTAATGATAATTAAATCCATATATGACCTAAATACAACATTTAAATATAGGAAAAAATATATAAAAAAAATACATTATGGTTTATTTCATTAATAGTTTGGGATTTATACATCTAATACTATTAGTCAATATTGATATAATTAATGTTAAGATTTTTATATAATTTACGTTGAGTTAATGTGGTATAATCAATGCTGGCGTAATATTGATATGACATTTATAGGTTTCATTTTTTTTTTTCATTCGTGTGGCTATTTAAAAAATAAAAAAGTGGGATCCATAAAAATATTCTTAACAATGCTCTTTATTTTACTTCTTATTATATTATAAATAATTCAACTATTTATTTTAATTTGTCTCAAAATATATGTATATTCCAATAATATTCTCTATTTCACTCTCTATTTAATTTTTTGATTAATAAACATTCAATTCCAATTTCTATATACATAAATTTATAATTTCATTTTTTTACTCTACATAAAATTTTTGAGGCTAAAAAAATATAATCTTTTTAAAAATATTGTAACAAATTATTATTATTATTTTTATTATTATTGCAATATCATTTCTTTTACTCTATATAAAATTTTTTACTACAAAAAAAAATAATTTGCTTTAAAATATTATAATAAGCTATTATTATTATTATCATTATACTATAATTTTTTCTAATTTACATAAAATTTTTCTACTAAATAAGAATAATTTAATTTATAATATTATAAAATAATATTTTAATAATAATATAGTAATTTAAGAATAATTAATTTTTTTTTGCTCAAGTTGAAGAAAATGAAAGAAAAAATAAAGAAAAAGGAGGGAAAAAAGAAAGAGAGAGAAATGATAAAATATTTTTAAGAGTCATTTTCTTTTTTCTTAAATTTAAGGAGGAAGATTATGGCTTCTAAAACATTTTAGAGAAGGAGTATAGACGGAAAATCTCTTGGAGACTCAATTTTTGGATATACTGCCTATAATAGAGAAAAAGCTTAATTTAAAAGCTTGTTGGGGATGCTGTAAGTCTCACATTAGCATTGACTATACTGCATTAGCGGTTGACTAATAGTGTTAAGGTTGTGAATTTTAAACCATTTATAAATCAAATCATAGATTTCTCTTAATCAAAAAAATTTCACAAACCAATTATTATAAAACAGTTAAATCACATTATACTTTCTTAAAATATTTGAGTATCATTTGATAATGTTAAAAAAAATATTATAATGAAAATATATAGATACATATATTTCAAAATTAAAATAAAATGAAGAGTCTCACAATCTTTAACAAAGCCTCTTGATTTGGAATAGGACACAAACTACCCATAATTAAGGATTTAGACAGATATGTTGTTGGGATACAAAGACGTGCTTTGCATTCAAGTAACTCAAACTTTGAGTTACTTGAACAGCTAAATTCTATGAAGGATGCAATGCAAAAACCAAAAGATCATGATTAGAGAATTGGAGTTTGCTTAAAAAATTGTTAAAATAAGGGGGAAAAAACAAAAGATATGAGAAGGAAACAAAAGAAATTCCTACAAGTTGCCATATCATTTCAAAAGCTGAAAATTGTGGCTCTAATGCATCAATCCTTGTCGGTTTTGCATGTATTTTGGCAAAAAAAAAAGGGTTTTGTATGTGACAAGTCTATCAAAATGTGAGGTATGAAACAAGAAGGAAAAGGAAGAAAATAGAATTAGTCCACAACATAATTAGGTGAAGTTCACAATAATTAAACAAATGGGCTGCAGTCAAAATCTCCAACCAAAGTTCCCTCTTTTTCAAGTACTTACATGTTCATCTAACTTTTCCTTTGAATGATAACAACTTTTGCCTTTTTGATTGCTACTTTGAATATTTTTTGCCACATATTGCTACTTTGAATATTGATGTCTGAAAAATAGAACATTTAATTGTTTGGATTAATTGACAAAATAAATTTATTCCTCTTTGTATAGACTAATTAAATTTTAATTATTGGTATTAGAAATATAAATTTTAATTCCTTCAAAGTTGAATGATTTCTTGATATTAATTATTAATTTTTTAATAGATTAGTTTTTTTTTTTTTAACAAGATATAGCCCTTTTTTTTTTTCTAAACTTAAAAAGAAAAAAAAAAAAAAAGAGCTCTATTCTAAGGTTTTAGAGAGAGAGAGAGAGAGAGAAGAAAAAATCTCCTTTCTCTCAAATTTTTTCCTTCTCATTATTTTTTAGTTCATCATCAGTCTTTTACTCTTTTTAGACTAACAATAGAGCATTCTCTTTTATTTTTCATTTTAATTTTAATTTTGTTATTTGATGATGTTCAGATTTATTCTTTTCTTGAACATATATTTTTTATATTTATTCTTTTTATTGATTGTTTATTTATTTTTTCTCCTTTATGGTGAATCCTTCTTTTTTTATTGGTTTATTATGTGGTCGATCACTATCAAAAACATGCATTTTATTAACGAAATTTACTGACTGAATCATATCCATCAGTAAATACTAAAGGAATTGTGCGCACTAATAATTAAACTCAATACTGAAGGAAGTTCGTCATTACTTACAAAAATTATTGACAGATCGAATAGACAGTAAAATAACGTATTACTGATAGTTTATTGACTAATTACTGATGGAATGGAGGCGCAAATTTCTTGGTGGCAATTGATGAATTTATTGGTGGCAAAGGAAAAAGCGTCCATAATCCGCCAGTAAATTGGAACTACAGTATATCAATGGTTGGCAAAATTTACTGACGAATTATTGACCATCTTGAAAAATGATACGGGCTTTTTACCACCATTAATTCATTTACTAATGAAAATTTTTAATTCATGTGGCATGTTCCGTCAATAAATTTTAAATATAAACTGTTTAGAACCCTTCCTCTTTCTTCTTCTTCTTCTTCTTCTTCTTCTTCTTCTTCTTCCTGTGCTGCCCATCTAATCTCTTCCCCTCTATTATTTCTTCCCCTTCTCCGGTTGTGCTCACCACCATCAGCAGCCATTCATCGATCACCGACGCCTTGCTTTTGGAGCTAAGGATTACTGGTATAGATTAATTTTATTTTCGATTGATTTTTTATTGAGATTAATTAGTGTTTGTTGAAATTTGTTTGAGAATTTGATTATTGTTTGAGAATCTGTTGAAATTTTGTTGTGTTTTTGATTAATTTTGGTGTGTATATATATTAATTTTGTGTTTATTTAGGTTATATATATATAATTAGAATTATAAATTTATGTTGTTTTAAATTTTTTGATAGGTTTAATTTTTTTAAGCATAATAATTTTGTTATAAATTTATGATAGTATTAGTATTAAATTTGGTGAAATTGTTTTAGTAAATATTATTTTTTTATAAAATTATGTTTATAATTCTTTAAAAAAATTTTGGATTTATTTTTTATTTTATTTTGTAATTTTTTTTGTAAATTTTATTTTCTTAATTTATTTATGTATATAAATTTATGTGATTAATATGAGTAATCATTTTGGTATGTATTTTGGAGTTTTTTTTAGTAGTCTTATTAATTATTTTATTTTGATTTTATTAAGAGAATTGCAATTTTGTTTAAGATAATTTTCATGTGGGACAACGAAAAAATATATCAGTGCGTCAAAAGGTTTGTACTATAATTTCATTTATTTGAATGTTACATATAATTTGTAAATTGTTATGTTGTTAATTTGAGGTTTATTTGCAAATGTGTATTAAAAAATATAAATGTTGTGATGTGAATTTATGATTTATAGTTAATTTGTATTTCGTTATGTAATTTTTAATTATATTGTTGAGTTTATATGAATTTGTAAGTGTATGTTAAAAAAAATTATTCTGAAACTATGTATGCATGTTAGTAATTTATATTATTTTAGTGAATATATTAATTTCAAATATATCGGGATAAAATATCTAAATTATAGCCTTAGATTAAATTATGGCACAAAATTGGATTGAAATCAAAAGATAAAATGAACCATAATTTAAAATAATTTCATAAAATGCCAAAAAAAAATTAATAATTTTATTAGTAGTAAAAATATATTTCACATTACAAAATACAAAAAGAACCAATAAATATGCCATAAAAATTGAAATCTAAATGCATTTCATAGAATACAAAAAAAATAAGAAAAATTTTTATTTAGGAGTAAAAATAGAATTTAAATAATATAAAACAACAATAAAATATAAATATGCCTTAAATGCATTTCATAAAATATCAAGAAAATGCATTTCATAAAATATCATAAAATATCAAAAAAATGACAAATATCCTCTTAAGAGAAAAAATAGCCTTAAACATATATGCCATAATTATACTAAAAAATAATAAAAATTCAAACATGAAAAAAAAATAAAAAGAACTAAAAGAGCATATAATTATGGAAAACATAATTAAAATTCAAACATTAGTAAAAATTAAGAATTGAAAGAGCATTTAATATAGAAAATGTAAAATTATAAGAATATATAAAATTAATAATTTATAAAATTTGGAAAATTAAAATAATTAATAAGAATCTTAGTATAAATTTTATTTAAATGAAATAAAAAATGACTAATATAATATTAATATATTTATTATTAAGTAAATTATGTATATTTATGTCACGACCTAATTTCTTGGCTGTGACTGTCATAGAGTTCAAGGGGATATAATGTCACCTAAACCTGCAAAACACTACTAATCTTATTTAACTATCTTTCCCAAGATCGTAACCACATTGTTCAACGCCAATTCCCAATGATTACTTTAACCATTTCCTTATACTTGATAAATTGTAGTTTCATACCATGATTAAAAACAGAACATCATTCTTAGTTATCCACAAATACTATTCATACACTCTTAACTAATATCATAAGTATACACATACTTAATACATGTTATCAGTTACTTATAGTATTCTCAGACACAACATTCATTTACACTACATCTTTAGTCACCATGGAGCTCTAAGTTGCATATCCTCCAAATGACATAAGTAACATCTTCACAATATCTTTAGCAAGTTCCAAATGGAGAAGCATGGCTCGGGGTTTATCTTGCTAATGATTCACCTGGACTTGGAAAATTATAACCAACTATCAAATGAGACTAGATCAGTGAGTATAAAATAATATAACGTAACATGCAAACAATGTAACATGTTATCATTTGGGTCAATTCAAGATAACAATGATGTGATGTTAATCAAAATTGGTCATGTTGAACATTATAGTGCATTTTAGTAGAAACAAGAATGTCTTAGAAGCGGAAAGCTTCCCATACATAAAAATTGAAGAGTGGTGGTTTAAGCCTTGCTCACTCACATATTTCACATTACGCAAGACTGATCAGGTCTTACGGTTAGGCGTTCTCCCCTAACAGAAGTTGGGTACTCTCACCTTACCTGCAAACTTATACCAAGTACACATGGTCCTATGTATTACCCCACATCAAAAGGGTTTTTTGCTTATCATGGGTATTCACAAAGGGTGTATTCAAAATTGGTGTTAAACATTCACTAATAAGAAATTGGTATATCAAACAGTGGGCACAAAGTCGCATTAATGTAAGAGGCTCTTTATGTTCAAATTATCGTATAAGAAGAACATGAAATTCAAAGGTTCACATTCCATGGGCAATACATGTTCAATGTCCCTCTTTGGGCATGTATCAAAGGATGACATTTCAATCAAAAGTCGCAAGCAACATGGCACAATTACATTACATTATTGAGTGCTCACCTTAACGCATCTACTCCTAATGACTATTCGTTCTTTGTTAGCTTGAAGTCTCTCACGAACTTGAACAATCCCTTTGCCCTTTCCTTGTGGTTCTACACATCACATTTTAATTACATAACAATTAGTAACTAATGATGTTACTAACTATATCTTTTGCTTACTCATTATTTTAACTTATGACAAAAACATCCCAATTGTATTATATACACACTCATTCTTATTCCTAATCAATTCCAAGCTAAATATCCCATTAAATCTCAAGAATTCAAGTTTAATTCTCAAAATCTCCAAAGTACTCCATAAACCCTAGTTTATTCCATCTATGTCAAATTTGGAGAAAATTCTCAATTCCTCATCAAACCTCCAAATTAGTTGTAAGAATATGAAATTAATATAACATATAACACATATATTCATTCAATCATCACAATGTGGTATTAGAACACCAAGTTTTTCTTCTAATCATATTTATGCTTCAAAGCTTTCCAAAACTTGAACCATGTTCCCAAAGCTCATTTTATCCCTTTTAAATCATTTTTCTTCATCTAAGATCATTCAAAAATATATCCTAAGCATGGCTATCCTAGGTTGGCCAAATCCCATATATATTGCAAAAGAAATTCTTCAAACAACCTAGTTACTACAATCAATTTTGGAGCACAAAAGAAAGGATAGGCATAACTCTTTACCTTGATTAGTTATGTTTTGTCAATACTCTTATTGTAAATGGAATGGAGAGAATTTCTTCTTTTGGTGTAGAATTTTGGTGTAGAGAAAACTAAATGAAATTTCTCCGCACAATCTTACTTATATATGTATTAGATTGGATGGTGAGGATTTATCAAGCTATATCTAATGGTTAGGAGTTAGTCTAAATGGATGGTTAAGATGGTGTCAAGATGCAGGGCTAAGATTCTCTCTACAATGGTGAGGGTTATCATGAGATGTTGGGTGTTCCAATTGAACATTGACTCATGTAAAGGAAAAGCAAGAGTTCCACTTGGTTTAGAACTTGACTTAGTTAATTTTGGTGACTATTAGGCTAAATATCAAAGGCTCATTCTCTACACATCTTTTGTCTAGTGTCTTGGCCCAACGTTTCTTATTCTCAAGCTTGGATGTTATTTCATTCTTAGGCAAGACTCATTGTTGGGTTTGGGCCTTCCCATGTTGAGTTTGGGCCCCCATTACACCAAGACCCATTAACAAGTCCATAAGCCCATTTATAAGCTTAAAAGTTTTCCTTTTAAATTCCTTTCCTTACCTTTCACTATAACCTTCTAATTTACATTTTCTAACTTTTTTGCCTACATCCTTAACACATAGGCTCTATTTAAATCATTAGAACATAATTAATCATCATAAAATTATGTACCAAGCAAATATCACACATTGCATCATAATGTTACTACCCAATTTCCTACCATTCCCATATCACACTATCATTCAAAGATTTAGTCTATTAGTGTCATCCGCACTCAGAGGGAGCTATGAAATACTTAGGTATTACAATTTAAAATTACGATACAGTTAAAAATGGAAAAAAGTATAATACATTTAGAAATTTGTAGGGTATTAAATAAGTTTTGAATTTATTCCGTGAATTTATTTCATTAATTTTTTATTATATGTTTTGATATTGTGTTGTTAGAATTATTATTTGTAACAAAATTTTAAAGAATGAATAAATTTATATGAATTAATGAATTATAAAAATATCGACTCTGAGACGTGTACCGATTCCAGGAGATACTCCCGATAGCAGTACATCTACGTCCCGGAAATGGCATCGTGTGCAGGGAGGGCATGTTACTACTAGTGTTCTTTATACCACCAGTTCATCACTTTCCACCACCTTTTCTTTTTTTATTTTTTTACTTTCTCTCTCTTCTCCTATACCTCTCACATTCATCCTCTTGATTATCACCACATAGATACCTTTATCCACTCCTCCTCTACGTCTACTCCTCTATCCATTATCCCTTTTACTATTCCTTTTATTGTTCTTTCTCCATCCCTTGGTCCTTTATCTTCATCACCTTGTATTGTTGTTTCATCCGTTACTCTTCCATCCACTGTTCCTTCACACATTACTTCTCCATCTACTCATTTTTTATCTTCTACACATACTAGCAATTCCCCTGCTGCTGCTCCTACCACTAGAGTAGGTCCTTCCACAGCCCTAGGAGCAGATAATGATAACCACCCATTCCTACCACCGAGTTCGGGACATAGGTAGCATCTCACACTAAAGGGAGATATGTAAGTATAATTTTTTTAATGTGATTTTTAATTTATAATCTCTTAATTTTGTGTAACTACCATTTAATTCTTTTAATTGCAAGATGTATTTGCTCGGTACGGTATGGACTATTTACAAGATATTTAAGAACCAGCTAAAGCCTAACAGCACAAGTTGGAAATCAGTGCCTTTGGAGACTAAAGAGTTCTACTGGAAGGAGTTTCAGGTAATGAATACTTTATTATAATTTATTATATAGAATTCGAAATAAAATAATATATATATATAAATAGATACATATTATTAAGCTATTAATTTCAAATTTTATTTATTAATTATTATTCATATACTAACTTGTATTTTTTTTTTTAATTTTTTGCAGAAGCACTACTATTGCAACTTGGCGTTTAATGCCTTGGTGAAGATAGCCTTCTTTAAGAAGATTGCAAATAGGTACAAGAACTTCCTGTATGATGTCAAAACGAAGGAGAAAAGAGACATGGATCCCTTAAGAGACATGTAATGTTTGGTAGAAACACTGGGCTTCTGTGGAGCATAAGTAGCTCTCCCAGAAGACATCCCAGAATAGAAAGTTAGATAAAAGTAGTTCAACAAGTGGACCATCTAAGCATACTGGAGGGTTTGTCCTTACAGTTAAGTATGCCAGGAAATTGGTAAGATGTCGATTTTTATTGTAAGTTATTAATTTGTTTATAATTTTGGTACGTATTTTAAAAATTTCATTACTTTTTAAAGTAATTAATTTCATAATTTTTTTAAATTACTAATTCTAGTTTCATGCTTTTAATTCTTAACAAAGAAATGATCTTGGTTAGGACTCTATTCTTGAGGAGATCTTCGTACGCACCAACACGAGGAAGGAATACCAATAGACCTTTATCGACCAACGCTCCCAGTAGATTTATGTAAGTTTTAATTACCAATTTTTCTATAAATACAAATTTTGATAATAACTAATATTATATAAAAAACAAGAGGATCTCAAAAATCTTCGCGAGTAGATATCGCGACTGGCCCTCAGATCCACTAAGCTACCTTAGATAGATAAGTTTGAGTTATACTTTAGAGCTGTCGGAGACAAGAAGAAGGGACGAGTCTATAGAATGAGTTTTTTGGCTTGATCATTTGGACATCCTTGGCCAGTTCTTCCTCAACTTCACCACCACCACAGCTACCCATAGCTAAGCATATGCAGCAGAAAATCGATAGGCGAGTAGCTCATATGTGAGAGGAGATGCAGCGGACAATTCAGGAGTAATTCCGCCAGTAGGTTAAGTTGCAAATGTATCAATTCTTTTCACAGTAATTTGCTAGTGGTGTTGCTCATCCATCAACTTCTACTACTTCTCAGTGCCCTTTAGCCGGAGATGTTGCTATTGCTGTTGCTGATACATATATAGTATATTCAGAATACGGCCAGCAGCATCAAGAGGGCCACAATGAGGAGGATAATGATGCTGGGGAGCTTGATTAATTTTTTTAGTTTAGTTATTTTTAATACTTATAGAGTGTACAGTACAATATATTTTTTGTAAATTATATTACATTATATAATATTTAATTTTGATGTTTATATTATATAATTATTTATAATTTTTAATTAATGTCTATTTTATAAAATTAATTTATTATATATTTTAAATTTTTAAACATTTTATAAAATTAATTTATTATATATTTTAAAAAATATATGCTGGCCAATTTATTGACAGATCACTGACCGTTTATAATGATTAAAATAATATTTTTCAATAAATTAATGATGAATTATTGACCATTTTTGTTATTAAATTATTTTTTTTAAATAGCTTGCTAACATATTACTGACTGTTTCTGTTATTAAACTATTTTTAAAAACTATTTATTGATGAATTACTAACCTTTTTTTAAATATTAATTTTTAAAGTACTTTATTAATGGATTACTGATCATTTTTATTATTAAATTATTTTTAAAAATATTTTACTAATAGATTACTGACTGATTATATTATTAAATTATTTTTTAAATATTTTACTGACGGATTATTGATTTTTTTTTAAAGATCTTTTACAGATGGATTACTGACCGTTTTGAAATAATAAAATATTATTTTTTAAAGTTACTGACAGATTAGTGACCGCTTATGATTATTTAATTCATTTTTTTTGAACGAAATTACCGATAAATTTATAAGAAATAGTGACCATATTTCTGTCAATAAATTTACTGATGAATTGTATAAATCATCATTACAAAATTACTAACCATCAATTTACGAATGGATTTCTGTCGTCCCTAATTCGTCAATAAATTGATTTACTGATGGATTTCATAGGTTTAATGAAGGAATTTTCCGTCAATAAATGACTTGTTTTTTGTAGTGGATTGTTAAATCTAAATTCCAAGTTTTATTTGTTGAATTGAATTTTCGTTTATTGTTGTCCAAATTGAATTCACAGAAATATCATTAGATAAGTTGAAAAGTAATTATTATTTGTTGTCAAATATGGTCCAATCTTTCAAATCAAGATTATTGATGTCATGCCTCGAACCTGAGGGTACGTGACCGGCACTAGGACACGGGAGATGCACGTGGCTACCAGTGCCCATAGTAAGCCTAATCCAAAACACACAACTGAAAAGCCCAACTAAAAAGGGCTATCGGCCTAAATGAGGTAAGTAGAACCAAATAAAACACAATATAAATTAAAATCTTATTGGGCCAATAACTCATTTATTTCATATATCTCAGAAAGTAATAAATTACAGAAAGGTTCTACTTAACCCAAAGATTACAGCTCTTTAAAATACATTACTAAACGATAACAAGGTACAAGTACAAAGTGTAACATTACGGAGTTCTAGAGTTATAATTACAAATATACATACATTATATACATGTATGATTACTCAACAATACAAACTACTGCCGAAAAGAGATTGGCAGTCTGTTTAATTACAATTCTTTCACAGGCTCATTCCCTGACCTGAAAACAATAAGAATGAACAGGAATGAGCGTTTGACTAAGTGAATGATACCAGCTAATATATTAAATTGGTATCCTACAGATAAAATTCTAATGCACATGCTATGCACTATGCCACAGAAACAGACAAGTCATCCAATCAAGCAAGGATGGGGTATGGTTCACAGTACCACACTGATACTCAATGCTCAATGTGGGGAGCCGATTCCTCTACTCTGACTCTCTGAATCCAATAATCTGTTTCTTATATCCAAGGGGCCCGGCCGTCATTGGTCTGTACCATGCAGCCCTGACCCGACTGACAACAGCCCTGGCGATGAGCAGGCCCGGCCGACATCCATCAGTCATAGCTCATCTTCTGAATCTCATCATAATCCAAATCATAACCATAACAAATCCACAATCCTAGGTGGTATTGTATCCTCCCGACCTCCATCCATTATTCACAACCACAATATGGCACAGAATACAAAATATCAGTTCATCATTCACAGTCAAATGTTGCATGCTTATATATGCAGTAGTAGTGCATAATATACATATATATACACACAACGATGCATATGAAATGGAAACAGGATAACACATTAGTGAGTATCACTCACCCAACTGACGACACTTCTGTCTGGTTTCCCTAGAAAATGCAGCCTTTGGAACCAGGAAGACGCCAGACACCAACACCTCACAACAACGGATATCAAGAATAAGAATCACACTTAACTAGACAAAATCTATAGATTTCTAAACTCAACAACCTAACAATCACTCTAAACACAACTAATCATAAAATGGTTTATCTAATGACTGAAACACAAGAGTTCCGGGTTAACCTTTACAAATTCTAATCATACAAATATCGAGGATCGCGCCGGAACATCGAAACGAAATTGCTGGTCTACTCCACGCGCCGCCGCTGCTGGTGGCGAATCCGGGGAAGCTTCACTCCAGCAGGTTCACCTTGATGCCAGGATCACAAAAAGGGTCACCACTCGCCCTCTAGCCGCCGGAAAATGCCTCCAAAGATTCGGGTTGCGTTTTCCGATCTACTCCTCCGGTGATCCTCAGGGGGCAAGGTAGGTACCAAAATGAAGCTCACATCCTCAGGAGTTGAACGGGATTGGCCATGCTTGATTTGGCCGTCGAAAACGGCCAAAAAATTGAATTGAAGTCGCGGCGCCTGCGGAGCTTCTCTCCTCGCATACGCCGCCGTCCGCCACCCGATTGGAGCGCCGCTGCCTCCCTTGAAGTCGCCGGTCGGTGAGCTAGCTACTGGTGGTGGCGGTGCAGCCCACCGCCGGACGGGTGGTGGCTCACCACCACACAGCCTCTCTCCCTCTCTCCCTCGCTCCCGTCTCTGCCTCCCTTCCTCTCTCTCCTGTTTCTTCTTCTTTCTTCTTCCCCCACGTGGCCACTCTCTACTGCCCATCATTTTCTTTTCTTCTCTTTCCTTTTTCTTTTTTCTTCTCTTATTCCTTAACACCCATATATATATACTATATACATATATTATATAAATATTCTACTACACATATATATATATATACAAAATAATAATTCTAATAATAATGATGATGATGATGATGATGATGATAATAATAATAATAATAATAATAATAATAATAATAATAATAATAATATCACTAACACCATAATAATGATAATAATTTATAAATTATTATACTTTACAACATAAGCTCATATATATATAATAATAATAATTATAACGGAAATCCAAACATCCGATAAAATACTATAGTCGAACTTATAATATTAATTAATACATTTATTAATACTCAAATATCAAAATACAATCCAAAATACAATTCTCCAAAAATCCACATTAACATTATCATAATAATATACATATATAATATTGTAATAAAATTACCATTAATAATACATATTCAAATAATATGAATATTTATAATTTAATAAAATATAATTTCAATTCTTACTTTAATAAGGAAAATAATAAAATATACTTTTTAATAAAATATAACTTATAATATTTACTTAATTAAATAAATAAAATAATAAAATATTATCATTTCATACAAAATAGGATTTTATAACATAATTGGAAATTCAGAATGTTTCAATTGATATATTTATTTACATTATTAATTTGTTTTGATATTAGTTTTGAAGAGTTACAATATTTTAAGACTTCATAATTTTATATTGTTTTAATTATTTTTAATGAATAAATATTTAATTTTCTCTAAAAAAAAAGTGGGAACTATTAGGTGAATATTTTTTTTATTATTTTCTTATATTGGATGTTTAACTTTAACACCCCCTCTTAACTCGCGCTACACTCTTAATTAGTACGTGATACAACAAATTGAAAACCAAATAAAATTCAGATTAATAGATTTGTACATATGTCATGCCCTACTTGAACCATGACTATATATGTGACAGAAAAGTACAAATTATAGTGTAGAGCCAGTTATGATACTATGAGAGAAACTTTAAATCTAACAAAAGTTTAAACTATTAGGTGGTGTCTCAACATTATATTAAATCTCGATCTTTTTTATGTGGGATTTTAACTCTAACAAAAAAATATAATTTTTTTAATTAATTAATTAATAATTTTAATTAATTAATTAACCACTTTTAATCAATCCATCTAATTAATTAATTAATTAATCTTTTTAATTAATTAACCAATTCAATTAATCTATTTAATTAATTAATTAGTCAATCCAATTTTCCATTTCAATCCACTTTCTTTGTGTGGGATCCCCACTTCTCGGCAATGATAAAACGAAATTTCAGTAGAGCAAAACCTTTTGCCCACCACAAAAGAAGGTACAACCCTTTCCTCTCACCCTCAAAACTCCCAAACCAAATAAATTTGACTGATCTTAAATCTCTCAACTTAATCGTGGAATGAACTATGTGGTTTAGATCTTTACTTAATGAGATATATAAGCATATTTGGAATCTAAATCGAAATCTCAAATCCAAATCCAGATTAATTCATTTACCCTTTTATTTTTTGATGTAAATATTAATATTTAATTTTTGTAAGGAAATTTGTGATTTTCCTAAAATCCCATAAGAGTTAGAAAAGACATCATATTTCTTAATTAATGTAATCAAATGTAATTTAATTATCTTAGAGTTAAGTAATGATTATGTGGTTTCCCTATAATCCATAAGGACTAAAAAGAATACTCTCCTTAACTTATGAATGTTTACTTTAATTTTCTTTATGCATTTATAATCATACCATGATCATGCATTTTAATTATTATCTTATAACTATCATTCATGAAAATTAATTTTTTAGTCAAATTAAATTTAAGAGCTAAATTTAAATTATTTAAAATAAAAAATTTAGTTCTCAAATCCTTTTTGATTTCAAAGACTAGTGATTTTATTTTTAGATAAATTAATTAAAGAGTAATGAATTGGAATCAATTTAGATTTTTTTCTTAATATTTTTTCAATTAAATAAAATTAAGGTGGCAACTCTCAAATCATTTTTTAAATCAATCTATCTGAGCTCGAGAGTTCCAATGCGAGTCCAAATCTAAATGAGCATTTCAATCTCATTTTGGCATATCGAACAGGTGCTATTTTTTTTTTAATATGTATTTTACAAAACTTTGAGTGTTTATAACTATTTTTATTGTTTAATTTAATGGGCATATAAAGGATTTTAAAATCTAACTCTTGATTTTGAGTTGCATCGATCTCACAGTATCCATGATCTAAGTGATACCTTATAGATATTGAATTTTTTTTTTTAATCTTATTAGGATGTTCCTTTTACCAGTACTTTTTTTTTTCTCATTATATTTCCTATTTTTTTTCCATTTCTTTTTTCATTAATATTTTAGGAATTTTGAATTTCATAATAAAAAAAAAATTATCTAAGCTATGACACTTAATATAAGCAAGGCAAAGCCAACTTATTTTTTTCCACAAATAATACTATTAAATGCAATTTTTTGTGTATAAAGTTTCAGTTCATGTTTGCTATTTGTATATTTAATTGAATTAAAATGTTAAATCAAAATGTAAAAAAAAAAAATGCATGTCAAAACGTCATAATTTTTCTTCCTCCAATAATTTATTTTAATTTTTCCCTATTTGATTTGAAAGATGTTTTAGATATTTGGTTTGAATTTTGTGCATATTAACTTCTAAAAAAAAAAAAAAAAACCTGATAATTAAAGGAGGGGAAGAAGAGAGCATTTACGTGCTTGGCAAAGACAATAAAGTTTGATATGTACTCAGTACTCTCCGTACTTCGGTGAAATTTTTCTTATACAACGATAATTTCATTTAAAAAGGAATGCCCACCAAGGATAATTTCATTAACTCAAGTGCATGGTCAGAGACAGATTCAAAAAAAATTATTAATTATCAAAGAATAAAAAAAGTATATTTGCTCAATGGAATTTTTGTCTTTGAATGTAAAATGTATGAAGAGGAGCATATAAGAAAGAAAATATAGTGAATAGTATTACGGAGAGAGAATATGAGTTGACGTTCTTTTTATTTTTATTTAACTTTATTTCTAACTTTAAAAAAATTGTCTAAAATTATATGGAAAATAGAATACTTGTAAATTATAATTAATTAGGGAGAAATGGGCAAAACTTAATGAGAGCATATATTTGTGAATATATATATTTTAAAGAATGAACTTTAAAAATCAACTGCTCCCACTGCTCTCTTAATAGATCCACCTCAACATATAATTACTATAATTTAAATTTTATTATAATTATCTTATCACTCATTGATTTGATATATAAAATAAGTCTATATATTAAATATAGGTTATAATTTTTCATTAGTTATAAACTTATCAATATTATATTAAATTACTTATATTTATATTTATGTATAGACTTATCTTGTATACCAAATTAATCAGTGATGAAATACTTTACTAAATATGATTTTTTTATATATTTTTTAACCTAGCGAAAAGGCACCAGTACTCTTTTTTACTATATGTATTATTATATCATTAAATTAGTATATGCACTCGATGTAGATAAGAATTATCCATAATCAATTATCATAGTTATTGATATAATTAGTTTAACATATTGATAAGTTTATAATTAGATTAACACATAACTTTAAATGATTGATAAGTTTGATCAATGAAAATTAATAAAATTAGGAAAAATATTTGAGCAGAAATTTTTTATAAAATAATTTAATTGTAGCTTGCGCAATGTGCAAGTATAATAACTAATTCATATAGGTGTTTTTTATAGTTATTTTGCTTTTAAACAAAGTAATATATTTTATTTATGAAAAAAATATAATTTTTTACTAAAACTAATAATTTTATTCATTTTTTTAAATTAAATTATTTTTTTTTGTAATTTTTTAGTTACAAAAAAACTTTTAATTTTAAAAAAAATGACTTATTTTTTGCAAAACAATAACTTTATAAAAAAAAATAATTTTGTAATTAAAAAAAAGGTTTTCTTACAAAAAATGTATTCTTCTTATATTTTTTCATAAATTAGACTTTTTTTTTTTATAAAGTTTATAGATATATAAATTTAAAATACTACATTAATCATTCTAGCATTACTTATTTTTAATTAACAAAATATAATAGCAAATTAATTTAATTATAATATTTTAAATATTTTAAATATTTTATACTTTGTTTTAAAACAAAGTAATATAAAAATTTATATATACGATATCTTTTATAATAAAATTGTAATTTTTTTTAAAAAGAGTAATATTTTTTTGTAATTATAAAATTATTTTTCTCATAAAATTGTTGTTTTGTATAAAATAAATCATATTACAAAATAAATTATATTTTCATAAAATTAGAGCTTTTTTTGGAATTAAATAAAATTACAAAAAATACTTTAATTTATGAAAAAATATAAATAAAATTATAATTTTTTATAAAAAAAAATATTTTTTTTGTAATAAAATAACCATAGAAAACACCAATTCATATAATCATTAAAAGTGGGCAAAGTTGATACGTAATAATTAATTAATTGGTGGAATTTTATAACTTGGTTGCACTTCTAAGTTAGTCACACCAAAATTTAAGAGCATTGCTAAAAATTAAAAATTGGACCCTTACTATGATAATTAAATATAATATTTCTTTTAAAAAATGTAAGATAATTAAGTCTACTTACTTTCCATTTATAAGATAATTAAGTCTACTTACTTTCCATTTTAGTAAAAAATAAAATAAAACTAAAAATTTCTTTTAAATTTTTTTTTAAGAATACTCTTTTAAAAGAGTAATTTGAAATTATTATTTTAATTAGTTTTATAGTTTATAATTGAAACATATTATATTAATTATAAAAATAATTTCCTACTAATATTTAATAAATATGCTTAAGATCATATTCTGATCTTTTTTTTCTTTTTAAACAACATCAAATAAATTATCACCATATTTTCCAGCTAGTTGGTATGTGAAAATTCTAATTTTATCTTTTAAATATGTGTAATTTGCAAATGAAATGGACATATAAAATATTTATGCTAACATGAGAAAAATAGTTAAAAAAAAATTTACCAAATAAAGGGTGATACTTAAGTAATACAAAAAGAGGGTAGGTAAAAAGATCTGAGAATATACATAAGAAAGGGACAATGTTATTCTTGATGAATGGGACCATATAACAGTTGTCTCATGTAAACCTCTCATTTCAATGATCTCCTTTATTGTGTTCATATTCATAAATTGTGTTCATATTCATACACAGATTAATTTCGAGATGGTTGCTATTTGTGTAAATGTAAACCTCTCATTTCAATGATCTCCTTTATTGTGTTCATATTCATACACAGATTAATTTCGAGATGGTTGCTATTTGTGTTTCTGATTTGTTTTAATATCATTTTTTTTTAGAAAATATAATATTGTAAGATTTTGTCTGTCACAATTCGACAAATTTAAGTTATAAGTATAGGTATGACGATAACGTTAAAGATTTAAGTAGGGAAAAAGAAGGAACTTCTTATTTGAATAGTATATAAGGGTGTTAGTAAATTTTTATTAACACTTTGAAGTAAGAATGGCAACGTGACGAGGCGAGGAAGGGAAACCATCCCCTATCTAGGAATGGCAATGGGGCGAGGCAAGGAAGGGAAACCATCCCTCATCTCCATCTCCACCTTAGTGGGGAATCCCCATCCCTATTCCCATCCCCGCCTCACATACGAGAACAATTTAATCCTCATCTCTATCCCCGCAGGAATCCTCATCTTCATTTGAATTTTGTCTTACTAAATTCATATATTTATATAATTCATAAATAATAACAAATAAATAAAATAAATATATTTAAAAAATATTAATAGATTCAAATCTACAAAACATCAACCAAACAAAATTAAAATATAAATATTCTTAATACATTAAAAATGTTCTGTAATTTTTTTAGTAAAATATTAAAAATTCAGCATACATAAATATGAGAATATTTAAATAAATTTTTTTCAATAATTACTAATTATATTATGGGATAATTATGTAAGTTATTACTAATGATATTAGCAGTAATTATATAATCATATTATCGAGTCCCTACAAAATCCTCTCAGGGTAGGGAATACACTTTCCATCCCCGCTCCGTCCCCATTAATGGAAAAAAATTTCTTATATCTCCGTCCCCATGTGAAGAGAAATCGAGAAATCTTCACCCCGTAAGAGGCAAATCTCGGTGAAAAACGAAAATTCTCCACCTCATTGTCATCCCTACTACGAAGTTTATTAACTTTGAGCCATGTGATTAATTAGGTTCGATCCCATCCGTATTGTTAAGCCAATAATTCACACATACTTAAATTGTTACATTGTTATTTTGAATTATTTTATTTTACTCGTGAATGAATATCTGTTTTGGCCTCTAAAAAATCTCACCAATTAATTTTCTTGGTTTATCATATAATTAAAGCAAACTTAATTAGATAGTCAATGATTCAATTCTATTTCTAGGGTGGGTAGAACTTGATTATCAACTTAGCAAGTTTAACATCAAATAGATTAGAAAACAAAAAACATGAATTTGAAGCCAACCAAAAATTAATAAAACCCTTTAACTATTAATTCATTATAGTTAATTATGTTTTTGGCATAGGCACAATTGCCATACAAAGAAATTAAGCCAATATACATCTCATCCCTCTCATGGGAAAGCACCTAATTATATTAGAATATATCACTAATTTTATTTTATTTTTATCCTGTTTTTAGTTCTTAGCATGTGATAGTCCCTATTGTATCTATAGTTATCACCTCAATAAAAGGAAAAAAAGAAAATGAGTGATGTCTATTGCCTGACTGTGATGCCAAAAACTATCACTTTGGCCAAAAGAATTCAAAATAAAATTAAAGTCATGATAATAGACTAATAGACTCAAAAGCATTAGCAAATGATTAAAACTTGAATTGTTATTGTTATTATTACTGAAATTGATTATTTTAATTTATAAACAGAGAAACGAAAATAAAGAGTAAAATCAACCAAACAAGAGACAAGATTTTTGTAATTTGACAATTTACTTATATCTATGGAGAGGTTTGATATTCTTTTATTGAGAGAACTGATGGTGACTACAATATAATATTGTCGGTGCTCTGGAGCTTGCTGTATATATATATATATATATATATATATATATATATATATATATATATATATATAAAATTACTTTTAACATTTTACTATTCAATTAATTATTAAATTCATAAAAAGAGCAGCATTACTTTTACTTCAAACTTTTATTTTTGTATTTCATATTATTTTTGTTTCAACTACATAAGATGAAAATAGATTTACAAGTGCTCTCTCATGTATATATGTATCAAATAGAATACCTAAATTGTTTTATGTATGTATAAACATAAGGTTTTGGTGTTATGTATTACCAAAACTTTATGTATTATTCACTTAACAAAAAATTAAATTATTTTAAAAAATCTCTAATTTAATGGCTATATGCTGTAATTACTTGTATATGGCCGTTAAATTAAATATTTTGTGAGATTTATATATTTGTTTCGTTTTATAAGAAGTATAAAAATATTTTATAAGTGAAATTCAAGATTTAAGAATTGTTAAAATTTATGTTTCTTTTTCTTAGCGAATTTTAACTTTTTTTTTAAAAAAAAATGATACGAATATTAAATTACATAGGAACACTACATCTAGAGTGTCTTTTTTAGGTGGGAAATCAATATAATATGAAAATCAAGTGTCCATTCATTTCAAATAGCTCTATCTATCCACTCCCCACCCCATTCTTACACACACTCTCTCTCTTGCTCTATCCCTCTCTTTCTCTCACCATAAGAACACCATATAATTCTTACCTTCTTTCTTTCCTTAGTTCTTGTGAGATAGAGTTGTTAATTTTATATCTAGGTTAAATCTCGAGTAAGATAAGTGAGACTTTTTTTGAAGAGGAATATCAGAGACTAAAAATATACGAGAAAGACATATTTTAGCTAAGTAGATGTGTTCAAGCCTTTCAAATTATAAATAGTTGTTATCAATATGATAAAAGATAAGCTAACATCTTTTATATAATTTATTGTGTTTTTGTAAGGTGTTTCCCTTCCTTAATAACAAAAAAAATATATCTATTACATTAACACTCCCTCTATTTTTAAATAGATGTCATTTTAAAGAAATTTTTATTGTTCTAATTTATATGTCGTTTTAGAATTTCAAAAAGGTATTTATTATTTTTTTTAAATTTTACCCTTCATTTATTCTCCATTAAATATTTTGCATTAATTGCTTTTATTTCTCTACTTCAAGATTAATAAAGGATATTTTTTTTATTTTAGAATTATGACAATTTAATAACTTTATTAATTCATATATTGAAATATTATAAAACTGAGGAAGCATTTTCTAATTGTGTTTTTAAACTAATAAGTAATAACCCTTCAAATTTAAAATTATGGAAGACTTATAATGATGAAAATTTTTTTCTTTGGAAGAATTATGGTGTTGAAGATGAAGAAAAAGAAAGAAAAACTAATTTGTTTCGTTACGTAATAGTTATGGTAGGATCAGAATCAGACCACCAATTTTAGGCTCCATTTGTGTTTTACACGTTTGAAACATTCAGAAAAATTAATTAATATACAAATATTTTTAATGAAATAGTAATTAATTATTTTTCCTAACTTTGATAAGCACTTTTGAAAGAAAGAATTAAATAAGCAATTTTATTAATAAAAACATTTTTAATTGAAAATTAAATAATTTTCAAGAAAAAGAATTTTTTCTTTTTCCTTGTTAGAGTTAAAATATCTCACATTAAAAAATAACAAAAGATATCAAGACTTAATATAATATTTGGATCTCACCACCTAATAGCTTAAACTTTTGGATTGGATTTGAGATTTCTCACATGGTATCAGACCCAGCTCTACACCCAATCTGTGCTCTTCTGTCACAGCTGCAGCCATGTGTTAGTAGAGCTTGACACATGTACATTTTGTTAATCTAATTTTGTTCGGCCCTCAGTTTATTGTGTTACGTGCTAGTTAAGAGTCTAGCACATGTCAAGAAGAGGTGTTAAAGTTAAAATATCCCACATTGAAAAATAACAAAATATATCAATACTTAATATAATGTTTGGGTCTCACCACCTAATAGCTTAAACTTTTAGGTTGAATTTGAGGTTTTTCACGTCCCTAAACTTTAATTAAATCCATCATACTAAAAATATATATATATATATATATATATATATATATATATATATATATATATATATATATATAAATACACATTTATTAATCTACTAATTAATGATGATCCACTATCAACTATGACAACCATTATAAGTTATTATTTTATATATTTTTATATTTAGTATTAGTAATAAATTTAAAATGAAACTTTTATTATAAATTTAAATATTTTTATTGTCTTATAAATTAATTTTATTTTTAATTAATTTATAATATTACAACTAAATAATAAAAAATAATTTTTTTAAAATAAATTATTTTCCATAAAACAAACATAAAGCCTTGGAGAAGGAATTGATTAATTAATAAACTTAATTTTGGATTTGATCGATCATATTAAAACAAATAGAACAGCCAAATTGAATATATATATATATATATATATATATATATATATATATATATATATATATATATATATATATATATATATATATATATATATGTCGAAGACATTGTTGTTCGGTTGAATAACTTTTTGTTGTAATTTTGACAAAAAAGAAGAAGAAGAAAGAAATACTTGCTTACAACGAGCTTGTAATTTTTCTTTTATATAGAAATTAGATCTTTTTATTAATATTATCAGAAATAGGAAAAAATATAATATTAAGATGCAAAAATTACCTAAGCTATTGGGCTTTCCCAAATATATATCCGAAAGAAACTAAGCATCGCCAATGTTACAAGAAAAGATCCTAGAACCTCAAAAAAATAAAAATAAAAATAAAAAATTATATATATATATATATATATATATATATATATATATATATATATATATATATATATATATATATATATATATATATATAAACATTAACCTGCTTTGACACAAATAATAATTTTATTATTCAATAATAATTAAATTTAAAAACAATTGTTTATAAATTATTAGAATGCATATTTAGAAGTAAAATATTATAATATAAAATATATTATATATTCTTATTATTTAGTAAATTTGAAATTTTATGTTTAAAATATAAAAATATGATATAATGTTCAAATTATGCTAAAAGTGAAAGAGTACAATGATAATATTTAGCAATATTATTCATATTATCACGAGTCTAAAGTAGTTAATTGTTTTAAATAATAAGTAATAGACTCAACTGTAAAAAAAAAATAAAATTAAAAAAATCAAAATATATATTCATATTTATATAGTTTATATTGATTTTTTAAGTTTATATATATGACTATTTTGAATGTATTAGTTTCATATTAATTTATAATTTTCATTCTCTATGAACTTAATAAATTAATAATTTTAATATTTAATAATTTTTTAATTCATTAAATATATTAATTATGAAAGAGTCTACTGTATTTCGAATTTAAATATTTAAAGAAATTTGAAAAAAATATACAATTTTAAAAATGTTGACGATTAAATTAATTGAGCTTAAATTACAAATAAAATAAAATTCATATTTATATTTAAAAAACTTTACAAAGTCTGGGGGACAGCGGCCCCTTCCTGCCAGCTGAAGATTGGCTAATGGTCAAAACTTGAAACCCAAAACTAGACGAAAGTGTTATTATCAATAATGTTTGATTTTTTTTCTTTTTGCCTTTTTAAGAAAATTATGGTGTTGAAGGTCAAGAAAAAAAGAAATAATTTATTTTATCACGTAATAATCAAATAGATGAGTAATTAAACCACCAATTCTAGGCTTCTGAATTTTTTCATGTTTGGGCGTTAAAAAGAATTTTTCAATGAAAAATATTTTCTCAGTGAATAAGAAATTAAATATTTTTTTTAAAAAAATTTAATTCAAATAAATTTATTATGGTGAAAGAAAATATATATATATATATATATATATATATAAAATAAAATCGAGAATAGTCATCGCATGTCATTAGCATTATAATTTATCATTTTTATATTTTTTAATAATAAATTAAAATCTAAAATTTTAAATTTTTATAACTTGAAATTTTTAATTTTTTAAATATTAAAATTAAAAAAAAAAAAGAAAATAAATTTTTTGAAAACAAATAAATATCTTCAGCTAAGCAAAAAATATCTAAATAGAAACCATAAAGTCTTGGAGAAAGAATTGATTAATTAATTTAAAGTTCTGACTTTTTTTGAGAGTGATTGATTGATAAATAGAAATTAATATCAAGTGTACCATTTCCTTTGGATTAAGTCAGATTGCTCCTCGTGGCTGAAGCATGTCGGTTTTCAATTTCAGAAGTCAAAATTTTTATACTTAAATATGATTCAATGCTTATCTAATAGAACAAATTCATTTTCTATCTTCTCTATTTTTCAATAATTTTAATTTCTATCATTTCGCAAAAAAAACAAATATATATATATATATATATATATATATATATATATATATAATTTTAATTTCTATCAACTGTTCGCCTCCCGTTGGTGTTCATTGTGTAGTAATTGAGTTTGATAAGCCCTTCTACACTTATTATTTATATTGCATCAATTTTAAGTAATTTTTTTATATTTTTATTTATATTTATTACAAAAGTATTAAAATTAGCGACAGATATTTTTATTGCTAAAAAATTGAAACTATAAATTATTTATAATAAAATATAATTTGTTATAAAAAATTATTAACAACCATAATTTTCTTTTGCAAAATGAGCTTAGCTCTATTGAGGGCTGTATTTTTTGAATTTTAAAAAAAATTTCTTTTTATTCTATCTAGAATGTAAAAAAATATATTAAAATATTTAATCAATTCTTATAAAGACTAAACCTATGTTTGAAAATTTTCTTAAGGAAAAAAGAAAATAAAGAAGGAAAATAATTTTTATTTTTTTTTATTTATTTTCCTCTCTTTTATTTGGATAGGAAAGAAAATAAAATTATTTTTCACTTATTAAAATATCTAACAAAAAAAATTTATAAATAAAAAATTATTATTATTTTTTATTCTTCTTTTTTCATTTTCTCTTTATTTTGGAAAGAAAATAAAGAGAATAAAATAGTATATATTTTTTTCTCTCTTTATTTTTTCTCCATTTTTAAACAATAAAAATTATTTTTTATTTTTATTTTTTTTCATTTCAAACATAGGCTAAAACACATAATAATATATATAATTACTTAAAATTTTTAAAATTATAAAAATAAAAATAATTCCTATAATATATAATATATATAAAGACGAAAGCAAATGGATTAATTAATATAATATATATAATTACTTAACAATTTTTTAAAATTAAAAGTTTATTATTATTATTATTATTATTCGTGTTTTGTTAACTTTTTATAACCGCATATTTAGAAGAAAATATGTAAATATAATAAAAAAAAAAAATTGTGGACGGCTCATTCCGCAGAGTCTGGGTCGGCCGACAAGGTAGACAGTCAGAAAAGGACGATTTCAAAGCATCATTCAAGTCAAAACAAACTGTCCGAAAAAAAAAGTCAAAAAATCAGTCTTTTAAATATGATTTCTATTCAAAAAAGATACGTAGCGTAGGCCCTCAATTAACCTCGGAAAATGCTTAATTACTGACACTAATCTTGTGTTAAATTCAATTCTTAACCACCAAACAATTTTGATTAACATTATCGTCGGAATTATGAAATTAAAAATTAAAAATTTTATAATAAAAAAAAATCATTGATGGAAAAATTTAATGACAAACAATCAGTTTATATACACTCAATTTTAACTTCAAAAACTAAGCAAAAGAGATTGTTACCTATTTATTTATTAAAATTTGATTCTTTTAAGAGATAATTTTTAAATACATCTTTAAATTAATTCTTTTGTTGAGAAAATTTAGTCTTAATTAATGTCTAAATTAATTCAAAAATATGTATAATTATTAGGTAATAATAATAATAATAAATAATTTAAATTTAAGTGCTTTTCAATATGCCTTATTTAAATTTTAATAAAAAAAAAATATTTTGGTCAACCATTCACATGGTGTAATTAATGAGTTTCCCTTATTTAGGACAACTAAGCTCTTGTCAGCTATATATATATATATATATATATATATATATATATATATATATATATATAAATTATTATTTAATTTTTGAAATTTAACTTAATTAACTATTTATTTTATATATTTTATGAAATTAATTATTTGATTCATGAAGTTTTATTTTATCAATATAATTAGTCATTCAATTTAAAATTTATCCAATTTACTATTAAATTAAAATGAAATGATGAAAATATAAAAATTAAATAATTAATTAAGTCAAATATTAGAGACTAAATAATAATTTGAGTAAGGCTATTTTAGATATTTTATCTTTATTTTAACGGTAAATAAAATCAATTTTGGACAGAATGACTAATTTCATTGATGGAATAAAATTTTAGGAATTAAATAGTTAATTTGACAAAATATAAAGACTAAATAATTAATTAAGTCTAATCTCATGAACTAAATAGTAGTTTATCTTATATATAATTAAAGATAATATTTTAGAAAATTTAGAAACTAATTACATTCGCTATCCTCTAATAATTGACTAATGCATATTTTAGTTTTTTAATTTCAAAACATGACAAAAAAATTACTGAATTATACTACATTGCAACGAGATGGTCCTTCCAACTAATTTCTATCGAAATCACTAATGTAAGCTTAGATGGCAGCCACATAAACTTACCAATCATGATTTTAACAGAAATTAGATGGAAGGATCATTTCATTATAAGAAAGTATAGTTTAATGATTTTTCTATCGAATTTTGAAAATCGACGATGAAAATATGTATTAGTTAATTATTAGAGAAGGATGGGTGAAATTAACTCTGCAATTCTCTATTGTATTTAGCTTCTAATTTTTCTGAAAAAAAAGTCATTCTATTAAATTTTTTAATTTTATATTAATATTAATTAATTAAATTTAAAATATTTTAAAATTAAAATATGTTAAAACTTACACGGTTATTTTGTCCTATATTAGCTTTGGCTTATCAAATAATAAGTATAATAATATTTTATTTATAATATTTTAAAATTATATAATAATCTAATTGTTGAAAAACTTTGATTCCTTTCTAACTCTTAATTAACCTTTATTTTTTTGAACTCTAATTTCTAATATATATTTAAACCTTCATATATATTTCTATAGCTCACTTCAATCTCAGCCATAAGCTATCAAAGTATAATTTCTCTGTTTTTCCTCTTTTCTAATTCCAGCTTTTTTATTTAATTCGTTCATACTCATATATATATATATATATATATATATATATATATATATATTTTCATATTTCATATCAAAGTATAAAGCTCAGTAAGCTCTCTCTCAAGGAGAAAATCACACTAGGTCTGTAATTTCTTCATAGAGCGAATGGCAAGTATATGAAGTCTCTTTTGGTTTTGTATTCCCCAACTACTTCTTTGCATGTACTTTTTTTTTTTTCCATTTTTTATTTTGGTCTTTAATAATCTTTATTATTTTATTCTTATGGTTATATATACATATGTCTGTCTGTGCATAATATTTTTTTTTGGGTATAATAATAATAATAATATTGTGAAATTCAAATAATTATTTATTTTAGGTTACTAATACATTAATTAAATATATTATCAAATTCTAATACATTGTTGCTAATTAATTGCCCTGCTCAAAACACAGAACTCCCAGTTGCAAAAGCCTTTAAGTCTCAGATTCAAGTATAGTTTGAGATACTAATCTTCTAAGCCAACACTTTATGTTTATTTTCAGAGCTAGTTTGCCATTTTGGTATCTTTTGGGTTTGGCTTTGCATAGTTTTAGAGCTAAAAGAACTGTGTTTTGCCATTTGGTGATTATAAAGTCACGTTTATTACCCATTTTAGGCGAACATTACAATTAATGATAAAATTTGAGAATTTATTCAGAGCATAAATTCACATTCATTTTCATTCTAAATAGACATTATTTAATTTCAGGAATTTTAAATAGTGTAAAATCACTTTTGTTATATATTATTTGTTACATATTATAAACGTTACGCTCGTTACCCTTTACTGTAAAACTTTAAGTTATAGATAGTTAAAATTATGTTTTTGAAGGCAAAGTTTAGATGTGTGAAGTTTTAATAATAAGAACGGACTTTGAAAATAATATGTTAGGTTCCTAATTAAGATTTAATTTTAGATTTTTAATTAAACTTGTTAATATATTTGTATATATTTTAGATTTCTAATTAGGTTTGATTGTGAATTTCTAATTAGACTAATATTTTTCTTTTTCTTTTATATTTTTATATATATAAAAAGATGTTATTTTATTGTATCAAACACATAACAATAAATAATTTTTCATCATATTATATTTCTTCTTCTCTATTTTGAGTTGATCAATGGATCAATAACTAACATATTATTGTTATTATTTACTTTTTCTTTATAATCATAAATAGTAGTAATAATTTAATTAATCCGGTATTAGAATTTATTTTCATTTAAAAATATTTTTTAATTTAATTTCAATGAATTATTTCATAATTTAGTGTGTTTATCAAGTATTAAAAATTCTTTTAAATTTTTAAAAAATAAGATTTAACTCGAGCAAATTGCAGGTACAAAGCTAGAAAGAATATAATTTTGTGTGCCTTTTTTTTCCTGGTATATTAATTAAAAATTCTCTTAAAAGAGATGGGATTGTTTGTATATTTTATGTTTATAAAATTTTAATTTTAACATTTAAAAATATTAATTTTTTATTACAATTTATAAGATTGTAAAAATATTTAATTTTATAAAAAAGTTATTTATTTGTTTTTTCAATATGAATAAAATTAAATATATGATTAATTATTTACTAATGATAATAATAATATATATTATCAGCTGACTTGCTGATGGTGATGTTTGGGTTATTGTTGTTTTTATTAGTTGCATGTTACGTTTTGATACGGTTGATATGACTAATATTAAAAAAAATTACTGTATAATAAATAATTATAAAATATAAAAATATATATTTTAATTAATATTATTGGAGATACTTCATAAAATATAGTAATGACAACTTCTTTGACGAAGTAGAAACATATCTTGCAAAATTTTTTTGAATTCATCTCTCAATTGGATTACAACTAGTGAGGGAGGTTTGACAAATCCATATTAAGTGACATAATTGATTCATTTAGTAACATTTAGTATTTTTAATTATGATTAACTTGATCGGTGGACATTCTTATGGTTGGTGATAGAACGGTGCCAAACTCATTGAAATGTTTTAATGCTTTTTTAAAATTCTTTTTAATACTTTTAAAAAAAAAAATCAATGAATGAAGTTATTTTACAATTTAATATGTTAAAATCGTCTTTAAAATTTTAATTAATAGCATTAGAGGTATTTTATCTTTATAAAATATATAATATTCTGAATGATATAATTACATTCGATATAATAAGAATAATTATATAATTTTTTTATATAATTTATGATGTATTTAAAAATAATTATAATTTATTTATTTTTTATTATATGATGTGTTTAAGTTTTATTATTTTGTGTCAATTTTTTTTTACATAATTTACCTAACTTAACATTTTCCTAAAATATAATAATGAGAACTTCTTTCACAAAGTAAAAACTTGAGTTTAATTCTCAATTGAATGGCAACTAGTGAGGGACTTTGACATATCCATATTAAGTGACATAATTGATTCAATTAGTAAGATTTAGTATTTTTAATGATAGTTAACTTGATCGGTGGATATTCTTATAGTTGGTGATAAAATAGTGCCAGACTCGTTGAGATGTTTTAATACCCAATTAAAATTTTTCTTAATGCTTTACTAAAAAAATTATCAATGAATGAAGTTATTTTACACTGTAATATGCTAAAATCGTCTCTAAGATTTTAATTAATAGCATTGGAGATATTTTGTTTTTATAAAATATATAATATTTTAAATGATGTAATTACGTTTGATATAATAAGAATAATTATATAATTTTTTATATAATTTATGATGCATTTAAAAATAATTATAATTTATTTATTTTTTTATTATATGATGTTTTTAAATTTTATTATTTTTTATCAAATTATTTTTCAAAACTTACGTGACTTAGCATAATTGTAAAATGTAATAATGACAACTTCTTTGACAAGGTAAAAACCTGAATTTAATTCTCAATTGAATGACAACTAGTGAGGGACGTTTGACAAATCCATATTAAATGACACAATTGATTCATTCAATAAGATTTAGCATTTTAATAATAAAATGTAATATTTTAAATTAAAAGTTAACTTTTAGTCAATGTATAAAGTTATTTTACATTTTAATATGTTAAAATCGTTTCTAAAATTTTAATCAATAGCATCGAAGATACTATTATAAAATATAGTGATGACAAAATTTCTTTGACAAAATAAAATTTATTTTAATTAATATTTTATTCATTTTAAAATACTTACTGTTTTGAATTTTTTTTAAAAATATTTATTGTTTTAAAATTTTAAGGAAGAATTTTATTATTTGTTTAAACTTTCTTCTCTTTACATTTTTTAATAAACATTTGCATTAATTTTTTCTACATCAAATTTTATCTTAAATTTATAATAATTTAATAATATTTTAACGTATAGCAAAATATTAAATAATAAATATTTTAAAATATATAAATAGCAAAATTTTTTGAATTCAAATCTTAATCAGATGACAACAAGTAACATAATTAATTCAATTAGTCAATTTTACCATGATAAATATAATATTTTAAATTAAGAGTTAACTTAAACAGTGGGTGAAGTTATTTTACATTCTAATATGCTAAAATTATCTCTAAAATTATGATATATCAATTTTAAATTTCAATCAAATTCAAATTTATCAAAGAAAAAATGAAAATTTGATATGAGCTGGACTGTAGATGGGTATTTTCTATTTATTTGTAAATTTTCTAATTTTTTTTAAATAAGCTATAAATAAATACAAATGAGAAAAAGATAAGACATATTCCATCACAAAATCATGGTGGTTTAAATCTATATAAATTATATATAAATTTCCTAATTTTAATATATGTAAATCATATTTTTTATGAAATAATAAATTAAATTTAATATAATATAGTGTATTAAAATGAACTTATCGTATCACGTGGTCTTGCCTGTGACTGTGAAGTGTGACTACTAAGATACAATCTTCAACTTATTGGGTTACGTAGGAGTGGCTGTAAATTTTATTTGTTAGTTTATTATTATTTTTAAGACAAAACAACAATAATAATGATAATAATGATAATAATCAAACATATTGATTCAATCTGATATTCAAATGTGAATATGAGAAAATGTATGTATTCTTTCATTTTTAATTTCAATATAAAAATATTTTACTAATCAATTCAACCATGTTGAAATGTTTATGGGATTTTTAATTATATATGTGTAAGAAATGAATAATAATCTGATTTTTTTTTTTTTATTTAAGAAGACCAAAACCATTTCATTTTGAAATAAATTCAATCATAATCATGAAATTAAGAAGTTAAACCTTTGTAAAACTTTTATTAATAAAAAAGATGTGCAGTTGCATGTTGAAAACTATGGTGAAAAAACTTTAATTTATTTCATATTTTTTGAATCATGAGTTTTCTAGTAATATTTGGTAAAATTAAAAATTTATTGCCAATAAATTTAAGAAAAAAAAATTTTAAATTGCAAAATTATTTAAAAATTCAGTAACTTATTATTATATTTAGTATAAATTTTTAATAAAAAAATAAAACTCAATAACTAATTATACCCTCACTCTCAATGTATATACTTAAAAAAAAATTGTAAAATAATAAATAAATAATTCAATTCAAGAGTTCATATTTTGGGAAGTTATATCTTCCATGTACTAAAAATAAATATTTATAATTACTAATGGAAAAATCATATTTATCTATATATTTTCAGTTAGAATCATAATATAATATAAAATAAAATTATGGTCATCAATACATCTACATCTACTTATATTAAACACCCTAAATTATGATAATAGTTTGTTTTTTCACCAAATATATCAATGCTGAAATCAATATCAATCCTCTAACAATATCTTGAATGCAGCACACCAGGGCGGTGGGATATGATTTAACGATAAATACACTTATGCCAAACACCCTAAATTATGTTAATAGTTTGTTTTTTCATCAAATACATCAATGATGAAATCAATATCAATTCTTTAACAATATCTTGCACACCAAGATAGTGAGATATAATTTAATAATAAATACACTTACAGCCTGAAAAATAGAGCATAGTTGAATTTTTCCTCTCCTCATGCTAAAAACAAAAGTCCACATCAATATATATAAATAAATAATGAGTTGTTAATAAAATCTTCCATCTTATTGAAGTAATTACATTTTTAATGAAAAATACACATTTTATTATTATTTTAGACACAAGTGAAATTAGTACAAGTCAAATCAATACAAAACTAAAGAAGTAATTAATTTTTAACTTTCTTGTCTTCATAAGAATCTGATAAAAATCCAAGATTATTAAGTTTTTTCAAGTTTAAGTTTGAATTAATGTCAAATTTGAGAAGTTCAAATTGAATTTTTAAATACAACTTTGTAGATAGAAATCTTAAGACTATAACTTATTTTCAAGCATATATTTTTTTTATTTATACATATGGGCTACTCATTTCTTTCTAGTCCAACACGTGGGACGATTTTTTTTTTCTTAAAAAATTATTAACAAATGGATTTGAATTATAAATGGGCTGACTAATTATTTGGTTCTATTAAAATTAATTAAATTAGGCTTTTAATTAATGCAATAAAAATTTAATTCTTGGCTTAGAGTATATATTCTTTTTTATTTTGAGGTTGGCAATATATTTTTTTTTTCAAAAAAAATTCATGGTGAAAAATATTAATTGAAATTTTTTAATACTCCTTTTGTTGCTTATTGTATGACATTTTGAATTTTTTTTTTCCAATACGTATCACGTTTTACGCTTATTAAGATATATTACTTTTTTTTTTTTTTCAAATTATACCCTTATTTAAAACTCTTCTCCATATCAGTTACATCTCTTTATTCAATGCGACATTCAACATTCTAAGGGTAATATAGTATTTTGATTATGTAATAACTGTTATTTAACACATTTCTTAATTATTGTGCAAAAATTTTAAACGATATATATTTAGAAACAGAAGGAGTAATATATAATATGTATTATGAATTCTTAAAAAATGTTTAGGGGATAACTATCCCTTTACTACTTATAAATCTGCCACTAATTATGACCATTAGAAATTGTAGAGATTTTTAGTTAAATTACATTTTGAACAGCTAAATCATTAATTTAAATTTGCTCCTTTAGGATGGAAATTGCTTTCTACTTATTTTATGTTTTTTTTTTTTTTTTAAATAAAACCTCTTTTTGGTTAATCCTTATTTTTTCAATAAAATGGATGATTTAGTGAAATTTATTATTTTTATGGGTTTGTAATTTACCTTCATTAAGAAAATAAAATATAAATATAATATTGCATTCTTCTCATAAATTTTTCTACCCTAATAATATTTCAATATAGATCTCAAACTTTTAACTCTAAGATTATATTGTAGATAGAACCTTACAATTCATACCATCAAGCCTACATCTCATAGTGTTGTGAAAATAATGTCATATTGAAACATTATAAAATAATACAAAAGTTTTATAAGAGAACAAATGTTGAATTTAATAAAAATTGATTGATTTTGTAATATTTCTATATTATTTATCACTTATAAAACTCGTACTATTTCAAACCTATGGGATTTAAAACACATTTGATTAATGGAATATCACATAATAAAATGGGAATAGAATAGTCGTCTCATATATAAAAAAATTTAGTTGTGTATTTGATATAAATTTATATGAAATACAATTTTTTTTGCAATAACAAATTTATAATTCCAAATTTTAATTGAAATTATAAATTTCAAGTAATTTGTTATATATAATAATAAATATTTTTTAAACTTATAAAATATAAATTTTATGAAAAAATAAAATAATTATTTCATAGTTAAACCCAAAATTAATCTAAATACTTTAGACTACAGGCCTTACATCATTAAATTGATAAAGCCCAAAATTCCAACAACAATCAGGCCCAATGCCTTATGGACAGGCTATCTCGCACCTTGTCCCAACAGTAATCTCAAGTAGCAGGCATCTTGCTCCAGTAGTGTTTCGCCTTGCTCTCATATGATTTCACTTAACTTACAAGGAAAGATATTCTCGACAATTCTTTACACACTCATCATATATGCAATCCCTATACTTGGAAAAAGGAATTCGAATAATCTTAACACAAGGTTTGATAACCAATAATGCAAGCACATAATATCCTGTCTAGCTATAGAATGATGTGATCAAACAACATAAATCATGAGCGGCCACTTCAATCTCCAATAAGGAAACCACATAAATATCTCCTCTTCATCACATCAAAGAAGGCTTCGATATCTAAGAAAGACTATGTGAAGATCTTTGCAGCACCTAAAAAGGTTACTCTCAGAGGGCTCTTGGTCTTATCCTCAAAGGCTTAACCAATTTTATATGCTAGTAACACCAAATAAGGCTAGCTAACTATCTTTTATCTCTACTATAAAATGTCAACTCAACGGGGAGTAAGAATCAAATAGTCTCATTCAAAACACTAGGAAAAAGTATGGTAACATCTCTCTAAATCCACTTTTTTCTCTGAGCCAAAAAAACTAAAGAGTTTAATTAATTTATATCAAAATCTAAAATTTAAATTGAGTTGAATTTTTAATTTTTATAAGAACATCTACAAAGCCAAATACATCTTAACAACTTTATTAAGTTGTGATGTGCTTCTCATATGATTCAAACGCATGATTGATTAGACAAATGAATGCTAAATAGTTTTAAATTTTAAGAGTTAAATTGGTTAGTTTTTCTACAGAAACCAACCTTAAGTTTACAAGTTGTATCCAAGATTGTTGGAGAACGATGTCCACAAGTTGATCAAAACCTACAAGTTGTACCAGAACCAGACCTACCTAATTTGCAAACTATACCCGACCTGCCTAATCTGCAAACTATGCCTAGTTTTGGTGAAGGAGCTAGGGTTTGAAGGGAATCTTCTACACAACTCATCCATCATAGCCTATGTCCGATCAAACCTTGAACTCATCTTATTATTCAATTGATCAAAGTTGGATTTACTCTCTTGATGAAAAGAATTATGCTTTTCAAATTGGTTCAAGTAATCAACCATTGGCATGTAGCTTAAAAATTTATGGGATAAAGTAACTATTGGTATCAAGTTTAGGTGGAAAATATGTATTTGGGTCTTAAGAATACAATATAAAAGGTTTAAGGATCAATTTAGTATATTTACCTTTTAATTAATTAACTTTTTCTTAATGATTTAGGATGGAATTATAATTAAAATTTCAAATTATGATAAAATAAAAAAAAGTATAATTACAAAAACGTACAAAGTTCAAAATAATGTTATCTATAAACTTTATTAAATTGGGGATTTGTTGGAGTATTTAAATGCTCATTAAGGGTTGCCAAATGCCAGAAATAGTTTAAAAAAAAAAAAAACATTAAGTTCTGTGTCATTCGGTGGAAGGAGCTTAGGCGTTATTTTTAAGATTTTTTTGTGATTTTCTTCTAGTTTTCTTGGAGGTAAGATATAATATAATATTTTTAACATATTAGAGTTAATTATAAATATAACAATTACAATATATAAATTTTAGATATATAAAAATTATTAAAACTAAATTTTAGTTAATTAATAAGGTATTTAAAATGAACACTTAAGAGTTTTTTTATATTTTTTATTTTTTCAATATAATATTAGGTAGCTAATTAATAGGATATTTAATATGAAAGTCTATTTTTTTTTGTTTTTCATATAATAACTTTATTTGGACAAATTAAATAAAGAAAAAAAATACTATGAGAAACAAATATATAAGTATGATAGGAAATTTTTTTTTATAAATTTTTATTGCTTTTATTTTTATATATTCTCATGACTCTCTTTTTTCATTGAACAATGTAATTAATAATCTGAATGTTTATATTGATAGTGATGTATTTCCTAGAGTAATGTACATATTATGTGAATGTAAAAACAATCCCCAACTATAAATGAAAATATTCCTTTATGATGAATATATGTTCCTTAAGTACTCTGTAAGAGGATCGATTATAAAAAAGTTGAGAATATGAAAGACAAATTGCTCTTATATAGATACTTTAAATTTGTCATAGTCATAGGATTTTTTATTAGCATCATTAATCCGGAAAACCATCACCTCTATTGTTATCCATGATGAATATGAGATACTTATAGTTATAAAGGTAGAGAGTCTCATGCTAAAGACATGTGATGTCGTAACAACATGTGAACACTCATGTAGAGGAGCAGGTTAAATAGTGATATTAAATGATGAATATATGGAATTTTCACTAATCAGCATTTGATCATCTAGGTTATAATTGCACATGTAATCCTTTAATTCAAGGTGACACGTTATCTAATATATTGATGGTTAGGATTTATTACTGTTTACATACCGATGCTATTCATGCAAAGGTATATAATATGCGGTGGCCCTAACTAGTAATATGTGGTAGTAAGTGATCTCCAAGAAAGGATCCATTGACTTGGGTAAAACAACGAATGAATCATATGCCATCTGGTTGTTCTTGATATTCAAGTCTTTGGCCAAAGTGGATAAGATGCATTGGAAAGAGTTTTCTAATAGGAATCTGAATCATAGAGAATTAGAACCAAGATGTGGTCATATTATTGAAGCACATTGGGATTTGACAAATCCATGACCCTAACCAAGATCAGGAATCTGTAATGGAGAGATTTTAATGCACGGTAATTATGATCAAAAGGTCCATGTGATGTTCGAATAATTAACTACTGATATTCATTGCTAATTAGGTAGTCATGATATGCTATGCTAGGCATCCCTCATAAGTTATAGGACTAACTGTGAAATGAGAATTTTGTGATTTGGTGAGAAAAGGAGCTTTTCTCTATCCTATTGCTAATTAGAAAATGAACTTAGTAAATCACATACCAAAAAACTTTTAACAATTAAGATAAAGATTACATTAATAATTAATTAAAGAGTTTAACTAATTGAATAATTGTAATCGAATTGAATTTGTAATTAAATTTATAAAAATCCTAGCATGTCTTGAAGTTCAATTTACAAAGGAGTTGGTTACTTGGACTTGAATTGTGCGTGGATGTTTGATGGAAGCCCAACCAACATTTGATTGGGTAAAAAATGCAATTGGACTTAATGTTAACAATAGTCCATATGATGGATTAAGGAGTTAAAGATATGAAGCTCAAGACCATATTAGATATGAAGGAGAGAGAATTTAGAGGGTTAGAGAAAACCCACTAACTCATGAGAACATCTTAGTTTTTTTCTCTTAAATTGATGGAAGGCAAGAATGAAAAGTATCTTCTTGTCTTTCTTGTTTCTCACTAGCTTAACTACATAAGCAAAGGGAAGAGAAGAAAAGTACAAAATTTTTTATTATCTTGAAAAGTTACTATTACATGCAATAGAGAGATAGAGAGATCAATTTAGGAAAGGTTTTTCAATTTACATTCTTCTACTTCTCTATTTCTTCTTGTTGTTTGTTTTCTTTATGAAAGAAGTTTTGAGATAGTGGAATTACAAGTCCAAAATACCAATCCCTACACATTTCCAAGAGCTATTAAGGAAGGACTTGAACAAATATTGGACTGCCAAGAGGAAAGGTTCAAGTTCTTTCAAGAAAGCTAAGGGAAGTCTTCAATTGGTGGAGCTTAGTGTGTGGAAGCTTGATGCTTCACATTTGGGAAGCTAAAGGAGAAGAAAAGGAAAAAGTTTATGCACTTTAAGAGGTATATAATATACTTCCTCTTCTTCTTCGATCTTTCTTGTATGTTTTGCACATAATAACCCCTTTTAAAGTACCCATTTATTAATTACTCTCTCTGTTGCTCTATAATTGACGTTTTAGAGGAAATCTTAAATTTCATTTATCTATCATTTTTATCCAATCAATGAAATTTAATTTTTTTTTTCCAAGTTTGCTCTTATCAACATCACTCCAAAGTTATTATTGTTCCATAGAATTCCAAAGTTATTTATCGTTGTCTCTAATCTAAACAACTATCCGCCTCTTCTTCTCTGTCTTTCCTAATATCCATTGATGCATATTTGGAGTTCAAATATGTATTACAAATTTTGTTCTATTAAGCATTTTTTCTCATATATATTCAAAAAATATATATTTGGAGAAGTTAACATCTTGAAGATTTTAAATTGAAAATTTTGCTGAATTAGAGTGGAATTTTCGGTAAACAAAACTAACATTTTCAATTAAAAAGAATACACTAGCAAAAAATAATATTTGGTGGGAAAATGTAATATTTACATTACAATGAAAATTTGGTCAAAAAATATAATATTTTACATTATAATGAAATTTTGGTTGGAATACAAAACGTATTAGTATAAGAGACTAGCAAGAGAATATTTAGTAGAAAAATCGTTGACTTGGTTAACTTCATTACTTACAACCAATTAAATTAATATTTATAAATCAAAGGATTTTGAATCTTTCAAAACCAAGGACAACTTGGTCTTATTAACTCATTTTTCTTCTAAATTGAAGGCTAATTAATAGTTTCTTATCCTAGTGAAATCCTCCAAAATGTCAATTATAAAGGAACGAATGGAGTAAAAAGTAATTATTCACTTTTTGTTTATATTCAGTTTTTATTTCTTTAACATGAAAATTTAGAGGTGACAACAAATGGAGGTTGGGTGAGTTATTTCGGTTAAGGTTATGTTTAAGTTGAATCAATTTGAGTCTCATATTTTTTCGAGCATAATCGGATCGCTATAGATTGTATTCAAATTTTAAGTAAATCATCAAATTGATTATAAGAAAAGATTTTGGATTAAATTCATCTCATTTTCATATTTAACTTTGAAAATAAGTTTTTGAATGGGATCGAGTTGGGTCATGATAAATTTTTTATAGAAATAACATATATATATATATATATATATATATATATATATATATATATATATATATATAATTTTAAAATTTAATAATAAAAATAAACATTATATTTTTAAAATATCACATATATAATTCAAGTAAAATATATATAAAATATTTAAAATCTATTATCACATATATAATGTTTATACGTATAAAATACTATGGCATAATAAATAAATATCAAATAATTTAATATATTATAATATCAATATATTTTTTTATTCTAACAAGTAATTTAAATTTTTTGTCAAAATTTTAAATTTTAAGATGATAACATATTTGTTCCTAAGCCAGATCGCAAGTTTCAAATAATGAAAAATTGCGGGCTTTCAGGTCAAGTTTTAAACAATTTACTAACATTTTTTAAATTCAAACTCGATTCATAGATATACATAATTTTTTTTTTGAAATAATATAGATAATAATGCTATAAAATAAAAATAATTAAATAAATTTTAAAAATATAATATATTTAATTATATTAATCCAAATAAGATAAATTCAATATTTTATATATAATTTTTAATCTCCATTGCTACAAGAATACATTGATAATAATTAAGTTTATTTTTATATTGAATATACATAAATTAATTACGTTAAAAAACTTGATACAACAAATTTGATAATAAATTAATTCTGTTTTAAATATAATGAAGAAAAATAAGAACAAAAAATATAAAGAAGATAATAGTTTTTTAGATCTTTCATTTAATAGTATTAAGCCCTTTATATAAAGTATAGAAAAGAAAGAAATATGAAACTTTTATAATAAGGAAAATACAATCAATATTAATATGGAAACTAGAATATTCATATGTATAGAAAGACATCAATTAAATCTTATAATATATTATAACACTCCCCCTTAATGTCTTTTACAAAAAATATGTCTCGTCAAAATCTTATTAAAGAAAAATCCTGTGGAAAAAAATCTTAGTGAAGGAAAAAGAGTACATTATTCTTATAGAGATTTGCATCATAACACTGCCTCATTAAAAATCTTGCTAGGAAAATCTAATGGGACAAAACATAAGTTAAAGGAAAAAGAGTACAGTGTACCAAACTCCCCCTCATGAAAATATGATTTCTATCAAATATTTCTTAATCGGCGTATGTCAATTTTGTTGACTAACTTTTTAAATGTGGTTATAGGGAGTGTCTTTATAAACAAATCTGTTAAATTGTCAAACCGTATATTTAATGATGTTTAAGTAATATCCATATATAATAATTTATTTATAGTACTTTTTTAGGATATTATTTGCACTATGAATATGCCTTGTTAAAAATCTTGCTAAAAAACCCAGTGGGAAAAAACATAGCTAAGGAAAAGAATACATTTCATGTTCTATTTTGCCATTGCACAAATTGTCTCATTAAAACCTTTGTCCAAGAAAATCCCGTGGGATAAAAACTTGACTAAGCAAAAAGAGTACAATCATATACTAATTTGCTCCCCATGATGAGGTTAGATTTTAACACGACATATACTAATTGATGAAATAATGCCGTTTAAATACCACATTAGGTAAAGATTTAATACATAAGTCTGTTAAGTTGTCACTCAAGTGAATTTGGTGGATATCTTTTCAACAGCTTATGTATATATAAGAATTTGGGTGAAGTTTATGTCTACTTCGTTACCCTTAATATAATCACCTTTAATTTGTGCAATGCAAATCGTATTATTCTCAAAATACAATGGGAGTATCTTTTAGTGAGGTACCTTAGGACTATAAAAACCTTTATAAAATTATAGTATTACCATAAGTGAATACATAGCTAGTCTAAAATCTACCATCATAGAGACTAAGCAAATAACCAATATTCGCATATAGACCAATTTTAAATATGAATTATAATATTAATAGTATATTGAAGATAACTTTTTACACCACTCTAATATCTCTTAGTAGGTGCAGAGTTATACCAAACTAAGAATTTTTCTTACAAATGCAATTTTAGGCCTAATGCAATTTGCAACATACATGAATACCCTTATAGCACTTATATATAGTACTTCAAGACCAAATAGCTCTTTGTTATCTTATTTAAGTCTAAAATGATATCTTTTCACTTCAGATGAGAGGATCACCATTGGTATATTTAAGGGAAAATATTTATCCATACAACATTGCTTAAATACATTTTTCCATATAAGTAGACTGGTGTGTTATAACTCATTGATAATCAGTCTACAGGCCGATATGAAATTTCATTTCCTTTAAATTTTTCATCTCGAACTCACTCTTCAAATAGAAACATGCTTCTTTGAGTTCGTTATGAGTCATAATGACATTTAAATCATCAACATATACTACAATAATAGTATTTTCCATTCTATAGTCTCTTATGAATACAAATGGACATAGACATAGTGTATTATTCACATATCTTTCTTTCAATAAAAATTTACTTAAACAATTATACCACATATCCATATTGCTTTAATCCATGCAATTTGATGAAATATAGGTCACTTGTTTAATGTATATTCATTTCTGATATCTCTAATCCTTCTAGGACTCTCATATAAATATCATTTTTATCAGGCATGTATCAAACCTTTTTTCAATTGCCATACTAATCAAATAACTGAACATGATCATTTCTATAATAAGAGAATTATTTTTCTCATAGTTAATAATAAAGCGAGTGTAGCTCTACTTTAATTGCCTCTTTCCATGATAACTAATCATGTTTATGCTACTATTCAGTTATACTTATAGATTCTGGATTCAGATTTTCTTTTGAAACAGCGAGAGCTATTGTTGAGGCAAATTTATCGTCAACGATAATTAAATTTCTATCAAATCTTTTTCTTATATCACAAAAATAATTGAGATCTCATAGTTTTCATTTATATGATCATCAACTCCAAAAGCCGTATCTAGAGGATCTAATTGTTCTGTTATCTTAGTCAGTGTCTTATAATTGATTATAGCTCTTTGACTGAGATATTTCTCTTCAGGAGATTTTATGAGTGACGCTACTTTTCTTTTTCGCAAATTTTTATTTTTAGTTCCAATTTACTATATACGCTTCTGGTGTGTAGTGAGATTGATTGATTTTCTATTTATAATTGGAACCACAATCCTTACTGGGATATTAATAGCTGTAATATGAGACTTTGCCACTCTTTTAGCATCTATAAATGCATTTGGCAGTTAAGTTGCAATTTGTTACAATTATGTTATTTTGTAAACTTCTGGTTTACTCTAACTTGTATGTAGATCAAAATTATTTAAAGAGTTTTCCTTCCAATAAATTTATCGATATTCTTTAGTACTGTAGGTACTTTTACTCCCCCTAATGTCGAGAAATGTGCCTCATCAAAATAAACTCTTAGTCTTTTTTTTGTAGACCCATTTTCACATATTGAGATAATGATACTAATATATTCATGGCACAACTAAAAATTTGCAACTCATATCCTTGTACAAGTTTCAAAGAAGAGTATGTATTATATACATAATGGCATTCATACCAAACCTTCAAGGTTTAATTATTGAACTATAAGTTTAATGCTTCAACGCAGTATGTTGTGCATGTATACTAGGAATAAAATAATAATGAAATAAATCATTATAATGCACAACTTGTAAAATCCTTACAAATTACTCCTTCACGGAGTTTACATAAAATCATCAATATTGAATTGAGTTGTGTTCTTTATGTAGGCAGTTCCTCTTTTAGAATATCATAATCTACCAAATGATTTATAATATTCACTTCAAAGAATGCAGTTGTACTAGTAGGTATTGTTTGATGATTTCTTATTATATTTTTTACAACAACTAGAAGACAAACAATATTTATAAATTTTTACTTTTTATACTACTACTACAGGAGCATGTAACTTTATTATTGCATAATTTGAGCTGTGAAGTAATTTTATACATGATTGAATTATATTCTAAAATAGACTTCAAGTCTTATAAGCGTAAATTTAGCCAATTATATTGAGCTTGTGGTAATATCACATCTTTCAAGTGATTATATCGATCTTTAAAGCTCTTCTAGATAATACAAAAATCTTAAATAGTGATATATTCATCCATTAGACCCTTTTTAAATAGTATAAATATGATCAAAGTCTTTGTGTTGGAAATAAAAAAAATATTGATTTTTTTAAAAATCTAGAACTCAATCAATTTTGAGAAAAATGAAGAAATTTGAATTAATTTAATGTAAAAACTCTAATAATTTATAAATCAATCTAACCATTTACAATAAATTCATATTTATAATGAAGTAATATATTTTCAATTATTTCAAATTTCATACTAAAACCAAATACATAAACAATATGAATTTTATACTCAAAAGTCAAAATAAGGCAATTACTATAAAATATATTTGCATCAAGCCAAATTGAGGACAAATTAGCCATTAATTATAAGGCACAATAATTTTTGTACTAGAATTCTAGTTAAAAATAAAAAAAAAATTGCAATAACACAAGCAAATTATACTTGCTAATCAGAGAAACTAATATATGTATACAACATATTTATCATAGCTGTCACGCCCCGAACCCAAGAGCACGTGGCCGGCACTAGGACAAAGAAAATTCACGTGGCTACCAATGCCTGTAGTAAGCCTAATAGAAATACACAACAGAAAACTCAAAACTGTAAAGGACTATGGGCTCATACAAGTTAAGCAGGCCCAAACAACTCTCAATATAAAACAAAGCCACATTGGCCAACAACTCGCTTATCTCAAATATCTCATAAATGTACTATCATACAAAAGGATTTTGTTTAATAGCAGTATCTTAACTTAATAATACATAACTAAATATTAAACAAAATACAAGTACAAGGTATAACATTGCAGAGTTCTAGAGCTATATTACAATTATACATATATTACATGCACTTTTTAATACTCAATAATACAATTACTGCCGAAGAAAAATTGACAGTTTACTCAGTTTACAACTCTTTCACAGGCTCATTCCTTGACCTGAAAATAATAAAATAAACAGGAATGAGCATTCGATTCAGTGAATGATACCGGCTAATATATTAAACTGGTGTTCTATAGACAGATTCTAATGCTCATGCTATGCACTATGTCATAGAGACAGACAAATTATACAATTAAGCAAGGATAAGATACCATCCACAGTACCACACTAAGACTCAATATGGGGAGTCAATCCTCTATCCTGGCTCTCTGAATCCAATAATCTATCTTTTATACCTAATGAACCCGGCCAGCACTGGTCTGTACCATGTAGCCCTGACCCAACTGATAGCGGCCCTAGCGATTAGCAAGCCCGGCCAGCATACACCAGTCATAGCTCATCTTCTCAACATCATCAAAATCATAATCACAACTGTAATCATAACCAAACCCATGATCCTATGTGGTACTGTATCCTCCTGACCTCCATCCGTCAAACACAATCACAATACAGCACATAATAAAAAATATCGATTCATCATTCACAATCAAATGTTACATGCATCTATACAATAATATTGCCTAATATACATATATATATACACACAGTAAATACAGATGCATATGGAAACAGGATAACATATTAGAGAGTATCACTCACCAAACTGACAACTCGTCCGACTGGCTTCCCTCGGAAGTACAGCCTTTGAAACTAGGAAGATGCCAGAACACCAATACCTCACAATAAAGGATATCATCAGGATATGAATAACTCATATAACTAGACATAACTTAAAGACTATTGAGATTCTGATCGAGATCTTGACAGAACCACACTAAACTTAACAACGGACTCGACAACTCATAACAACTACTCTAGAGTCTGCTAAATATAATATAACTTATTTAACAACTGAAATATAAAAGTTTTGGGTTAGTCTTTCACAAATTTTGAGCAGATAGATGTCGATAGTCGCACCAGAACGACGAAATAGAGCTACTGGACTGCCCCACGCGCCGCAGCCGGCCGGCCACGTGTCGCCTCTGTCGGTGGCAAATCTGGGTGATCTCCACACCAGCAAGTTCACCTCGATGCTAGGATCATGAAAATCACAGCCACTCGCCCCCAGTCGCCGCCGTTTCGCCGAAAAATGCCTTCAAAGTCTCAGTTTTTCATTTTCTAATCTCTTCCTCCGGTGATCCTCAGGCGGCAAGGTAGATACCAAAAGGAAGCCCTTGACACCAGGAGTCGAACGAGACTGACCATGCTCGATTTTGCCGCCAGAATTTGCCAAAAATTTGTGTTAAAGATTCGGCGCAGGCAGAATCTCTCTCCTCACGTACGCCACCGTCCGCTGCCCGATCAGAGAGCCACTGCCTCCTCTAACATCGCCGAACGATGGGCTAGCCACTGGTAGTGGCGGTGTAGCCCACCCCCGGACGGGTGGTGGCTTACCACCACCTAGCACTCTCTCCCTCTCTCTCCCGCTCCTTCTCTGCTCTCTCTCTCCCTGTCTTCTTCTTCTGCTTCCCCTCTCAGCCAATCAGCATTCACCATTTCTTTTTCTTTTTCTTTTCTTTTCTTTTTCTTTTCTTTTTTAACACCAACACACATATATATATAACAACAACAACAATAACAACAACAACAACAACAACAACAATAATAATAATAATAATATTAACCCATAGTTTATATAATAATGATAATAAGAATAAATTCTAATTTACGTACTAATAATACAATTAATAAACTTATCTACAATAATAATAATAATAATAATAATAATAATAATTATAATGAAATCCCAAACTTCCGGTAATATATATATATAATTAGCAATATAATTTAGATTAATCGAACATAATATTTATATTCAAATATAAAAATATAATTTTTTCAATAACCATTATAATATTTCATAATAATATACGTATATAATATTGTAATAAAATTACTATTAATAATACATATTTAAATGGTATAAATATATATATTTTAATAAAATATAACTTGAATATTTGCTTAAATAAATAAAATAATAGAATAATACATTTTCGTACAAAAATAGGATTTTAGAAAAGTAATTGAAAATTCAGGGTATTTCAATAGTATATTTATAATTCCACTAAGAAATTTAAGACATAGATACCTTGAGTATAAGTGAATACCTTTCTTGAGTAAATTTGAGCTAATTATCAATTTTACGAGATTTTTAGAATTCTAAATTTATTAATTGGTCAAAAATTAGTAAATTACATAGGTGCAGATTTTCAAAATACATAGTGTACACTATAAGCATTCTATAATCCTAGTATAAGCAGAATTTACTATATAATATATAAACTAAATTCTTCATAAGCAATCATCTTCAATCATGCCCAACAAAAATACAAAAGAAAAACACAAATTTTCTATGTATATGTCATATATATAATACTGTTTATTTATTAAAATAAAATAATAAGGAGTATATATATAATAGATCAACCAATTAAATATTTCAAAAATCCATTGTAATTTGTAACCCATTGAATTATTGTTAAAGGAAGATAAAATATAGCAAACAAGAAGTTCATCCTACAAAAATTAACTAGAGTATCAAACTTGTCAAATGGTTTTCAGAAAAATGAAAAATCTTTAGCAACATTAGATTTTTAATACCCTAAAGAGTGACACTAGTTAATGTAGATCTTGTTAGGTTTAATTTTCTATTCAACAAAATCAAAATTAATGGGCAATATGCCACATTGGTTTGCTGCTCTCAATTTTACATCAATAAATTGTACTACTATGATAACAGGGTATGAGAATCCCATAAAATAAATAATTAATTAAGACTAATTAAAAAATTTCAGCATTTAGTATCCATGATAAATAATTCTTACTCGTAATATCGATGGTCATTAATTAACATTGTCTAATATAATATCATAATAAAATCAGTCTTTTAAAAACTTGTAGACAATGCATTTAGTTTTTCAGGAACATAAAATAATTCTTTAATGAATTGGGATACTAGATTTTAGGATACTTAGTTTTTTAGGAACTTAGGCAAAAATTTTTCAGAAATTTATACCTTAGTTGTTTATTTAATTAATTTTTCAGAAACTATAAATAATACTAGTTTTTTCAGAAACTAGAATTTGAAATATAGATAGTTATTTATTTAATTAGTTTTTAGGAACTATAAATAATACTAGTTTCTTGAGAAACTAGAATTTAGAATATAGTACTAGTTTTTCAGAAACTATAAATAATACTAATTTCTTCAGAAATTAGAATTTAGAATATGGTATTAGTTTTTCAGGAACTATAAATAATACTAATTTCTTCAGAAGTTAGAATTTAGAATATGAAACTAATTTTTCAAGAACTATAAATAAAAATAATTTCTTTAAGAATTAGAATTTAGAATATGGTACTAGTTCTTCAAGAACTATAATTTACTTAATGAAAATTAAATAACATTAAATAATAATTTTTTTTCATAAAAATGATAATCAAATTATTATTAAAATAATAACAATATAAAACAAGAAACGAAAACATATATATAAGACAAAACACGGACATTTATATAATATGATAACATTTGTTTTATATGATAACAAAACAAAAACCGATTCATAATAATAATAAAAAAAAATGTTTTGCATGTTAACATAAAAAAAATTCATGTCAAATAAAAAAAAATGATTTCATTGTTGGGAAAAATATATATATGTAAATTTTTTATGCCCACATCAAAAAGCATATATATATATATATATATATATATATATATATATATATATATATATATATATAATTTTATTGACACAATAAGATAAACACATCTCGAATATATATGTATATTAAGCTATAGGCATATGTTTTTTTCAGAACATATATGATTCATATGTTATTTGAGATAAGAAAAAAAAATAACTTGAAAAAGCTTTTTAAAAAAATATGATAGAACAAATTTGTGTTGATAACGTATTATAAATATAATGGAGAATAATAAGAATAAAAAATATAGAGGAGATAATAGTTTTTCTAAATCTTTCATTCAATAGTATTAAGCTCTTTATATAGAATACAAAAGAAAAAAAAATGAAAATTTTCTAATAAGAAAAATACAATCAATATTAATATGAAAACTAAAATATTAATGTATATGAAAAGACATTAATCAAATCTTATAATATATTATAACAAATTCAACATAAATTGACAACAAATATATATACATTATTAAAAATTTGATTCAATTTTATTTAGAAAATAAATTTGATATTAACTTTATTTATTAAATCGGATTTAATTCATTTAGATAAAAAAAAAATACATAATCAATACAGTTAAGTGTAATATGATAGGGTTCACCCTTCAAATTTTCAAATTGTATAATTTTAAGTTTTAATTAGTTGTTGTTTTAAATTTTAATAGGCAGCATTGTATATCACTTTATTCTTTTCGAAACCATACAAACCAACTTTCCCTAAATTAAAATGCAAAATATTCACAAATAAATAAATAGAATTGAAAACCCTGCCGACTTGTCTGACGTCTAACTTCTTCTTCTTCTCTCAATAAATGTTCCGCGTGCTAATAATGTTTAAATTTGTAACATCTGCCAACTTGTCTGTTCCGCGTGCTAATAACTTCTTCTTCTTCTCTCAATAAATGTTCCACGTGCTAATAATGTTTAAAATATATATATATATATTTTAAAATTTAATAATATAAATAAACATTATAATTTTAAAATATCACATATATAATTTAAGTAAAATATATATAAAATATTTAAAATCTATTATCACATGCATTATATTTATACATATAAAATACTATAACATAATAAATAAATATCAAATAATCAAATTAAATAATTTTAATATATTAAATATCAATATATTTTTTTAGTCTAACAAGTAATTTAAATTTTTTGTCAAAATTTTAAATTTTAAGATGATAACATGTTTGTTCATAAGTCAGATAGCAAGCTTCAAATAATGAAACATTATAGGCTTTTAGGCTAGGTTTTGAAAAATTTATTAATATTTTTAAATCTAGACCTGCCTCATAGACAGGTCTAGATAATTTTTTTTTAAAATAATATAGATAATAATGCCATAAAAAAATAATTAAATAAATTTTAAAAGTATAATATATTTAATTATATTAATCCAAATAAGATAAATTCAATATTTTATATAATTTTTAATCTTCATTGCTACAAGAATACATTGATAATAATTAAGTTTATTTTTAAATTGAATATACATAAATTAATTACCTAAAAAAACTTTATACAATAAATTTGATAAGAAATTAATTCAATATAAATTGACAACAAATAATATACATTACTAAAAATTTGATTCAATTTTATTTAAACAATAAATTTGATATTAACTTTTTTACACGTTCGAGTCAACTTCTGATTAGATTGGATTTGACTGATTTAAATAAAAAAAAATGACTTAATCAATTCAGTTAACTATAATTTGATAGAAATCACTATAAAAATCCTAGCCGTCTCTACTTTTGTTTTTCTCTCTAGTTTTTCCCTTAAGTTTTATTTTTTAAACCACTACCGATCTTATTTTTTAATCGACAGTGGTTTCAATATTTTCTATTAGATTTGATATAAATAACATCCTTTGTACTATCGTTGCCACATCTATCATTTGCTCCATTCATTCATTTTCTACTATCGCTCGATACTCATTTTACTCGATCTTGTCTCTGTTTTCTTGCTTCTATATTCGCCTCATCATCTCCATTTTACTATATGCTTGCAGATAGATTTGTGCTTACTACTGTTAGGGTAATATTTTTCATTTTATTATTTTGTATTAGATTATATTTTTGTTTTTTATGTTATTTTGTTGGAAATTTTTTTATGTTTTCCTTTGTTGAAAGTTATTTTTTTTTTTTTTATGAGTATGGTGGTATGTGTGTGTATTGTTGTGTTTTGGATGTACTCAGAAAGAGGACAGTAGCTTGTTACGTTGTTTCACTATTGCAGTCGCAGTTTTTCAAAACTAATTATATAGCAGTTGGATGTTCTATTAAATATTTGCGATATATAAATTAGTTTGCTTTTATTATAATAGTTGATTTTATGTCAGGTTTTTTTTATTGAAATTTATATTCCGTCATTAATGATTAATAAAATTTAAATTTATTTAAAAAAAAACAGTAATTTGATAGGGTTGGCCTTTAAATTTTTTAAATTGTATCATTTCAAATTTTAATTAGATTCATATTAGATTGTGACTAATTTTTTGAATAATTTCGAATCAAAATTTTGAATTGGGTCAAAAATTGCCACCACTACATGAAAGTATGCAATCAACCTTTTCTAATTGTTGTTTTAAGTTTCATACAATTAATACAACTTTCCCTAAATTAAAATGCAAAATATTCACAAATAAACAAATAAAATTGAAAACCTACCAACTTGTCTAACTTCTTCTTGTTCTCTCAATAAATGTTCCTCATGCTAATAATGTTTAAAATTCCTTACCTGTCAACATCTGCCAACCTTTTTTTGTTTTTTTTTTTTTTTTTAATTCACTTTATCCCTTTATTAATGGCAATTTTATAGTCTTAATATAATTAAGTTAATTTTTATAAAATTTTTATTTAAAAAAATTAAATTTAATATATAATTTAAGATTATATATATATATATATATATATATATATATATATATATATATATATATATATATATATATGAAATGACTTAAGCATATTAAAAAATAAAATCAAATAAAATTTTAACTTTTTCTTTTCTCAAAGTCATGAACTCTTCTGATAGAGAATTAATTAACTTATTTTAATAATAATGGAAATATTCAGCACGGTAATTGTTTTGATACCAATGAGTTTGGCTTACAATGATTAATAAATCTCATTTTTGAAAATTATTTTAAGAGAGTGAAATTTGACGATCTCATTATATATGTTTTAATACATAAATTATATAAAACCATAATAACATTAAAGAAAAAGCATTTAAGTAACTCATATGGATAATTTAAGAACTGATTTTATAAGTAAATAAATTGATTATTAACATAGACTTAATTATTTTTTATGATAAATATTTATGATAAAGACTATTAAACAACTAATAATAAAACTAAATATATATTCTAAAAATATGACAAAAATTATATAGAAAATGATAGTTAAAATATGTATGCTAAATAAGATTAGTAGTTAGAAAAGGAATATTGATAGACAAATATATAGTCTATATTATATGCAAAAAATTAGATACATAATCAATGCAAAGCCTATGAAATTCTTATTTATAGATTCTACGACTTTATTTATATGACATTAAAAATATAAAATTTAAAAAACAGTACAACTCAATATCTTTTGTATGTGTGTATATATATTTCACAAGATTATAAAATTAAAATATCAAAATATAACTAAAAGAACTAAAATACATTGACTAAAACTTTTGCTCACAAAAAATATGCGGTATCTTATAAATATAGGTCCTTGTAATTTTTGTAAAGAGAATAGAAAATTAAATATGAAGTACCAACTATATATGTAGATCCAATGATATAAATATTTAAATTAGAAAATAGCTTTATAAAAAAATTATTAAAGAAGAAGATGAAAAAATAAAAGCTCACCAAATGAAAGTGAAAAATGAAAAAGAGAAAGGTGGATTTGAATTATATAGTTTAATAATACACTCTATAAATATATTGGAATAAATAAGACATTAAAGAATAAAAAATGGTAGTTCAAGAAAAATATGTACCACCAAGAAATAAATAAGAAAATATTAAGACAATGAAACATAAATATGTAACATTTTATGTATATGTAACTATTATACATTAGATTGTAATAATTCATAATCAAATTATAGCTTATAAATAATTATTGTGGTAATTATGAGAATTAATTTTTTATTTTGCTAAATTCATTCACAGATTATTTATTATTTTATAAGAATTAATTATTTATAGTCATTCATAAATATTATAACTTATAAATAATTAATATAACAATATTTAATAACAATAACTTACAATATCAAATTAACATCTCTATAAAAAAAAGAAAGGGAAAAAAATATATTCAAGAGTTAGTATGAGTTAAGAAATTTTAGTTACATATTTATAAATTTTTTAAACTTTAATACCCCATATATAGATTTTAATAATTATAGATTCATTTTGATTACAAACAAATAATGATAGTAACTAATAAATTTTTATTAAATTAATAAAATAAGTTAAACGATTCCATAATTAATAACTTAATGCACATATAATAGCAAGATGAGTGAGAACGAATGGTTTAAAAATTTTATGATTCCAATTAATTATAATCACAATTTTATTATATTAAAATATGTTAATTGAATTATATTATGATATGTTAATTGAATTAATATCAATCATTTATTTCTTATTATTCATTAATATTAAATAATATATTGATAAAATTTATTTAAAAATATATATGTAATATAATTATTTTATAGTTAATTACACATATCGTATTATAATACATTATTTTTGTCATTTGTATGTCATATAAACAAGCCAAATTCTTAAATACATATCACGTGGTAAGTTATAAGAAGTTTTTGGCTTGCTTTATAAATATATACATAGAGAGAGAATAGATTTTTGAAAGCATTATTTGATACATGGTAAAAATTTTTTAAAATAATTCTTAAATTCAGTTTATATATACACATCTTGTTAGTAAGGATAAGTAAAGGATTTTTCCAATTAGTGTTCTTTAAATACTAATTTTATTAAATAAATAATAATATTAATTTTTAAGAAAAGCTGTCAAAATCTAGTCATATATTATCATCTTTATTTTTCTTTTATTTAATTTATTTATAAAATTATTTTTATTTGGTTTTATCATAGCATATATAGCAAAATTATTAATTAATTAATTATCTCTTGACTTGATAATCGGAAAACACTAATTACAAAATTCATGAATAAAAATATAGACAAATTATTATTTAGTCTCTAATATTTAATTTAATTAACTAACTCGTTACTCTTTTTTTGATAAACTAATTAATTAGTTTCTCAGGTTTAATTTTATAAAATTATTTAGTTATTTCGTTCAGCTTTGTATTTTTTCTGTTAAAGTTATAAAATTGATTAAAATGCTATTGTATATAATAAATATTATATTTAATTTTATTATTTAAAAATAAAAAATAAAAAATTCAATTTAACAAGAGTGAATAATATTTACATAGTATCATCAAATAGTATAAAATTACAAAAATTATTTATTATTATATAATTATATAATTATTTTATATATTAAAAATAAAAAATTTTATATTAATAAAATTAAATAATTATTACATAATTAAATGATTATTATATAATTTTATGAATTTGAATTTTTATTTTTTATTTTTAAATAATTAAATTAAAATTAAATTTATTATTTATATAAGAGCATTTTAGTTATTTTTTATAAATTTAACCGAAAAAAGTATAAAAACTATACGGGAGGACTAAATAGTTTAACGGAACCAAAATTAAGAGACTAATTAGTGAGTTTCTCAAAATAATAGAAACAAATTAGTTAATTAGATCAAACTTTAGAAATTAAATAATAATATACCTTAAAAATTTTCATACTTTTATGTCTAAATGTTAACAATATACCATGGACTATAACTTTTGTTCTTATTTGAACTTTTTATTATTTTTACTCTGTGAAGCAAATACTTAATTTAATATCTTAATGGTTTATCAAATAATCCACAATGGATTTTTAAATAATAATAATAATTTATTTCAAAATAAATAATAATGATAATGCACAATGTATATTCAAGTATATACTCCACAATGAGATTTTAACTTCTTTCTTCATTCAAATCATCAAAACCCTCACCCCACCCAAATACAATAAAATCTTCCTTATCTATAAACTTATTCTATTCTCATCCAAAATGGATGGCCCTCAGCTTCTCAAATTTCTTTTTATTTTTATTTTTTTTTATTTTTTTCAATAAATTCTCTATATTACTTATTAATTTACTGTATGATTACGAGTTTAAATTTTAATCAAATTTTAAATTAATAAAAAATATTTTTTAACTCAAATTAGTATTAATTAACCGTTGACCCATATATAAAAATGAAAAAGGAGACTATGACAATTATCTTTCTGCTATGGTTATTTTCATTTTGCAGATAAATGTATTTTCTAGTGTGTGTGTGTGATTTTTTCAAACTTGCCAGCAGAAGAATAAGACCTGATGGACAATCAAATAATCCCACAAATCTACTTACATGGTTAATAAATTATATTAGAGATTAGATTCAACTTATAAATTAATAAATGATTATTGGTTATCTTGCATGATATTTTTGCTCTTTAATTAATATCTAAGAAAAAAATAGCATTATTATATGGTAATCCATTAACATCATCATGTCTTAATCAATTATACATAATACATAGAAGTTAATATAACATCAGGACATTGTGTTGATCCAAAAGACAATAAATAAATAATAATAATAACATGTTAAATGCAAGAAACCTTTAAATTAAATATAAAAAGAAAAAAATTAAGTGAAAAGAAGGGAGACATGTTTTGGCAAAAAAAAAAAAAAAAAAAAAAAAAACAGAGAAAGACACTAGACATATATAAACCCTATGAATGACTAAATGAATAAGAAACAACTAAAAAAATATATCTAGAAAGCTTACTTGTCATAGGGTTCATTTATACCTATCTATTTACATAGATATGGGGCTTCTTACCTCAATATCTAGTCATCCTGACCTCATCTCCCTTGCTAATAATATAAAAAATTGAGTGTTTACCTTGTAATATAGATTGACGATATGTTAAGAAGAAAAAAATATTCAATAAAAATATATTAGACTGTATAATAAATAATATTCTTACCATTTAATATTTTTTACCAAATTGGTAAAAATTGTTTATAGTTTGAAAAATTTGAAATCTTTATTAATGTAAAATTGGTTTGGGTAGAATAAATTATGATCGCTTAAGTAGAAGTCTTGAGTTCGAATTTCTATTAATACAAAAAATCTTCTTCGGAGAGATTCTCGTTTTAGTGCTTGACAGTATCACGAAAGGGAAAAAAAAGAAAAATTAAAACCTTTCACTTACTATACATTTAAAGAAATGAGAAAATAAATAGATCACACTTGATTTGTTGTAGTTCATATATTTTTTATTAACTAATATTGTGATGATTTATCGGTTTAACTAATTGATATTAAAATAATTAAATATTATTTAAAAAATATATTAGTCTTTTTTATGAGAAAAATAAGGGTTGTTTGGTAGCTGTATCTAAAAAAAAAATAAACATTTAAAATTTATTATCATACTTATTATTTTTTTTAATTTTATATTTAAAATTTAAGTTAATAAATCTGTAGAAATTTCAAATAGCCACTATCTAAATAGCGACTTGTTCACTAAACCATTTTTTGTTTAACCAGTCAGACTAAGTAGCAAGTTGCATTCAAATTGAAAACAATAGTACATGGTAACTCTTTGGCATTATTTTTCTTATTGCATGTTGCTGTCATCATCAATGATGGAATTATTTGCTTCGTTGTTGGTGGTGAAAAGAGTGGATCCATTTTTAATTTGTATGACCTTTCTCCCATAATGGAAGTCGTTGATGGCTATGTGTTGCCAAGGAACTTGTCCTTTAATGGTGGGAACATGTCACATTTTTGCTGCATATTTCATTTATAAAAAAAAAAAAAAAAGAAAGAAAGAAAGATAGCAAACGTATCATTTTAAAAAATTGTAAAAAAAGAAAAATAGTTTATTAAAAAAAAATTGTTGTAAAAAAAATTGGTCATGCTGAAAAAATATTAAAAAAAAATATGCAAAGAAAATGGTTTGAAAAGAAAACTGAAAACCAAAGAAAAAATTCTTTTAAGAAAAGAAAAATAGAACATCTAGTGATGCAGAGCAAAGTGTTACAGAGATTAGAGAATAAAATCTAGCGTTGTAATTTGAATATTATTTATCTATTTATTTTTTGCCAAATGTTGTAATTTGAATATTATTGAATATTCCATACATAGATAATATGGGGTTTCATAAGGGTTTCAAAAATTTTAAAATGCAAAAAAACTAATTTTGTTAAAAATGACAAAAATTATAAAAACACACCAAAAATAAAGTTTTAATTAAAATAAGAAAAATGCTACAAACAACGCTCAAAAAGTTACAAACAAAATAAAAATTGCTAAAAATGATTGAAAACAAAATTTGAGATTTAAGCGAAAGAATTTAGCCGAAAAGTAATGGACATCACAGCTATAGGCTGTGAATTTTGATCATTGGCTTGTTTCTCATTAAACCATAGTCTTTTTTAGTTCAAAATCTAAGCTATTCCATACTAATAACAATCATTAATTACCTTGCAAAATTTTTTATGTTGCTTGGGCTTTTGCCTATCTTAGCAGTCCAAAAAAATTCTAATGATATTGCTTCCACATCATCTAGAAAACATTATCATAAAAAAAATATAGAAATTATTAGTTAGGTATAGTCTGATTAGTTTTCTCATTCACTTTAAAAATATAAAAAAATGAAAAATTTTATATTCGAATATCCCAAATTATAAATAATTATCACTAATCAATTTGATAAAAAATATTAAAAAAGAAAGAAAAAACCTCAATGACAGATTACAAATTAACAAATTAAATACTAAATAGTTTGAATTTATGTTGTGAATTCAAAATTGAATTTATAACAAATTATATTGTGCATTCGAATTCCATTTTTTTTTTTTCTCTTTTCATTGCGCCCACATAATAAAGAATTCAGCCTTGAATTGAAGGTTTGAACGGTGGGAAAATGGTGTTACTAATTTTCTCTCTTATTAATTATTGGGTGAGAATGAAGACATATTCTTTTCCTTTTGGATATAAATTCAAGGTCAGTATTTCAAAAATTATGGGCAATTTGCTATTAGCTATGCGACCAGAAACCGCAAAGGTCTTTTGATCATGGCAAGAAATCGCCAAGAGTATCAAATTGCAAACTTTGAATATGTTTGGTTGTGGAAAATTTATATCCAAAAGGAAAAGAATATGTAATCTTTCATGTAGGAAGTGTAATAGGAATGCAAGAATTTTGATGATGACTGTTTTTTAATAACTCTTTCCCACTTATGGTTCCCTAGAATTTTTTTTAGCAAAAAATGGTCTATGATTTATTGTATTAGCATTTGAGGTCTATGTTAGCATGTTACTAATATTATTATTAAACATTGATGTAGCGCTGATATAGTACTTATAAATTTCACTTTTTTTTTTTTATCCATATGACTATTTAAAAAAAATAAAGAAGTAGATGTATAAGTATCATCAATATTAATTACGTCACGTCAATATTGACTAACGGTTTAAAACTGTAGATTCTAAAGTGTTAATAAATTAAATTGTATGTATTTTTTCTTCCAAAAAATTTCATTATTTTATAAGTGTAAAACGATCAAAAGACATGATATTTTTTATACTTTTTATTTTTAGATATATAAATTGTGTATGAGAGTATGCTCTTAAATTTATTCAAAAATTAAATTTAATATTAAATTATCAACAAATACACAAAATTAGAAAACTGACTCAAAAATACCTTTATCATAATCAAAATAAAAGTAAAATACTCCATCTTATCCTCATTTTCTAAGAAAAGAAATAATAGAACTCTAATCCTCATGGGATTTGAATAATAACGACGATTGATCTAAATGAGCAAATTAGAAACTCAAAAGTTATGAGGAAATTTCAATTATTTATTCCATTAAATCATAATCTGAGTCTTAATTATTGTGCTAATCATTATGGTTTTGAATACTGTAATTAAGTTTGCGATAATTATATTATTTTCTATGACAAAAAGATTATTTGATTTTTTAAAAAAAAAAAAATTATTTCTTTATAATTCCTTGTCGATTTGTAGGAGTTAGTTTTTAGTATTCTCAATTTGACTTGAAAAGTCATGTATTGAAAATTTGAATCTTGAGGCTGCTTTCATTGACAAGTGATTTTGCTTTTTTCCTGACAATTCAAATTTTGTAATAAATTATAATAATTTGTTTCAACTCAATAAATAATAAAATATATGAATTAAAAAAGGTGAATCATTATTTTTTTAAAAAATTAAATATGAAGTTTTTTGAGGTCAAAAAATGGGCTTATACAGTCTGAAGCCCATTGAAAGATAAAAGAGAAAAGGGTTAAGCCCATTTACTACTTGTGTATTGTGATTCAAAATCAATTGAATCTTTTGACAATAAATTAACTTTTAATTAAACTGACCATAATAGATAATTAATTTTTGGGATTACTGTACGGGTTAAAAAAATGCTTTTAGAAAATTTTTTAATTTTTTTGATTAATTTTTATAAATTTTTTTTAAACTTATTTTTGAAAAGAGCATCAATTTATTTGCTTCTTTTTAAAACTAGTTTTAAAAATCAGTTTTAAGAAAAATAAAAAAAATTTTGTTGAAAAGTGCTTTTTTTAAACGCAATACCAAACTGGGCCTAACTAGTTTGGAATAGTGAGTTTCACTGTTTTATTACAAATTATTTTAACAAAAAAAAAAAAAATGTCTTCTCCAAATAGCAATTGATTCAATGACAATGTCTTCTAATGGTAGAGATTTGAGTGTATCTTTCTATATATTAAATATTCTTAAAAAATTATTAGAATTTGAATCTCTAAATTCTTATAAGATAAAAATTATTAGATTTAAGTGACATTTTTATTACTAATAAATTTTATTTAACAATATTTTTTTAACTGTATTGGAATTGCTTTTATAATAATAAGATATCAAATTTGAATTAAATAAACTTAATTAAAAAAAAGTTTATTGTATTCTATATATCTTCTGCTTATGAAATGGAATAAAAAAAAAAAAAAAAAAAAAGCCCACAATCAAACCATTATATGAAAGTGGCAATACCCATTATCCCAAAAAAGTGGGGGAAAAAAACTTTACTATTAGAAAAAAAAATTTAAGTCCACCAATCAAGATTTATATCTCTATACCTCTTAATAATTTATCTTTGCAACTTTTGAATGTGATTCATTCAATTGTGTGCTAGATTTGATGACTTCACCATTATTTATAAAGGACTAGCATTTCAAGGAAAAAGCAGAGATGTGCACTTTGATAATGCATATGTATAAGGAGCACTAAACCCCTTTTTGGAATGGATGAAAGCTATTTAACACACTAATGAGCTTAATGCAACCACTTCATCTTTTCAACATCCTCAATAAGCTAAAAATACAACGAAACCTCACTAAATAGTATCAATCTTGAAGGAAAAGATTATCAAGATTCTCTTGACTGAATCATGACGCAGAGAAGATAGTTTGCAAATTTTAGACCAACTGGATTGTAAAAATCGAAAAAAATCTAAGTGATTTTAGAAAAAAAAATCTAAGTGATTTTATTAATCCTAGATAATAGATTGAGACTTTTAATCTATGATGAATTATAGGACCATTTTTTATAAAAATATTGATTTTCGAGCCCTAAGGTGCATCCATCTAGCAAAGTTTTGATAAACTTGTTCAGAATTCCAAAATCGGTATTTAGATTTGTGAGAAACTCTAAATCTAACAAAAAAATTTAAGCTATTAAATGGTGAGACTCAAATATTATATTAAATATCCTTTGTTATTTTTTTTGTGTAATCTTTATCTCTAACACTCTCTCTTGACGTGTATTTGACTCTTAATTAGTACATGACACAACAAAATGAGAGCCGAACATATTCAGATTAATAAATGCACATGTGCAGATCCTACTAACACAAAGTTACAGCTATAACGGAAGAGCACAAATTGGAATATAGAGTTGGTTCTGATACCATGTGAGAAATCTTAAATCCAAACTAAAAGTTTAAATTATTAAGTGGTGAGACCTAAACATTATATTAAGTTTTGATTTTTTTTGTTATTTTTCTATGTGAGATCTTTATCTCTAACAAAGTTATTTTGGTTCACTTTTAGTTTTGGACCTAATTTTGAACTTTCTATTTCGATTCTATTTGACTTTATTTGATTTGCTTATTTCGTTTTAGGGTTTGTAAGGATGTATTTAAGCCTCCATTTCAATATTTTGAGGCAGACTCGATTTTTACAATATAGACTTATCCTAAATTAAAATTTTCTCTCTTTGAATGCTTGTTACACTGCGTCAAGTGGTATCTAAGTTTTTATGGAGACTGGTGGTAATGGCAGTGGTATTTGTGATGATGATTAGTAGGCTGGAGACCTATCCTTTAGGATGAACCACTGCAATGATTGGAGTAGCATTTGCAACAACATATAAAGCAACATATGGATCTTATATTTAGGCATTTTGAGGAACGGTTTAATGTGATAGTCAAATGTCTAGAAACTCTAGGCATTGATATGAATCAAAATCAAAATGGTGATAGAAGGCCAGGAGACAAAGTAGCTTGTGGTAACCTTGTCCAATGACTTGTTCTTGCTTGCAGATATTAAGACAGTGATGATGATGAATTAAAAAAGAAGAAGCAGAATATGACGCAGAAAGAAATGGCAGGTATGGAGGAAGATGATGGGATGGTGAGAATAAGAGACATGATGAAGACTGAAATGGGTATCAAAGGAGAGACAACAGTAAGAAAGGCAATGACTTCCGGTTAAAGGTAGATACCCCTAAATTTAATGGCAGTTTAGGGATAGAAGATTGCCTAGATTGGATTGCAGAGGTTGTGTCACACCTAGACTCCAATAATGCGATTGTCCTAGGCATGGATAGGTTTAAGACCATCAAATACTCGTAGAACTCAAGTATCATAAACTTTCCTGGATCAAACTGTATAATTCTTAATATGATTCATTCATTTTGAAGAAAGTCCAAATATATCCATTCATAAGAAAATCAAAATTTTCCATTTCATTACAATTATATCATTCTATTTATAAGACTTTTCATACTGAAGAGAATTTAAGATTCTATGATTGCTATAACATTTACAAGACATTATTTTTTGGAAATATACATTGCTAATAGTTTCTTATGGAGGAAAAGAAATTAAAAAGCTCTATCCTTTCTGTTTCTATCTTTTTTTACTCTGACACCTCAAAAACATCATCTGCTTTAGCTCAATTGCAACTCCTCTAAAAAAAAAAGAAAAGAAGAAAGTACTCGCTTGAGTTATAGGGTTGCTTTTGAGATTCTATATGGTTTCTTTAAAGAAATGAAGAAATCTATTTTGAGAAGAAATGCATGTTTTTGCATGCATTGATGAGTGATATAGATAGGAAAAGAATAAAATAATAATCATAATGGCTGACAATCTACAACCTTAGCCACGTAAATAATATGCAATTTTTAATGCAACACATATATAAAAACTTACACCTATTTATTCATTGCATAATGTTATTCATCATCGAATCTTTCAATTCACTTTACATATCTATAGAGGCATCTATCAGCCTGGCTACTGAGCTTCTCTACTTGACTCTCCTGTATCAAGCTCCTTGATCACTTCTTATATATCGAGCTTGTCTGCTCGTTTAGCTTCTCCTATATCAAGCTTATCATTGTCCTCCTCATCCTCCTCATCAAAGCCTCTCGCTTATCTTATATCGAGCTCATTTTTATCAACTTGCCTACCTCGTCAACTCACATTATTCATCAAGGCTTCATTCTTGTCAGCGAAGCTCATCCTTTTAATTGAACCTCATTCTTACCATCAAAATTTTACCGAAGCTTGTCCTTATTATTAAAGCTTCGCCCTCGTCATCTAGGCTCATACTTACTATTGAAGCTTCATCCTCGACATTTAAGTTTCATCTTTGAAGACAAAATCTTTATGTTTTAACTTTTAAACTTCCATAACTTAAAAGATGCATGCATTAATTGAAACTATAATACAATGTCTATACATTGCATTATAAACAACTTAAAATTTTATAAGTAACATTAATTCAGAGTATTGCATATTGACAAGTTTTTTGATTACCTAGAAACACTCTTTGAGAAATGAGTTAGGTTGGTAGCTTGTTGGGTTGAGGGGCAGAGCTTTTGCTTGGAAAGATGCAAAACAAAAGAGAATGAGAAGATGGGGGTAAAGTTCACACCTGGACTACCATGAAGAAGTTATTGAAAATGGAGTTTCTACCACCATACTATATGCAAATACTTTTTCAATAGTATTGATATTGCCGGCAGAGAGCGAAATAATTTGACAGAATCCAAGGAACAATAGATAGCTAGATATTTGGACGGATTGAAGCCCTTCATTTGGATGGATTGAGGTCCCACAAACCTTGTTTGAAGAGAAGAATTTGGCATTAAACGCAGAATTAATGCAACAAGAAAGCAGGCAGAATTTTAAAAATTACAAGTCTACAAGTGCATGGGAGAAATCTAAGTCCAGTCAGAAACTTAATTTAACTCTGAAAATTAACCTGATTGGTAAGAAAATTTGCTTATTTCCTCATTGATTAGAGTTTGATTTTCAGGGTTAGCACCGGTGAGGTAATTCATGAATGTATAGGCCGAACATTGGGATGTGAGTTTTTGGGCTAGCTCGAAGAGGAGACGGTTTCAATTTATGCTTAAATTAATTTAAAAATACCGTTGATCGAATGAAAAAAAAAATTATAAATAAGTCCAATTATAATACTCAACTTAATTCATTTACAACCGTAAATGGCAATTGGATGACTTAACTGGAAGGCACTGGGTAAGCTACAAATCCACAGCAAGTAGCTAGTAGTGTTATCCTCTAAAGTTTCAATTTGCATTTGATTAGATTATCACCACTCTCAATTTCACATGGGCAGCACTTAATTGTGCTCCGAATTCCAAAGCGTTTCACATTCTTTAAGCAAAAGGCTCTTACGACCTCACATGGCAATATCATGCGTAGTGTACCCTTTACGTAGGTTTGTATTCTTGGTATATGTACAATTCAATCCACCCAACACTAGGAGGATATTCGTGAATTCATATATATAATCTCATCAAAAGATTAGTAATTAATCGAACATAGAATGATTTTTTTTATTTTATTCATTAGAATTTAATTTATAAGGAGCATTATTGAAATATGATTTATAAATTTTGTAGCTTAAATATTATACAAAATACAGCGATTCATATCCTTAACATCAAGAGCGAAAACAATAATTTTAAAATGTAGCTCTTCACTCTTTTCTAATTTTAATTCTAATGAAAGTGAAGAGGAAGAGATCAGAGATGTATCAGAATATCTCAGCTATAGACCAATACATGTAAATTCCGTTATACAGTAATTGAATTAAAAAAAAAAAATTGAATCAAGCTCTAGTCGATTAAAAAATTTATGATTGAATCACATCCGGTTGCTTATAATATTTAATATTTCTTAGAAAAACTCAATTTACAAATTAAGGATACCCTCCACATTTTCCTAATTTTAACTCAACTCTCTTGTAAATTCACCAACATTAGGATTAACATTCAGTCATTGAAAAAAAAATTCTTTCAGTCATGCTCATATCAATTAGAGATTTTTTTTATTGAGTCATGTTGAATTGCTCATGATATTGAATTTTTATTAATTCTAAATTGAATTAAATTTGTGACAAATTCAAATATGCCACGAACTACATTGTATTTAAATTATTTTGGATTTCATAAAAAAATGCAAATTTGAATTAATTTTTTTAATATTGAGATGACGGGAGATTAAAATGTAAATTTATTGTCTAGTCGAAAGATAAATCACACATTTACGGATACCTTATTACTAGATAATATATGGTAGGTCCAAAAATTATATGAAATGTATGGTTCTATCATTTTGTTGTAGGAGGCCTAATTTCGAACTCTTTCAACAATAAGGACATGATAAGAGGCTCCACTAAAAATCCATAAGGAGCTCGCTCCACTATAAATTAATGAATTATTCAAAATTGGATGCTTAATCAAAGTCCAACATCTTCTACCCATGTCTGCTAATAGGGTCTAAAATCTCTACTTAGACCCTGTAATTAAGTTCATAATGCATAATTTAAAGAATTTCCATTTGCTATAAGGTGATTGTTATAACAAAGAAACTAATTAAAGAGTTGATTTAGGATAGGTTTTACTGAATCAAAAGCTCATTGATATATCATATTATATTTTATTACAACTTAGTAAGGAAAAACATAGGATAGATGTTCTTTCTTTTGAACTATATTAGTGTGTGCGCCATTAAATTAAGCATGCATATTGCTTTTAGTGGCTGAAAAAATAAAGAAAATGGAGGTGGGGACAAATTGGGCTGCAAGGAAGATTACTCAATTGCTGGTCATAATTTTGCAGCTTTATTAAGAAATGGATCGGAGTTTGGTATAACTCTGAGAAGTTTGCTGTTGTGGGGACTGTTATCTATCTGTCAATGGCCATTGTCAAGAGCAAATACTATAAGAAGGTGATGAAGTTAAGTTCTTGTTTCGCAAGTAGTAGAAGCAGCTTAAGTATTAGAAGATGGAGAACACTGCAACTAAATTTGGAGCCTTTTTGTTTCTTGCAGTGGTTTTTAGCCCATTTTTGGTTGTTGGATTGCATGGTTTTGTTGAAGAAAGAAATAATGGTGTTGCTCTCTTTAACAACACAAGTACTACAAGTTCTTTATTGGCATCACATGGAAGAAATACTAACTCAACTAAGGAAGTTCTACTTGAAAGTAATAGTGATATGAATAATGGTGGAAAAGGAGGAGGAGGTGGAGGTGGAGGTGGAGGTGGAAGTGGTGGGGGTGGTGGTGGTGGTAGTGGTAGCGGTAGCGATAAAGGTGGAGATGGAGGTGGAGGTGGTGGTGGTAATGGAGGTGGAGGTGGTGGTGGAAGTGGGAATGGTAATGGTAAAGGAAAAAGAAAAGCACACAGAAGAAATGGAGGAAAAGGGAGTGGTGGTGGTGGTGGTGGTGGAGGTGGGCGTGGTGGAGGAGGAGGAGGTGGTGGAGGAAATGGTAATGGTCATGGATGGGGTGGGGGGAGCAGTGGAGGTGGAGGCGGAGGCGGAGGCGGTGGCGGTGGCGGTGGCGGTGGTGGAGGAGGTCATGGAGGCGGAGGAGGAGGAGGAGGAGGTCAAGGTGGAGGATGGGGTTGGGGTGGAGG